>CM046857.1:23368260-23710760 GCA_025617745.1 Heliocidaris erythrogramma | reverse complement strand
TTAATATGTTTCCACTATAATAATAATAATAATAATAATAATAATAATCCAATTATAGTCCATTCCAAATTTTATTAACCGAAATGAAAATTCTTTTTGCCCAATTGATCGTGGGCCCGGCAGCCTCTGTGCAGCTCCAGATAATAATATTGTCATTATGGACTTTGACCCTTACGTTCGAGACAGACTACAGTGTGCCAACTTTGAAATGAGGCAATGATGCATTTCTCTCTCTCTCTCTCTCTCTCTTTCTCTCTCTCTCTTTTAATTACCTTGAATCCTTTGTACCCGAAATGAATAGCAATGAGCAGGCAATTCTCTGTTTTTCATGGCCGTATCTTTTGATGACTTAAGTACAGAATTCAAAACATATATTTTCATAAAAATCAGCCTAAAATAAAACAATATGAAGAACTAGATACTGGAATCAGTATAAAGTTGCCAAATATGGAACACATATGTTGCTTTTTCAGCATGCACCCAAATATCTGACAATTGCAAATCATTTGTATGCATGTTTGGCAATGACTGAAATTAAAGTAAAAGGCGTAACGATGGAGTCAAAGGGCTCCCCCCTTAGAAATGAATTTAAAGAAAGTGAAAACTAGATTTATTTTTTTAATCCTTGCAAACCGGCGCTATCCCTCCCCCCCCCCCCCCGCTCTTCTCTCTCTCTCACTCACTCTCACATTATTTCTCTCTCTATCTCTCTCTCTCTCTAGCATTCTCTTCAGCTTGATACCTCCCCCCAAAAAAACAACAACAACAACAACAACAAATCTTTCTGATCGATAGATATTAAATTTATCGGAAGAGGGAGGCTAAGATTCACGACATTGTAATTACGCGAAAACTTTATAACACTCCCTTTTCCGTGTTCCTCATAATGCTGAATCCGTTGTAAAGGAAAACACACGAGGGCTACTTGCCTTTTTGCATGCTATGCTGAAGAAATAGACGTGAAAAATCTCTTAGTGTTGAATTTTCTTCTGCTCCACTTAAAATTTGGAAATAAAGGAACATAATAAACTTTTACAAGTAGTAGTATATAGCACAATATCAGCAGAATGAACTGAAGTGCCATGCATTAATATGTTTCCACTATAATAATAATAATAATAATAATAATAATAATAATCCAATTATAGTCCATTCCAAATTTTATTAACCGAAATGAAAATTCTTTTTGCCCAATTGATCGTGGGCCCGGCAGCCTCTGTGCAGCTCCAGATAATAATATTGTCATTATGGACTTTGACCCTTACGTTCGAGACAGACTACAGTGTGCCAACTTTGAAATGAGGCAATGATGCATTTCTCTCTCTCTCTCTCTCTCTCTTTCTCTCTCTCTCTTTTAATTACCTTGAATCCTTTGTACCCGAAATGAATAGCAATGAGCAGGCAATTCTCTGTTTTTCATGGCCGTATCTTTTGATGACTTAAGTACAGAATTCAAAACATATATTTTCATAAAAATCAGCCTAAAATAAAACAATATGAAGAACTAGATACTGGAATCAGTATAAAGTTGCCAAATATGGAACACATATGTTGCTTTTTCAGCATGCACCCAAATATCTGACAATTGCAAATCATTTGTATGCATGTTTGGCAATGACTGAAATTAAAGTAAAAGGCGTAACGATGGAGTCAAAGGGCTCCCCCCTTAGAAATGAATTTAAAGAAAGTGAAAACTAGATTTATTTTTTTAATCCTTGCAAACCGGCGCTATCCCTCCCCCCCCCCCCCCCCGCTCTTCTCTCTCTCTCACTCACTCTCACATTATTTCTCTCTCTATCTCTCTCTCTCTCTAGCATTCTCTTCAGCTTGATACCTCCCCCCAAAAAAACAACAACAACAACAACAACAACAAATCTTTCTGATCGATAGATATTAAATTTATCGGAAGAGGGAGGCTAAGATTCACGACATTGTAATTACGCGAAAACTTTATAACACTCCCTTTTCCGTGTTCCTCATAATGCTGAATCCGTTGGAAAGGAAAACACACGAGGGCTACTTGCCTTTTTGCATGCTATGCTGTAGAAATAGACGTGAAAAATCTCTTAGTGTTGAATTTTCTTCTGCTCCACTTAAAATTTGGAAATAAAGGAACATAATAAACTTTTACAAGTAGTAGTATATAGCACAATTTCAGCAGAATGAACTGAAGTGCCATGCATTAATATGTTTCCACTATAATAATAATAATAATAATAATAATAATAATAATAATCCAATTATAGTCCATTCAAATTTTATTAACCGAAATGAAAATTCTTTTTGCCCAATTGATCGTGGGCCCGGCAGCCTCTGTGCAGCTCCAGATAATAATATTGTCATTATGGACTTTGACCCTTACGTTCGAGACAGACTACAGTGTGCCAACTTTGAAATGAGGCAATGATGCATTTCTCTCTCTCTCTCTCTCTCTCTCTTTCTCTCTCTCTCTCTTTTAATTACCTTGAATCCTTTGTACCCGAAATGAATAGCAATGAGCAGGCAATTCTCTGTTTTTCATGGCCGTATCTTTTGATGACTTAAGTACAGAATTCAAAACATATATTTTCATGAAAATCAGCCTAAAATAAAACAATATGAAGAACTAGATACTGGAATCAGTATAAAGTTGCCAAATATGGAACACATATGTTGCTTTTTCAGCATGCACCCAAATATCTGACAATTGCAAATCATTTGTATGCATGTTTAGCAATGACTGAAATTAAAGTAAAAGGCGTAACGATTGAGTCCAAGGGCTCCCCCGTTAGAAATGAAATTAAAGAAAGTGAAAACTAGATTTATTTGTTTAATCCTTGCAAACCGGCGCTATCCCTCCCCCCCCCCGCTCTTCTCTCTCGCTCACTCACTCTCACATTCTTTCTCTCTCTATCTCTCTCTCTCTTTCTCTAGCATTCTCTTCAGCTTGATACCTTCCCCCCCCCCAAAAAAAAAAAAACAACAACAACAACAACAACAAATCTTTCTGATCCATAGATATTAAATTTATCGGAAGAGGGAGGCTAAGATTCACGACATTGTAATTACGCGAAAACTTTATCCCACTCCCTTTTCCGTGTTCCTCATAAAACTAGACTTATTTTTTTAATCCTTGCAAACCGGCGCTATCCCTCCAACCCTCCCCCCCCCCCTCCGCTCTTCTCTCTCGCTCACTCCCTCTCACAGTCTTTCTCTCTCTCTCTATCTCTCTCTCTCTCTAGCATTCTCTCACTCTCACATTCTTTCTCTCTCTATCTCTCTCTTTCTCTCTCTCTGGCATTCTCTTCAGATTGATACCTTCCCCGTCACACATCTCAGCAGCGTTCAAGAAGCTGTTCAGCTGCTATATCGGGGGCTGTATTTTACCGTTTTATAATTGATAATAATTATTAATTCAAATGTTTCCAAGCGTTGAATTTGGATAACCTTGTATATTTTATGCTATCTATGCAATAATAAGTATTAAGCCAATATTTATTTTGATGGAATTTTCTTGCAATGTGATCTTGAAGTACAGATTTCAAAACATATATTATTCATGAAAAGCAGCCTAAATTAAAACAATATGAAGAACTAGATACTGGAATCAGTATAAAGTTGCCAAATATGGAACACATATGTTGCTTTTTCACCAAGTATTAATGGTTTAAACTTTTCAGCATGCACCCAAATATCTGACAATTGCAAATCATTTGTATGCATGTTTGGCAATGACTGAAATTAAAGTAAAACGCGTAACGATTGAGTCAAAGGGTTCCCCCTTTAGAAATGAAATTAAAGAAAGTGAAAACTAGATTTATTTTTTTTAATCCTTGCAAACCGGCGCTATCCCTCCCCCCCCCCCGCTCTTCTCTCTCGCTCACTCACTCTCACAGTCTTTCTCTCTCTCTCTCTCTCTCTATCTCTCTCTCTCTCTCTCTCTAGCATTCTCTTCAGCTTGATACCTTCCCCACCCACAAAAAAACAACAACAACAACAACAAATTCTTTCTCATCGATAGATATTAAATTTATCGGAAGAGGGAGGCTAAGATTCACGACATTGTAATTACGCGAGAACTTTCTAACACTCCCTTTTCCGTGTTCCTCATAATACTGAATCCGTTGTAAAAGGAAAACACACGAGGGCTACTTGCCTTTTTGCATGCTATGCTGAAGAAATAGACGTGAAAAATCTCTTAGTGTTGAATTTTCTTCTGCTCCACTTAAAATTTGGAAATAAAGAAACATAATAAACTTTTACAAGTAGTAGTATATAGCACAATTTCAGCAGAATGAATTGAAGTGCACATATATTATTATGTTTACCCTATAATATTGTCATTATGGACTTTGACCCTTACGTTCGAGACAGACTACAGTGTGCCAACTTTGAAATGAGGCAATGATGCATTTCTCTCTCTCTCTCTCTCTTAACACCTTGAATCCTTTGTACCCGAAATGCATAGCAATGAGCAGGCAATTCTCTGTTTTTCATGGTCGTATCTTTTGATGACTTAAGTACAGATTTCAAAACATATATTATTCATGAAAATCAGCCTAAGTTAAAACAATATGAACAACTAGATACTGGAATCAGTAAAAAGTTGCCAAATATGGAACACATATGTTGCTTTTTCACTAAGTATTAATGGTTTAAACTTTTCAGCATGCACCCAAATATCTGACAATTGCAAATCATTTGTATGCATGCTTGGCAATGACTGAAATTAAAGTAAAAGGCGTAACGATGGAGTCCAAGGGTTCCCCCTTTAGAAATGAAATTAAAGAAAGTGAAAACTAGATTTATTTTTTTAATCCTTGCAAACCAGCGCTATAGCTCCCCCCCCCCTCCCCCCCCCCCCCCCCCCGCTCTTCTCTCTCGCTCACTCACTCTCACAGTCTTTCTCTCTCTCTCTCTCTCTCTATCTCTCTCTCTCTCTCTCTCTCTAGCATTCTCTTCAGCTTGATACCTTCCCCACCCACAAAAAAACAACAACAACAACAACAAATTCTTTCTCATCGATAGATATTAAATTTATCGGAAGAGGGAGGCTAAGATTCACGACATTGTAATTACGCGAGAACTTTCTAACACTCCCTTTTCCGTGTTCCTCATAATACTGAATCCGTTGTAACAGGAAAACACACGAGGGCTACTTGCCTTTTTGCATGCTATGCTGAAGAAATAGACGTGAAAAATCTCTTAGTGTTGAATTTTCTTCTGCTCCACTTAAAATTTGGAAATAAAGAAACATAATAAACTTTTACAAGTAGTAGTATATAGCACAATTTCAGCAGAATGAACTGAAGTGCACATATATTATTATGTTTACACTATAATATTGTCATTATGGACTTTGACCCTTACGTTCGAGACAGACTACAGTGTGCCAACTTTGAAATGAGGCAATGATGCATTTCTCTCTCTCTCTCTCTCTTAACACCTTGAATCCTTTGTACCTGAAATGCATAGCAATGAGCAGGCAATTCTCTGTTTTTCATGGCCGTATCTTTTGATGACTTAAGTACAGATTTCAAAACATATATTATTCATGAAAATCAGCCTAAATTAAAACAATATGAAGAACTAGATACTGGAATCAGTATAGAGTTGCCAAATATGGAACACATATGTTGCTTTTTCACCAAGTATTAATGGTTGAAACTTTTCAGCATGCACCCAAATATCTGACAATTGCAAATCATTTGTATGCATGTTTGGCAATGACTGAAATTAAAGTAAAAGGCGTAACGATGGAGTCCAAGGGTTCCCCCTTTAGAAATGAAATTAAAGAAAGTGAAAACTAGATTTATTTTTTTAATCCTTGCAAACCGGCGCTATCCCTCCCCCCCCCCCCCCCCCCTCTTCTCTCTCGCTCACTCACTCTCACAGTCTTTCTCTCTCTCTCTCTCTCTCTCTCTATCTCTCTCTCTCTCTCTCTCTAGCATTCTCTTCAGCTTGATACCTTCCCCACCCACAAAAAAACAACAACAACAACAACAAATTCTTTCTCATCGATAGATATTAAATTTATCGGAAGAGGGAGGCTAAGATTCACGACATTGTAATTACGCGAAAACTTTATCCCACTCCCTTTTCCGTGTTCCTCATAATGCTGAATCCGTTGTAAAGGAAAACACACGAGAGCTACTTGCCTTTTTGCATGCTATGCTGAAGAAATAGACGTGAAAAATCTCTTAGTGTTGAATTTTCTTCTGCTCCACTCAAAATTTGGAAATAAAGGAACATAATAAACTTTTACAAGTAGTAGTATATAGCACAATTTCAGCAGAATGGACTGAAGTGCACATATATTATTATGTTTACACTATAATATTGTCATTATGGACTTTGACCCTTACGTTCGAGACAGACTACAGTGTGCCAACTTTGAAATGAGGCAATGGTGCATTTCTCTCTCTCTCTCTCTCTCTCTCTCTTTCTCTCTCTCTCTCTCTGTCTGTCTCTTTTAACACCTTGAATCCTTTGTACCCGAAATGCATAGCAATGAGCAGGCAATTTTCTGTTTTTCATGGCCGTATCTTTTGATGACTTAAGTACAGATTTCAAAACATATATTATTCATGAAAATCAGCCTAAATTAAAACAATATGAAGAACTAGATACTGGAATCAGTATAAAGTTGCCAAATATGGAACACATATGTTGCTTTTTCACCAACATATACTGACGACACTCCTCAGGGAGAGAAAGATCACATATTTTTCACACAAATTCATGCGTAATAAATCAAATATTAAACGTACATGGGATACCATAAACAGCCTTATAAATAAGAAAGTTCATGAAAGCCCAGAAACTCCCTTCAGTATTGATGATAAAATTGTGACTGATCCTTTAACCATAAGTAACTCATTTAACGATTTCTTTATAAACATTGGTCCGACTCTTGCTAATAAAATACCACGGTGTAATACTGACTTTCGAACATACATGAACATTCCGCCTGATGATTCTCTATTTGTATATCCTACAGATGAAAATGAAATAAGTAATATTGTCAACTCGTTTGAAAATAATAAATCTGCAGGTTTAGACGAATTCAGTCCCAGTGTAATTAAAAGTGCGATTCGGTATATATCTAAACCGCTATGTCATATTTTCAATTTATCACTTAATAAAGGGATTTTTCCAGACCTACTGAAAATCGCTAGAGTCACACCCATATTTAAAACTGGTGACAAAAGACAGCTTACCAACTATAGACCAATATCTGTTCTATCGGTTTTTTCTAAAATTCTTGAACGCATTGTATACACCAGGACTTACGAATTTCTTGTTAAACACGACATTATTTACAAAAACCAATTTGGATTCCGCCAAAATTTTTCTACAGCTATGGCATTATCTAAACTAACAAACGATATAATTGACTCCTTTGAAAAAAATCAATATTCAATTGGAATTTTTATAGACTTATCGAAAGCCTTCGATACCATTAATCACTCAATTTTATTAAAAAAATGTTATATGTATGGAATCCGTGGCATAGCGCACGATTGGTTTGCCAGTTATCTTAGCAATCGCCTCCAGTGCACTAAATTTGACTCGGTCGTCTCTAACATGAGTAATATCACATGTGGTGTACCTCAAGGTTCGTTGCTTGGTCCGTTACTTTTTATTCTTTATATAAACGACATTTTCAAATCAACAGCAACATTAACTTTTGTTCTTTATGCCGACGACACGAATATTTTATGTAGCGGATCTAATCTTACCTCACTATGCAGTAATGTTAATCAACAGTTAACCTTTGTATGCGAGTGGTTTAAGGCCAACAAATTGTCTGTCAATTTAAAAAAATGTAACTATATGATCTTTCACAACAATAAAAACACTGATTTAGACAGCATTTCCATATATCTCGACAACGTACTACTACCTAGAGTTGAAAACACAAAATTTTTAGGTGTACACATTGATAGTTCTATGTCTTGGAAGAAACATATCCTTGAAACAGAAAGCAAAGTCTCTAAAAACATTGGCATTATTGCTAGACTGCGGCACATTTTACCAAACAACATCCTCCGTATGCTTTACAATTCTCTCATCCTACCATATCTATCATATTGCAACCTAGCCTGGGGGAACTCTACAATATCCAAATTACACAAATTAATCACCCTACAAAAGAAAATAATTCGTATAACTACAGGTACTGCCCCCCGGTGTCACGTTGACCATTTGTTCAAACAATTTAACATACTAAAATTTACCGATATAAATAAACATCAACAAAGCATTTTTATGTACAGATGTACAAACAATTTATTTCCTGACGAATTTTGTAACATCTTTCAATTAAATTCTACTATTCATGAATACGAAACCAGACACGCAAATCACATCCATCTACCCAAGCACAGAACCTTACTATTCCAACATAACATCCGGTACTCGGGACCTAAGCTGTGGAATGCTATCCCTGACACAATTAAATTCTCCGCATCTCTCGCCAGCTTCTCAAGAAGGATAAAAAAACATTTAACTTCATCTTACAAATAATATGGTTTAAGATTCTTCCTAACCCTCCATTGGGTCTATTTTTCTCCTTCTCCTCTCTCTGCTTCTTTGTGAATACATCTTTTATCCGTACTCATTGTATGTTGCACCTTCATCCTTCCCCCTTTTCCCTCTTTTTTCTCTCTCTTTCCTTTTATCTTTTTTTCCCTCCAATTAAGCTCAGCGGTTAAGGAATGTTATCTTTTTTTTCTTTTTTTGTATGTAGTTATTGTCTTTTTATATATTTATTATGTAATATTATGTATTATGTTATTAAGGGCACCCTCGCCACAAGCTTTTGCTTTTAGAGGTGTGTCCTCCAACTATGTATGTACCGTATGAATGTGTATTAAGTCGTATTTTTTGTTAAAAAACATTATTACTTTGTACACTTATATTGAAAAGTTGGAAATAAATGTTTTGAAATTGAATTGAATTGATTGAATTGAAGTATTAATGGTTTAAACTTTTCAGCATGCACCCAAATATCTGACAATTGCAAATCATTTGTATGCATGTTTGGCAATGACTGAAATTAAAGTAAAAGGCGTAACGATGGAGTCCAAGGGTTCCCCCTTTAGAAATGAAATTAAAGAAAGTGAAAACTAGATTTATTTTTTTAATCCTTGCAAACCGGCGCTATCCCTCCCCCCCCCCCCCCCGCTCTTTTCTCTCGCTCACTCACTCTCACAGTCTTTCTCTCTCTCTCTCTCTATCTCTCTCTCTCTCTCTCTCTCTAGCATTCTCTTCAGCTTGATACCTTCCCCACCCACAAAAAAAAAACAACAACAACAACAAATTCTTTCTCATCGATAGATATTAAATTTATCGGAAGAGGGAGGCTAAGATTCACGACATTGTAATTACGCGAAAACTTTATCCCACTCCCTTTTCCGTGTTCCTCATAATGCTGAATCCGTTGTAAAGGAAAACACACGAGAGCTACTTGCCTTTTTGCATGCTATGCTGAAGAAATAGACGTGAAAAATCTCTTAGTGTTCAATTTTCTTCTGCTCCACTCAAAATTTGGAAATAAAGGAACATAATAAACTTTTACAAGTAGTAGTATATAGCACAATTTCAGCAGAATGAACTGAAGTGCACATATATTATTATGTTTACACTATAATATTGTCATTATGGACTTTGACCCTTACGTTCGAGACAGACTACAGTGTGCCAACTTTGAAATGAGGCAATGATGCATTTCTCTCTCTCTCTCTGTCTGTCTCTTTTAACACCTTGAATCCTTTGTACCCGAAATGCATAGCAATGAGCAGGCAATTCTCTGTTTTTCATGGCCGTATCTTTTGATGACTTAAGTACAGATTTCAAAACATATATTATTCATGAAAATCAGCCTAAATTAAAACAATATGAAGAACTAGATACTGGAATCAGTATAAAGTTGCCAAATATGGAACACATATGTTGCTTTTTCACCAAGTATTAATGGTTTAAACTTTTCAGCATGCACCCAGATATCTGACAATTGCAAATCATTTGTATGCATGTTTGGCAATGACTGAAATTAAAGTAAAAGGCGTAACGATGGAGTCCAAGGGCTCCCCCCTTAGAAATGAAATTAAAGAAAGTGAAAACTAGATTTATTTTTTTAATCCTTGCAAACCGGCGCTATCCCTCCCCCCCCCCCCCTGCTCTTCTCTCTCGCTCACTCACTCTCAGAGTCTTTCTCTCTCTCTCTCTCTCTCTCTTTGAGAGGTAGGTTGTGTTTTGGTTGAGCTCCGGAAAATCACTTTTTGTGTAAGTAAAAGACCCGAGAGGTCCATGTTCTTTTTTGGTTAAATTATTTGGTTGATCTTATTTATCGTGTAGACCGTCCTCCTTTGTCAGGTTGTTGTTATTTTTTGTGTAAAACAAGGTTTTTTTTCTCGTTTTTCTACCTTCCTTTTTTTTTTTTTTGCTCTGACTGGTCTGATGGCCAGTCAAGCAAACCCTCATGTATCGGGCCAGCCCGACCTGGTGCTAGCTAGCCTTCCCGCTTTGAAGGCTGCTGGCCGCTCTGACACTGTAACCCAAGGTGGTGAGTTTTTTAGGAATGTGTCTAGGAACAATGGTGTTGCATTCCAAGCAGCTGAAAATGTGTCTATTCAAGCTTATATAGATTCTTTTGTTAAGATGTTTCCCCCTAAGGATGTGATATCTGCGTCACGCATTTCCAATGGGCGCATTTCTGTGTATTTAAGCTCAAAAGATGCAGTAATTAATGCGCTCAATCATGGTTTAGAACATGACGGCACATACATTGAGCTTATTCCTTTAGTTCGCCCCACGACTCGGCTTATTCTTTCGAACGTTTATCCTGAGATTCCTAACGCTGTTTTAGCTGAAAACCTTTCTCCTTTTTGTAAGGTTGTTTCCCAAATTCGCCCTATTCCCTTTGGGTTGAAAAATAAACCTCTCACGCACATTATGAGTTTCAGGAGGCAGGTACAGGTACTGATTAATCCTAATGTAATCCCACCAGATTATATTAATTTTATCTTCTCTGGCACTAATTACCGAGTTTTTCTTTCTACGGAGTCTGTTAAATGTTTTAATTGTAATGAATTTGGACATATCTCGAGACATTGTAAGAAGAATCGAGAAAATTTTCAAAATGCGGCTCGAGGAGGGAGTGGTGTCTCGCGACCGTCCAGCTCGGCTGGTGCCGCTCCCCCTTCGAGTAAGGGTAAACTCATCTCCGACTCGTCTTTCAGTAGGGCCTCCCCCAAACGCTCTCAAGTGGTGCAACCATCTAAGACCCAACCTAACTCCACTGTTGTTTCTAGCCCCAAATCAATACCAGAAAGTGACCCGGTGGAGGTCTTTTTGAACCTACCAGTAGAAACCCCCAAATCTCCTCAACCCCCTCGGGACCCCACCATTGTCTCGGTTCGCTCTGCGTCCTCACCGCACAAGGTCATAGGACCTCAGCATCTTCCAACGAACCCAGAGGCTTGTTTGCGTGTGCAGAGTTCAGAGGCAAATCGGGATACCTCTCCACCTCGCTCCCCAACTTTTCAGTCTCTTGATGATGACCCTCAAATATGGAAAACACCACCTGTTCCCTCAAGAAGTTTTTCTGATGTAGTCGCCAAGCGAAAACAGGCGTCTCCCGAACCAATTGCTGATGCTCCTTTTCTAACCCCCCTCCAAAGCTCTTCCCCCTTGCGGAAAATGGCGAAGAAGAGCTCCAGTTTAACGTTAAGTAAGTCCCCGTCACTGTCTCAAGCTCTTGATAGTGAGACACCTGTACCCTCCCCCGTACCCTCCCCCGTACCCTCCCCCGTACCCTCCCCCTGACCTCCTCCATTGGGGATCCAGCCTCTGATACAGATTCTATGACATGTGATGATACACAAACAGATAATGATCTCCCAATGGAGGAGGCCATTCCCGTGACCCATGGCCCACTTTCCCAAGCTGAAGTCATAGAATTTTTGGCGAAAGTTAAGGGCAAAAAGAAACCCGCGCAGATAGCTAAACGCTATACCTCTAATATTCCCGGGTTAGTAAAACAGCTGAAACCTATGAAAAATAGCCCACTTTTAAATCGTAACATGCAGCAGAGAGTGTATAAGCTGCTTAAAAGTCTTGATAAATAAATCTGAGTCAATTGTTTTTGTTTGTTTTTTTCTCTATGTATATTTTTTATAAAATCTTTTGTATTGTTATGACTTTTTCACTGCTGACCCTGAACACCGGGGATGTTCGGAAAAATCTCGGAATATTTCTTTTAAAATGTATATTGATCTTCTAATTTTAAATCCTGATATAATCTTATTACAAGAAACTTATAATTTAGTTGAAAACAACCCCTGTTGGGGAGAGTGGACTCACACCCCTTTTTGTTCACCCGGTATTACACGTGGGTCAGGAGTGACCACCTTTATAAATACGTCAAAAATTGATGTTTTGTCTTCAGAGTTTGTGTACAGTGGTTATATTTTGTATACCAAGCTTAATTTAAATAACAATATTTACCATTTGTATAATACTCTTATACCCCAAATTGATCAAATTGCACTTCGTGCCATTAACGCCCTCCATCAACACATTTTAAGTTGTTGCGATGGCATTTTTTTTGTGGGAGGAGACTTTATTTGTACTGAAGACCCCGGTATGGATCGTTTTTGTATGCCAGTAGAGCGCCGACCAAAAGTTGCAACTGCCCTAAAGAATGTTTTTAATACATTGTCTCTCTGTGATGCCTGGCGCAGATTTAATCCTTTTGAAAGAAAATACACCTGGCATAGAGTTAACCCAGTTTGTGCCAAGTCGCGACTTGATCGTATATATGTTCCCTTGTATCTTGCCTCTTCTATTCAATCATGTAAAATTATTCCCTGTTCTTTGTCTGATCATTCTGCTGTTTTATTGACCCTGATTTTCCCTGTTCGTCACCGATGTGGGAGTGCGTACTGGAAGTTTAACAACTCCCTTCTTGAAGATGAGAATTATAGAGAGATAATTGTGAGTTTTTGGTCAGATTGGCCAAAATGCAAGTGTGATTTCCCGGATGTCGCAACTTGGTGGGATTTCGGGAAAGTTCACATTAAAACGATTACTCAATGTTATAGCTCTAAGAAAGCACATGAAAAGCGTTTAGCATTTTCGGACATAAATAAAAAAAAATGATCAACTTCAGTCTGCGCCAGACATCACAGAAGATACAAAGAAAGCACTTGTTGAGCAAAGACAAAATTTGAACTCTCTTTTGAAGAACGAGGCGCAGGGGGCACTCGTTAGATCCCGGTTTAAATATTTAAATGAAACAGATACGTGTTCGAAGTATTTTTTTAATATTGAGAAATCAAACTCATTGTCCAAGAGCATGAACTGCTTTCGTCTCCCTTTGGGAGATATTTCTGTTGATCCTATTGTTATTAAGAAACATGTTCGGGATTTTTATCAACATCTCTATTCTAAAGTTCACACTGACAAGAGTGCCCTCAATGAATTATTAATAGATGTCAAAACACTCGACTCTTCCATTTCTGAGGACCTAGACTGTCCTCCAACGGTGGAAGAGTTTGATACTGCCGTTAAGCATCTTGGCAAAAATATATCCCCCGGTTTGGATGGTCTAACCTCAGAATTTTATCAATGTTTTTGGCCAACTCTTAAAACTGATTATTTGTCTGTTATTTTTTCTTCGCTTGAATCTGGTTCATTACCTCATTCTTTTCGTCGTGCTATCATTACTCTCCTTCCCAAAAAAGGAGATTTGACTGACATTTCCAATTGGCGCCCGGTTTTTTCTTTTGAATACAGATTATAAAATTTTTGCCAAGATGCTTGCCGGCAGGCTTAAGCAATGTATTGATACTATTGTTGGAGGGGACCAAAGCTATTGTGTACCTGATCGTTCCATATACGATAACATTAACCTTATTCGAGACATTATTTATTATTCAAATGTTAATAATCTACCTTTGGGCATTATTAATTTAGACCAAAAAAAAGCATTTGATAATGTAGATCATGATTATTTGTTTACTGTTTTGGAATCTATGGGTTTTGGTGATAACTTTATTTCTTATATACGAACACTGTACCAGGGTGCCGGGAGCCTCATTAAGGTAGGCGGGTCCCTGACTGCCCCTTTCTCTTTTGAAAAGGGGATACGCCAGGGGTGCCCTCTCTCGGGTCTTCTTTATTCTATTGTTATTGAGCCACTTCTAATTATGCTTCGAAAAAGATTGTCACTTTCTGCCTTTTCGATTGTTGATACCACAAACAAATGTGCGGTCTCAGCTTATGCTGATGATGTATCTATTTTCATTACGTCTGACGATGGTTTTAGTGTAGTTGAAGAAGCATACTCTGTCTTTAGCCGTGCCTCTGCGGCATGTCTAAATACAAAGAAATCACAAGGATTATGGGTTGGAAGCTGGATTGGGCGAAGTGACTCACCTTTAAATTTCGCTTGGAACAGTGAAGGTCTTCAGTTCCTTGGAGTTCATTTGGGCAACACAATTAATTATGGCAAACAAAATTGGGTTAGGTGTAAAGAAAAATTGAATAAAACTCTTTGTTCATGGTCGCACTTATTTTGTTCTTTGTCCTTTAAAGGGAAAATTATAATTGCTAACCAATTAGCTGCTTCGAAGATTTTTCATTTTTTGGCTGTTTTTTCCCCTCCGGGTAACATCCTTAATGAGCTCCAGAACCTTCTAGTTAACTTCGTCTGGTCCAACAAACGTCACTTGCTTAAAAAATGTATCTTATTTCAACAACCTGACAAAGGAGGACTTGGTCTTGTATGTCTTCAAGCACGCATTTTTTCTTATAGGTTTACAACACTTCAGCGGTTTTTAAATCTTTGTACTCATTTTGCATATAATTTAATGAGTCATTTTCTTCGATCCTATTGCAAACTGAATTTTGATTATCATTTATTTTATATTTTAACTGATAGTAGATTCTACACTAGTCTCCCCATGTTTTATAGTGAAGTTTTGCGTGCTTGGGCAGTATGTGGAGCTCGTATCAAAACACAACCTTCCTCGATCAACCATGTCTTTAACATGCCTGTTAATAGTATTATGTTGATTAATGCAGCTGACGATGATGTTTTTTCCCCTACGCGACTCTTGGCGTGCGGAGTTAAACTGGTCCGTCACATGATTGATTCCACAACTGGCGCTTGGACTCACTCCAGAAACCTACAAGCAAAAATTGCAGGACCGTGGCGCCCACCATCTTTGCGTCTCCTTCAACGAGAACTATGTCATCTCCAGCAGGCACTCCAGACACTATTCCCTTCGCTCTTCGATGAAAGGGGGTGTTGTTTACCTTCGTGTAGCCTTCAGAACATTGCACTATCACCAGATGCACCCCTTGATTTTCTTTTGCCCCCTTACGAAAATGGACTCACCTTACCCTCCAGAGCTTTCTACAAAATTTTGAATAAAGCAATTAACAACTTACTACCTTCAACCACATCCCATTGGCATAAACGTGGCTATCTTCATCCGTCTTCAAAACTGCAATGGATTCTCATTTATCAACAGCCAACTTCGAAGAAGGAAGGGGACGTCCAGTTCAAGCTCTTTCACAATATCCTTTTCCCACTTACCGTGCTACATCACGTGAATCCAGACATTCCGTCGGCATGTGGATGGTGTAAGGAAAGGGGGACAATTGAACATTTATTTATAAGGTGCCCAGCAATCCAACCTGTTCTAAACATGCTTCATGTGCTGATAAGTCGTCTTCTACCGAATCTACAAGTGGACTTTGACATCTACTGGTCCCTTATTCCGCACGCCAGGGGACGCAGTCGGGCGGCAGTTCATCTTGCAAACTACCTCATCGTCAGTTGCAAAAATGTTATTTATATGTTATACCGTACTTTGCGTTTCTCTGATCCCCTTATTGTTTGGCAACATCGCATTAAAAGTCGCATTTTAATTGACTTTACGTACTACAAAATATGTCATAATTTGGATGCTTTTTTGTCGAAATGGTCAATTAATGATACTTTGTTTATTCCAGGTGCGACTAATTTGACATGGTTGATATAAGGGTATTTCAGTTTTGTTTTGTTTTTTCTTTGTACGAAAAAAAAAATACTATTTACGTATACTGTTACTTTAAAGTTTTACTTCATCATAAATAGCCAACAATTCAATGGTTATACGTCTATATTTGTTTTTAATATATAACTTGTATTGTTATTTTTTAGTGCAAATTAGTTTGTAAATAATTACAATATCTGTAATAAAGATTAATTTTTAAAAGTCAAAAAGTCTATCTTCCTATCTCTCCCTCTTTCTCTCTCTCTCTCTCTTTCTCTCTCTCACCCTCTCTCTCTCAATAAACAGATTACAAAATGTTATATTATACAAACAGCAAATACATGTATATGCCATGTACAATAATCAAATTTTGAATGTACATGTAGTTTATTTGCATGAATTAGATTTATACAATCATATATGTCAAAATCAACTATTTTTTATCACGAAATGTGACATTTGCCCCCCCCCCCCCCCCCCCCCGCTGCGTACGGCCTTGGCCGTAAATTCTGATATATATATAGTACATGTTTCTTTTATTTTTTATAAAATACAGGCCTATTTTCCATCGAAATGAAATCAAATAAACGATTATGAAAACAAAAAAAATCGATTATTCTCTTAGTTTCAAGTAGCAAGAACAAAATTACTAGAAAGGCCGTCAAAGGCGGCAGACCCACGCCTTAACCCAATAGGTTTTGTTTTGTTGCGATTATTTTTGTAAGCAGTAGCCATTCAAAGGGGATAACAAGAGGCACATCTCCCCCCCCCCCCCCCCAATAAATTTTGCCATATCCAGGTCATAGCTTTGTGTGTCCCCACCCTTGAAAAAATTCTTCTGAAAAAGATATTTTATTATTGAAACATCCCTCCCCTAAAAGTAATTGATTAGACATGTCAGAGAGCGTGGCGTGGTGAGAAAAAAAAATGTTAGCAATTTGTATTCAGTGTTCAGTCCAAGGCCGTACGCAGAAATTTTTTTCCTGGGGGGCAAGATGATCGCTTTCAAAGGAACCCATAACTTGAAGTCTAAAACCCGATTAAAAAAAAGTATGATTTTGAAATTCGGCGTACGGCCTTGGTTCAGTCATGTCAGTGTTAGTAAATGTATTCATGTTCTATCTTTACATTGCAATTCGGGTTGTTGTTTTTTTTTTCATCGGGCTTGGATAAAATAAATATGACGACAAAAGAAGTTGGATCTCGACTTGAAAATGACGTGCATGCGAGGCACAGAGCTTACTCACTCAGTACTACAGTAACAGTCAGCCGGCTTCGCGACAGTGCTGTGTATAGTTATGTACGTACACTACAGCTACTCAGCCACTCACTCAGATCAACACACGCGAACACTCGCGAGTGCGATAGACTCACTCACGTCGAACAAACGCACCAGATTTTCACCGAAAACAATTAAAATCACGTACTACACGTCCACCAGGATAAAATAAATCACAAAAACTTCCACAACAAAGTGGAAAGAACCGGGGAAAATAAACAGAAATGCACAGAAGATAAGAAATAGGAGAAATTAGACGTGCTAGGGGCTATACGTATACCGTATACCTAGCCGCTTTCGATTTCGCAACGAGAGTACAAGTACAGTTCAAGCGCGAAAAATCCCTTGTTGCTGGGATACGTTGGCTTTGAATATTCATTGCAGGCTCGTGCGGATTTGAAGTGAAATAGCAAATAATGGGTCTAAAAGTCTTCTAAAATTCATAAACCTGAAATAGATTTTTGGTGAGACGAAGTAATGAGTGTTTTGATTGACCAAAATATTTCTGCATCGGCAGGCGAAGTTTGGGGACATCAAACTTTCTAGTTTCTATCCTGTCACTCTCTGAACTGAAGTTCCTATACTTTACTACAGGGTCAAAAGTTCAAGGTCACACAGAATTTGCAGGGGTCAACCAATCATCACCAAAATCTAATCGATTCTTTCCTGTCACTTTCTGAACATTCCCTGAAAATTTGGTGCAAATCCGTTCACCCGTTCTCTTGTTATCTTGTACACAAACAAACAAACAAACAAACAAACAAACAAAAAAAAAAAAAAAAAAAAAAAAACATACGGAGCCCTTTACATAACCCTGCCGATTTCATCGGCGTGGGTAAAAAAAACATACGGAGCCCTTTACATAACCCTGCCGATTTCATCGGCGTGGGTAATAACCCTGCCGATTTCATCGGCGTGGGTAACAAATATGTTTCTTTATGTATGAGTTGTTTGATATGTTCAAGACGGACTAAAATCTCTGACAAGTTGCAAGCCCTTCTTTTTACATGGCATTGTTTGGCAATTACTAAAAGTAAAGAAGAAAGCCAACCTCCCGCACACAACTATAAGGCAAAAAACACATGAAAACTACACTTTTTGGGAGTCCTTTTGAAAGCCGCGTTATACCCCGACCACAATCCCTCCCCCCCCCCCCCCATCTCTCTTTGCGTCTCTCCTTCTTTCCTTCTCTCTCTCTCTCGCTCTCGTCCCCCTTCCCTCCCCCTCTCTCTCTCTCTCTCTCTCTCTTTTACTTCCATCCCTTCTCCCGCACCCTTTCCGACCGATCGATGAATTGAATGAGAAAGAGAGAGAGACGCTGTTAAAGGGCGGATAAGATTCCTGATATTATTTAGTTAGACTTCTATGAAATATTTGCCCCACGCCCTCCCCATGCGTCTGATAATCCTGAATCCGTTGTAAAAAAACGTTCTACTTGCCTTTTTCAGATGCTGTGCTAGAGAAACTGACGTTAAAAGAGCTCGTATTTGTTGTTTTTTCTGTTCCAAAGAAAAAGATTTATACAGAGGCATATATAAACTTTGACAAGCAGTAGAATGAAGAACATTTAAGCAGACTGAACTTAAGTATAGAGAGTAATTGGCACATTTTGACATAACAATTTTAGTATTTTAAAGGTACTGTAATATGGACTTTGAACGTCATCTTCACGGAAGGTTTGCACTTGGAAATGAGCCAAAATTAAGTGGCAGGTTTGCTGTTTGGTTAAAAATATCTATTTTTAGTACCATCATGAATCTCTTGTGTCTGAAACACATTGCAATCGACAGACATATCCATCTTCTAATGGCCGTAACTTCTTATAAAGGAATACATTTCTGACAACTACAAACCCTACTTATTACAGGACATTGTTTGGCAATTAGTAGAGAAGAAGGTCTAAGCATAGATAGCCCGGAGGAATTTAATGCCGCCGCCCCCCCCCCCCCCCCACCCAAGTAAAAAGGCAAAAAAACACGTGAAAACTCCACTTTTTTTTAAATCTGGCATTATCCCCCGGCCACAACTTCTCTTTTTCCCCTTTTCTCTCTCTCTCTCTCTCTCTCTCTCTATCTATCTTCCTTTCTCTCTCTCTCTCTTTCTCTCTCTCACCCTCTCTCTCTCTCTCTCTCTTTTTCTCTCTCTCTTACTTCCATCCCTTCTCCCTCACCCTTTCCGACCGATCGATAAATTAACTGGGAAAGAGGGAGAGAGTACTTTTAAGTGCGGCTAAGATTCTTGACATTATTTTGTTAGACTTCTATGAAAAATTTGCTCCACTCCCTCCCCGTGTTTCTGATAATACTGAATACGTTGTAAAAATAAAACACCATTTCAAAAGTGCTGTAATATGGACTTTGAACCTCATGCTCACGTCAGACTGCTGCGTTTGAACTTGGAAATGAGGCAAAATTAATGGCCGTAACTTCTGATATATATAGTACATGTTTCTTTTATTTTTCATAAAATACAGGCCTATTTTCCATCGAAATCAAATCAAATAAACGATTATGAAAACAAAAAAAATCGATTATTTTCTTAGTTTCAAGTAGCAAGAACAAATATAACAAATATGTTTCTTTATGTATGAGTTGTTTGATATGTTCAAGACGGACTAAAATCTCTGCCAAGTACAAGCCCTTCTTTTTACATTGCATTGTTTGGCAATTCCTAAAAGTAAAGAAGAAAGCCAACCTCCCGCACGTTATCCCCCGACCACAACCCCCCCCCCCACCCCCTCTCTCTCTCTTTGCGTCTCTCCTTCTTTCCTTCTCTCTCTCTCTCTCTCGCTCTCGTCCCCTTTCCCTCCCTCTCTCTCTCGCTCTTACTTCCATCCCTTCTCCCGCACCCTTTCCGACCGATCGATGAATTGAATGAGAAAGAGAGAGAGACGCTGTTAAAGGGCGGATAAGATTCCTGATATTATTTAGTTAGACTTCTATGAAATATTTGCCCCACGCCCTCCCCATGTGTCTGATAATCCTGAATCCGTTGTAAAAAAATGAACACATACGTTCTACTTGCCTTTTTCAGATGCTGTGCTAGAGAAACTGACGTTAAAAGAGCTCGTAGTTGTTGTTTTTTCTGTTCCAAAGAAAAAGATTTATACAGAGGCATATATAAACTTTGACAAGCAGTAGAATGAAGAACATTTAAGCAGACTGAACTTAAGTATAGAGAGTAATTGGCACATTTTGACATAATGATTTTAGAATTTAAAAGTACTGTAATATGGACTTTGAACGTCATGTTCACGGAAGTTTTGCACTTGGAAATGAGCCAAAATTAAGTGGCAGGTTTGCTGTTTGGTTAAAAATATCTATTTTTAGTACCATCATGAATCTCTTGTGTCTGAAACACATTGCAATCGACAGACATATCTTCTAATGGCCGTAACTTCTCATATAGTAAATGTTTCTTTTATTTTTTATAAAATACAGGCCTATTTTCCATCGAAATTAGATCAAAGAAACGATTACGAAACAAAAAAGTCGATTATTTTCTTAGTTTCAAGTAGCAAAAACAAATATAACAAATACGTTTCTTTATGTATTATTGGTTTGAAATTTTCAGGATGGAATACATTTCTGACAACTACAGACCCTGCTTATTACAGGACATTGTTTGGCAATTAGTAGAGAAGAAGGTCTATGCATAGGTGGCGTGAAGGAATTTAATGCCCCCCCCCCCCCCCTCCCCCGCACCAAAGTAAAAAGGCAAAAAACACGTGAAAACTACACTTTTCTGAAAGCTGGCGTTATCCCCCGGCCACAACCTCTCTCTTTTTCTCCTTTTCTCTCTCTCTCTCCCTCTCTCTACTTCTCTCTCTCTCTCTCTCTCCTTCTCTCTCTCCCTCTCTTTCTCTCTTGCATAAAAAAATTCTGCATGACATGACAAGCACAGTTTAAGCCAAAACAGCAAGAAGCCAATCAACAGAAACACAAGGAAAAGGATTCACAAAGCCTGGAACGATTGAGGCAATAAATTATTAGAATATTTAAACATAAATATCAGATTTTGCATCGTATTTATTACATCAAAAACTTTAAGTGTTTTTAATTCATAAAACAATGGATTTGTATGAGCTAAATACTGCGAGCCAGTACAAATGCGTAGAGCTTTCTTTTTGGTAATAAAAATACGGGGTTAATTTTGGTCTTTCAGCAAGTGGCCCATACCAAATTACAATAAGTAATATATGGTAGTATTAAAGAATTGTAAAGCATGAAAAGAGTATTTTTAGGAATATAATATTGTATCTTATAAAGTATACCAATGTTCCTAGAAATACAAGTAGTTATATGCCGTACATGTTCACTCCAATTTAAATTTTCATCGATGAAAACACCTAAAAATTTTGTATATTTTTTACGTTCGAGAGAAATATTATCAACTTTTATATTATTGGGAAATTCATCTATCTGATTACTAAGTTTGAAATGTATAAAATTTGTTTCATTTATGTTAAGGGACAATTTATTACATTTAAACCAGGCAGATATTTTCAGTAATTCTAAATTAAGTATTCGAACTAATGTGTCTAAGTTTTCATGAGAGTGAAAAATATTAGTATCATCCGATGATACTAAAAGATATTAAATTGATTTTTTGGAGTGAGTAATGAATAGATCCTCCTGGGGCAGCTTGCCAAAATTCAGCCTAATCTGATAATCCCTTCACACCGGTTGCTATGGCCATTTGAATACCCAGTTTTACTTGGGCGCACACAAAGAGCGAAGATTTTAGCACTCTTTTGTTCCGAACTTAAATGGCAATTTTCTCTGAATAGGAGTTATTGATTGCTGGTTACATACTGATTCTAAATGTGATATTTAAAGGTGTTATCATTGAGTAAAATAGGCAAGTGATATACCATTGGAAAGCTGAGAATCTGTAGCCTACTTTCAGAAAATGTATAAAACAAAAATAATAATTTTGGCGACTTATTGTAGGTTTTGAGGCGTCGGGTCACATATATTGAACACATACATTTATGTACTTTCTTTACTTTCTATATGGACCCCATGTCTCAGGGTTTGTACATCACAGCAACAAATTCAAGGATTAGGTTAATGTTGGCAGAGAGAAAAGAATGAGCAAACTACATTTAAACAAATACTTGTGATCCATTCAATCTCTCTTAAAGAAGGAGTCTTATCATCAGGCTGATATGATTATCATAAAAGGAAACAAAAGTAAAACCAAACTATAATGCAAAATATCTCAAACAATTTATGCAGCAGGGCAGACTGAAATCATTGAGCATGTTTTATAACCTTGCAAAAGTATTAACATTTCTTAAAACAGATTAAAATCTTAAATTGTAGAGGTAAATGAATGAAATGCAGCATAGTATGCTGTAAGTAATGACCTTGCTTACACAACTATACAGCATTTTGTTTGCCGCATATCTGAAATGATCTATGACGCAGATAGTTTTCAAACACTTTACAATTCCAACAGAACTTTACAAAAGCCGTGCAGCAGCTACTTCTTAAGAAAACCAATTCAAGAAAAGAAAGATAACAAGTGAGCAATAACAAAAATGTTAAAGCCACTGCTCTGTAGCACACCGCATCTGAAGAATAAAAATAACTCTTTATACTGGCATATTATGTGTAAGTATATAGGTCAGGTGCAATCGCTAATTGAATATAATGATAATGATTAAAAGCAACATACAACCAAATTTGAAGAATAGTGGATCAAAATGTTAAGTTTTCTTTCAGTCGGGCTAAAATAATTATCATACAGGGAATAATCCTAACTATCTATGCCGCATAAATAGATTAAAATCATTGAACATGTTCTTTAACTTTGCCAAAATACCATCATTTCTAAACATGGCTGAAAATCTTTCATTTTATTCAGCTGCTTACAGCATAATAAATTTGTACAGATTCTAATAAGTTGCTTCATTTTACTGCACAGTCTGCGTTTTTAACAGTTACAACCGCTGACCTGAAGTTTGAAATAACTTTTACAAGCATAACGAATTACAAAACACTAAAAGACATTGAGAGTAAAACAATCCCCATCGTAAAAAATAGAAATAAGGAATTACACATGGAGAAGAAAACATTCTGACCTAAATTAATGGCTTTTATCAACCAGTGCCCCGCCTTATAAGGAGTTCAAGCGATTTATTTGAAACAATCGCAAGTTAAAATCAATCGCAACTGTGTACTTAACATAGGCCTAGGCATAGGCGTACGAGAAGGGGGGCTGCTGCAGCGTGCCCCCCCCCCCCCCCCCCCCCTGTTGCTACACCTCTGCTCCTGATGAATTCGCCTTTTTTTACCAGGAATTATGAACCCTATTTCATTTTTCTGAAATACGAACCCTATTTCATTTTCGGAAATACGAACCTTATTTCATTTTCGGAAATACGAACCTTATTTCATTTTCGGAAATACGAACCCTTTTTCATTTTCGGAAATACGAACCTTATTTTATTTTCGGAAATACGAACCCTTTTTCATTTTCGGAAATACGAACCCTTTTTCATTTTCGGAAATACGAACCTTCGGAAATATGAACCCTATTTCATTTTCGGAATTATGAACCTTCGGATAAACGAACCTTCGGAATAACGAACCTTCGGAATAATGCAACAAATGTCCGGAATTACGAACCCTTTTTCATTTTCGGAATTATGAACCCCCAGGCCTGGGAAATTAGTGTTTCGGAAATACGAACCTTCGGAAAAACGAACCTTCGGAAAAACGAGGTGCCCCTACAGTACATAGGCAAAAACGACTTGCCTTTGTGCCAGCACAGCGCGCACGCGCATGCGACTATTTATTTATTTATTTATTTATTTCTGATATTTATACAGGGTGGCTCATATCACCAATTTGGTGGTCTTCCATGAGGCCCTGTTTGGTAACAATAAAACAAATAACATCAACAATAATCAATATATATAAATACACAAGCATAAACACGTATAATACACATTAATCGGTATCCTCATTAGTTAAGTAATCATTCAGTAATATTCATTGACTATTTACAAGACTATTACTAGTACATTAAGGATTATTAGCATTGTAAACTGTGAAATAATCAAATTAAAATATGGATGATAACCACACATCAAAATGAGGGGAAAATAATTAATTAACAACACATATACCAAAGAAGTTGCTATGCATAATATGCCCATATAGTTCACAGCTTACATCTCCTCTGCAGATAACAGAGCTTTTAGAGTGTATTTGAAACTGTTTAAAGTAGGCAACATTTTGATAGAAGTTTCAAGTTGGTTCCATACTGCAATTCCAGATATTAGGGGACTATGTTTGTATGTGTCCGTCCTAAATTTAGGTACACGCAATGTATCTCTTACAGCATGTCTTGTGCTGTGATCATGTAGAGAGCTGACATGTTGTAAATCTTTTTTTAAGTATTCTGGTGCCACGCCATGCATTGCTTTATACATCATCACTGCACGTCCAAACTGGAAACGTGTCTGAATAGACATCCAACCTAACCGACTAAACATATCTTTTGAGGATACATCGAATCCTTCCCCCAACACTATACGGGCAGCCCGTTTCTGAACCTTTTGTAGTTTAATAGTTTGTCTTTGAAATCTTTCGGACCAAACAGAGGAACAATAATCAAAATGAGGAAGGACGATGGAATTATATAGAAGTTTCAGAGACCTAGTTGGAACATAACTTTTTGCTCGCTTAATTACACTAATATTTTTTTGAGCAGTCTTAATAACTTTTTCCACATGTTCCGTCCATCGCAACTCCTCATCGATCATGACACCTAGACACTTGGCAACTTTAACTCTTTTCAGACAACTGCCGTTTAGTGTGACAGAAAAATCCTTTACACTATTAAGAATTGATCGTGGTCCAATAAGCATCACATTTGTCTTATCAGCATTAAGAACTAGACGGTACTATCAAGTACATTGACGGACCGCACAACAAAATGTAAGTCCCTTCACTCTGATCTTGTTTCTTAATGCATAAAATGTCAAATGAGAAAGATAGCTATTTTTAGGTGTCATATAAAACAAATAATGAATGTTTTTTTCATTCGTGCAATGGACAGAATATTTCATTCGGTGAAAGATGAAATTCGATCCTTTCAACTCAGCTCCGCCTCGTTGAATGGATCATTTCATCTTTCACCTCATGAAATATTCTGTCCATTGCACTCATAAACATTCATTATTTGTATAATATACCGCATGTCTCGATTCCTCTGATCGGTCATATTTGCGGGCATGAAATTCACTACGGACTGCCGGGCGGTATGGGCCGTATGGGCATAGTTCTGCTCGCGCGTACAATGCAATACAATGCGCGTGTAAAAATGCAACGCAATGCGCGCTTATAGCTTTGGCAATTTAGATAAGATATCGCAGGGGCGCAACCGGCACCATACATGTACACCGAACGAAATTTCGAAAAAAAACAATGGATGAGAATTACGTTACGGTACCGTATTGCATGTCTTTGAAATGAATTTCTGAGCTGACGAAGGATGCGGGATATAAAACAAATGTTGACCGCTTCTTTTTCGCGTCACGGTAAAAACCATGGCCCTCGACTGTCGTATCGTGGCATAGCACGGTTTTGAGCTCACCTCGGGCAATAGTTCTCACCGTGCCCCTCAAAGCAGTCAACATTTGTATATTATTTATCTATTTATTTATTTACTTGTCTATTTCTGATATTTAGACATGGTAACTCATTACCACTAATAGTGGTGGGCTTTCATGAGGCCCTGATAAAAAGTATAAGTAACAATAATAGTCAATAAAAACCATCAATATACATAGCCACAAATATACATAAGAACATAATTATATAAATATATATAAAGTATTTGGTATACTCATATTTATTTTTTTTGGAAGAAAATGTTTTGAATATTTCAAATATTGTATATATCATTATATGCTATCGGTCTTGTCGATGTGACTAAGGTATGAGAATGGAGTATCCGTGATGAAAGCAGGCTTGAGCAAGGGGCATCGATCCTGCCAAAAGGCTCAAACCAGACATATTGCATTATAACCATACTTGTTATATTTACAAAATTCTACGTATTTTCTATCAGTTTTCATGTTACGATTTCCAAGTTTAGGGGGGATCTTCTTTTTTTTAATCATTTTTTTTTTTTCATTTTTTTTATATTCAAATAATGTACATAGATAAAGGAGACGAAATGACAAATGAAAAAAAGGTAATTTATATTGATTGATTGGTTGACTGACTATTTATTTATATCAACAGCAATTATAAGTACAATACATTTTCATACAATTATATTTACATATAAAGGAAGAAAAGCGTTAGTTGGTAAAAGGTGAAAAATTATTACTGATATTAAAGTACATCCACTGCCCAGTTAGAATTTGAATTGTGATTAATTTGGATTATTCAGGTATTCAGTATATGCATGTACATAGCTTGCTATTATTGATAAGTACATTCACTGAAGCAAAGGTTGACTGGTTGACTGATGGATTCATTCATTTATCAACAGCAATTAAGTGCAATACATTTCCATACAATGATATTCACATATAAAGGAAGAAAAGCATTGATTGGTAAAAGGTTAAAAGCTATTACCGATAAGTACATTCATTGCCAAGTAAGAATTTGAATTGTGATTTATTTCGATTATTCAGTTATCAGTATATACACATGTACAAAGCTTATACGAATATTATGAAGTACATTCAATGAAGCAAAGATTGACTGGTTGGGGTTAACAAATACTACTGATGAGTACATTCATTGTCCAGTTAGAATTTATATACATTATGATTAATTTCGATTATTCAGTTATTCAGTTTATACGTGTACAAAGGTTACGATTATTGAGAAGCCCAATCATTGAAGCAAAAGTTGACTTGTTGACTGATTTATTTATTTGTCAACAGCAATTAGGTACAATACAATTCCATACAATGATATTTACATATAAAGGAAAAATGGCATTGGTTGGTAAAAGGTTTTAAAAAATACGTACATTCATTGCCCAGTTAAAATTTGGATTGTGATTAATTTCTATTATTCAGATTCAGTATAAACAGGTAAAAAGATTACAATTATTGAGAAGCCCATTCACTGAAGCAAAAGTTGACTGGTTGACTGATTGATTTATTTGTCAACAGCATTCAAGTGCAATACATTTTCATGCTATGATAATCACATATAACAAGAAAAGCATTGATTTGTAAAAGATTAAAAACTATTATCAATAAGTACATTCATTGTCCAGTTAGAATTCGAATTGGGATTTATTTCGATTATTCAGTGGGCCTAAAATTTATTTACAATGCTTACTGTTATTGATAAGTACGTTCACTGAAGCAAAAGAACTGGAATTGTCTTTAATTTCGATTACTTAATTATCCTATACATTACATTTCCAATGATCAGCTTACGCTATTTACGCTATTGACAATACTATAATAATCTACTTAAAAATTCGCAAAATGCATTATAGGGTTCGGATAATTTTAATGAGTGGCAATTGTCATTTGACTGCTTGAAAAATTGACACTAAAGATTTACGGAATTTGGAAGCGTCTTATCTATATCTGTAATAGCAGGAAATAGTTTCCAAGGTGTGCGATAACAGAGTGATTTTCTTATGACCGTTTAATGAAATCACCGAACCGGTCTACCGCCCTCTTCAGTCGTATGTAAGCCCGAAGAAATGAGTGAACTACTAGTAATATGAAAGGAGCTGTAAAACAAATCTGTAAAACAATTTGTTTTTTCTTAATGTTATTAGCCATACGAGAGCTAAGATCAGACCAAATATCAAGTGTAATGATCCATTTGAAGTCAAATTGTGTTCAGGACTCCATAATATTTGCTGACGTATGATCAGATATCTTGGACTTGCCCATAAATAAATAGCCTATACATCCACTCAAGTACACTGAGCTACATGAGGAAATCGTAAATTGTTTCCAACATAAATGTGTTCTCCACAAATAACCAATGTTTTATAATCTCTACCCCCTTTTGAATTGATTACAAATGAAAAACATCATTCATGAACTGTATTAAAATAAATCGTTTATGTTACTGGGTTACAATGTGAAGCTGTCTTAATTAATTTTGTTTCATTGACTGCATAGATTTCGGCCTGAATTGTATTTAAACTATTTAATAAGCATAGAAATTCAATTCAATTCAAATTCAAATGCTTTATTTCACAGCACATGATTACAATCAAAGTAATACAATAAGTCAATTTTACATAAAAACCAATAATACATGGGAAAATAAATACATAGTGATGATAAGTGATGGAGTAGTGGGGTGGATGTGCGGGTGTAGCAAAGGCCATTGACTTTCAAAATTATACAATGCCATTTCAAAATAACCCATATATAAATGGTTATTTTTCAACAGATTTTTGAAAATATCACCGTCTATACATTATGAATTAAGATGATAGGAATGTGCAACAATTTCAACATTTTCGTAAAACCAACTTTGATTACGAGGATACCACATTCTTTGTATATACATGTATATATATATATTTATGTTTGTTATTTTTTTTTTGGTTAAGAGTTTATTTTCATGATTTTGTTGGCTATTATTGTTACTTACTATTGCTATCAAGGCCTCATGGAAGACCACCAATATTGGTGATAATGAGTCACCCTGTATAAATATCAGAAATAAATGAATAAATAAATAAATAAATTGACCTGTCAAAGCTACTCCCCGTCGTCACTCCATCATGCACTGGCACAAAACATAAATTACAATATAAGTTACAAACTAATAAACCGCAAAATTACATCACTTAACAAAGAGCAAAAATGTAAAAGGCAAGCTTGACATTTAAGTGACATGACCATGATGATTTAGAATGTAAATTTTCTTTTGAAAGATTGGAGCGAATGACATTGCTTAAATTCAAATGGCAAATTGTTCCACACAACTGGTCCATTACGATTTATGACAGTTCTTAAGAAGCTGTAAGAATAAAATTTGACGTTTATTGAAAATAGTCCCTGAAGTCAACATTTTAAACAAAAACTGTGCAATTTTTTAAACTTTTATTTGAATTTGATCTTTAAGTAGAGTAGCCTTTATTTAATATCATTGCATATTTAGTTTTTAACTTTATTTGACAACAGTTGGTAGAACGGATTTGAAAAGGTATTCATCATGTAAATCACTAATATTTGTTGACTCAGGAAATTCATGCCAAATTTATGAAAAGTGGCAAACCTGTAAGGAAAGACATGTAATCGATTGTTAGACACATCGTCAACAATAGAGATATCGCCTGTATATTATTAGGTTGAAGAAAAAATATTGAAATATCCTGATAAGCTTCTAAACAAGAATTTCTCAAGTTTTGTGTACAGTCCTCACATACAATAATATCATTCGTGTGTATGACCTATATATTCATGTATGCATTGTGATGTTGCAGATAATATAAATAGCCTACACAAAGAAGTTTTCAAATCATGTTATTGGGGATAGAGTAAAAAATCTTGAGTTTTTACGAACTTACAAAACAAATGGTGAGTAACAAGTATATGACATCACAGCTTACTTGATTGCCAGAGGTTTTCCTGACACAGCCAGTGGCGGATTTGGAAACCAAAGTGTACATTGTGCCCCCCCCCCCCCCCCCCCTCCTTTAAACATGATGACTTTTTACTTTCCGTCAAGACTTCTGCTTTATTGCCGGTCAGAGAAATATGAAGGGGAAAAAAGGACCTTACATGTGTGATTACCCTTTTTTTTCTTTTTTTCCCATTTATATTTTTTTTTGGCTTGTCAAAGAATTTGAGGAAAACGGGACACCTGAGATATGATTTTTTTTTTCTGGGGGGGGGGGGGCTTGTCAGAATCTATTTTATATATCAACCCCCTTCTTTTACAAAATCCTGGATTCGCCCCCGAACACAGGCACAACCAATCTATGGAAACTGCATTCTCAGTCTTATTGATAAAAACTTGCGAATATACGCTACTAATTTATAAGGATCGATCATTATAACCTCATTATTTTTTTTGTATTCAATAGTTTTTATTTCTCAAGAACTTCAATTTTTCAACAAAATGAAATACATATAAAACATAAAAAGTTCCCTCCTCTCTAACCACCTGACAAACAAGGTCCTTCATCCCCAATCCCCCAACCCCTTCCTTCTCCCCTCCCCTTCCCCCTCCCCACCCATCCCTTGAAGTTGTACCTGTGTGGGGATAAAAAGCTTTTACTATTCTACTCAATTATAGAAAGTATGAAAATAACTGAAAGTGAAAAGTTTAACCTAAAGGTTCAACCCTTGTACTTTGCTCCATATCCAGCTCTCCATATCCAGCTCTCCATCTAGCTCTCCCCCCAAATTTTTTAAATTTTCCCATTTTCTTAAATGTAAGGGATATTTATTTCTTCCTACTGCCAATTTTCTTTCCTCTCTTTCTTCTTCTCTAAACGTGCATTTTATCTTATCTATATTTACTTCTGACGTTTTTTCCCTTCCCCTAAAAACTAAGTATTTTACTAGAATTATAAAATGATTAACCAGTTGTTCTTTTCCTTGTTCCGTAATTTTATCCCAAATAATATTTCTTTCCAACTTAAATTAATCAGAGATATGAAGTTAAAAATATTACAGTTTCTCCATATTAATCGCACTCTTTCGCATTCAGAAAATGAATGACGGTAAGTCTCCTCTTCTTTTTTACATACCCTTGAATTTCACAGTCTATTATTATAAAACGCCCACTATCATCCCTCTCTATTTTTATGAGTTTGAAGTCCACTGAATCTTTTATTAAAATAAGAACGCCTCTACTGTAGAACCGTGACTATAAAAACATAACCCATCCCACATTTAGCTCCACATGTCCTCTGTATCCTTTGAACTAAACGTTTCTTGAAGAAAAATAACGTCACCCCTTTCTCTAAAAAACCCATCCTTTTAGTACTTTCCCTAATTCCTCTTACATTAAGCGAACATAGTTCACAATTAACATTCGTACTCATCATAGCTCTCGTAAAAGTGGTAAAGCTGAACCAAGCGTTCTCTTATACAGTGGAGCTGCTATATGGAGAGCCAGACATGCAGCATAAAAAGCACTTTCCTTAAGTTGCACTCTGTTTCTTTGGATAGCGATAACAATTAAAGTCAAAGACCCTTTCATTCCTACTAATGCATTCCATGTGTTTCGTTACCCTCACACACAAGTAGAACTTCCCACCCCTCCATTCCAAAACCTAAGCCTCCTTCCCTCCCATCCCCAAGGAGTAAGCCCTTCCTTGTCAGGAAGAAAGAGAAGGGGGATAACGTGACTTCGATTTCCCGGACCCTTCTCCCAGCAAAAAAAAAGGGGGAAAATTGACCTCGATTTACAGGACCCTTCTTCCTCCATTAAGAACGATCCAGCAAAAGAAGGAAGAAAAAGAAATGTTAAAGTTATAAGCTTGGCCTCTTCACGATTGATTTAAACCAAGATGATGCATGAGTATATCACTTACAATGCACATGTAAACAAAAGGAGAAAATACACTTCAACCAACTATACTTCATATTTACTAAATGTTATATTGAGAATTAAAAAAAAAAAAAGTACGACAAAGCCATTAACAGTGAACCTGTTTACAAAATAATTAGATCGGTAATGGTTAAATCAGATTCAAAACTCATGACAGCTGTTTACACCTTGCAATGAAACCTGAAATTATATATATTAGCATGCAAATTTCTTTCTTGAAACGACAATTAATCGTAATCACCAGTATTATTAAAAAAAAAAAAAAAAAAAAAACACCCCACAACACATGAACACAGATTACACTAGCTTGAATGTCGATGCAAATCTTACAAAACCACAATTAATGCTTTGAAAAATACAATTTGCATATATAAACCAAGCCAACTGTATGAGCTTCCAAAATTCGTACCCCATAATGTTAATGAACATATTACATGAAAATCTCAAATTCTCTCCCTAACCCTAACCCTGACCATAATACAGGCTATTCACCCCTTGCAGGGATATCCAGAATGCATGACCAATGTATCAGTGATTAAACAGAATATTGTCTTATGCAAAATACAGGAATGCCTTTATCTGTCTACTTTAGGACAAAGGAAACTAAAGAACTACTCAGAGCATTCCTTTCAAAATTCCGTACAAACTAGACATAATCATGGTTATTGTCAGTTTGGCCAATCGGAGGAGCAAAAACAGGAATTTCAGTGTAAGCCATACAATGTGAACTTTCCAATTCCTTAAGACAAAATTTCTATTCTATTTAAAGACGTTACAGGAACATCTGAAGTTCTATTACCTCCAGCTAATCTCAACAATTGAATTGAGTTCTCACTTGCCTGAATAACTATACAAATATCAAGAATCAAAACCCGATTGACTTCCTAATTTGGTCAGTACGCGTGCTGGAAAAAAAAAACACACTAAGTGGCCCCTCCCCTCAAATTCCGCCCAGACTATACTTCTTAATCGCATGATAAAATATTCACCCTGACCTGAAATTTAAATTCTATGCCCTATTGGTTTTATACTTGAAAACATGCAAATTATTACAAGAACAAAACGTCTAAATGGATGCCTTAAAGTACTGTCAGTTTATTTAAGACAGTATAGTTGAAAGGAATTTTCCATTATTACGCAAAATTTTTATTGAAATACTTTCTCCCCGATTAGGCCCGTATACGCAAACTGAAAGAAAGAAAAAATGCGACATGGCTCTTCCCCTCAAATTCCGCCTAAATAGGCCTCACGGTCTGTTAATTTAGCTAAATAGAGGAGCACTCTACAAACTCAATTTAAATGGCATAGTATTTGCATAAATATATGACCCCCGCTACATCCGACCGACTGTTCACCCTGTTGACTGTATAGCTATCACTGACTTTTTTTAATAGATATGTAAATGTAACAAGTTCAAAATCCCCGTCCACTGATACCTTTTTATTGGCATTCTGTTTGAGACAGATGGTACAGATATTAGTGATTGAAAGGATCTTTCGCTAGCCTGAATGAATGAAGGAATCTAAATACTTCACTCTAACTAAAAGAAAGAATTTAACTCATGTGGCCCCTCCCTTCAAAATTCTTCCGCCCAAACTAGACCTCACTGTCTGCCACAGAGTACATGTATTTCCCTTCAAATACTTGAATATCTTTAGAATGACCACGATATAATTTTCTTTAGTTCACCTATAGTAGTGTAGTTAAAACCTGAAGGAAAAAGATTAACAGCTGTGATCGTATATTTTGATGAACTTAACTCCCCAAAACATGTATAATTTCGGTTCATAATAGACTGCATGCAATTAACACATACCAATAATATTTCAACATATCTCTGCTTTGGGCACATGTGAAATTTCCATTTCCTTAGGCAACCAGTAACTCACCATGATCAACAAATTAATTATTGAAGGCATCCATCAACAAAACAAAATTAAATCATAATGTACAATTTGCTATTTTTTTTTTACAAGCTATGACCTTCGACGAGTAAGCAACAAACACTTAATAAACCCACACCTTGATAATGTTGAGATAGAGAGAGAAAAAAAAAATACCAATACCAATGATATTTCAACCTTTTCAAGTTACGTGTATGTTTTATAGCCAACTATTTCATTAATCGTCAAACATCAACATAATTTACACGGCATTACTGCTTTTACTTTGCCAACGTATGCTATTTCGATTCTTTAGACAACTGGTAACCCTTAACGATGACATTTTCCACACTATGATAGGCAAATTCATTTTTGAAATATAACACGAATAAAAGAAAAAAATACAGTGTATACTATTGGCAATAACCTGTAAAGTTTCAACACTTTCTTAAATGTATTTAAACATGTTAAAAGTAACAAAGAAATCCCACTGTGAGTTTAGCATTATCGTTTTGAATTATAGCAGTTCAATATCAAAGTGCATGGAGAGCAGGAGAGAAAAAAAAAATCTCAGGGTTTCACATTACAAAAAAGGCTAATGATACAGCAAGAAACAAAACATTGTTCTTGTTTTGTACCCTAAATGTATTTCCTTCTTCCCTAAATTGTTCCTTACTTCCTTCTTTTATTTTCTTTTAAAGGAATAAAATTGATGTACGTTGCAAAAGCCAGGCACCAATCCATCACCATTCCGGCATCCTATACCTGTCCACACCGGACCATCAGCATCAAACAAAGCTGATTCAATTCCACAATTTTGTTTGCAAGTTACAATTTTTTTAACTCTACGTGTCTTTTAAAATGTTTAGTAATGTAAGAAAAAAAAAAAAAAAAAAACCAAATGGGATTAAAACTGCTCAATAATAACCCGGCGCTACCCCAATTGAACCCGCTCTGCGCAACCCAACATCTAAAAAGGTACCAGACCAACACCTGTCTCCCACAACACAATACACTGTTAAATCTTTATTTTATCAGGTGAATGATGTAAATTTTATTATAGTGTGAGCTATTTTGTAAAAAAAAAAAAAAGGAAAAGAAAGAAAAGAAAATACATATATATTTAAAAAAAAATTTTAAATAATTAAATTGTGATTGAGAAAAAATAAATACTGCTCGCTCATTCGGGTAAATCTTTTCATTTCCATAATAAACTTGTCATTCTACCCTCTTTTTTTTTGACTGCCAAGATGACAAAGTTTCCAATATGCTTGTAGTACATTTCTTCCTTTTCCCGTTATAATTCTTACATCAGTGATCTGTTGTTGTCTAGCCCTATACAGTAAGTGAGAAAATACCACTTTCCTGAACGATGATTTCAGCATAATCAATCTATGCATGGCAACTAATTTCGTATACCACATAATACTGAATGCTAAAAAAAAAATAAATAAATAAATAAATAAATAAATCTCATTCTATGACATTTTACACAAGCCCATAATACTGCCAGGGGTGTTTTGCTTAGCAGTTTGGTACATTCAACATCACACGTGTTTATTTCTACAGTTTCTTTCTACAGTTTAATCTCTTGGAAGAAACTGGATTGACTTTCCTTTATTTTGATTTTTTAGAAATTCTTCAGGTAAGGCATTCTGATCACCTACAGGGACATACTTGTGCTCGATGTACAGCTTCCTTGGTTCAGCTCGGGAAAAGAAGGCCGTCTTCCCCGCTGATTTGGCGGCATGAAGTAAACGAAACTGGGCTTTCCTAGCTTCCCTGACCGCTTTCGGTAAATCCTCGGTAATAACGATCTTTGTCCCCTTCAAATGCAGTGCGTTCCTCAATATCTTCATCTTGTCACCATAACGGAGCATCCTGGCTTTGATTGGGCGGGGTCTCCTTGGGGCTGCACAGCGGTGCACTCTTTGAAATTCGATTCCCTGAATCTCCTGCTCAGTAAAGTGTAGTTTATCTTTCAGGAACTTCAAAACAACTTCCCTTGTATCTTCTTGTTCTTCTTCCCTGCCGGTTTCAGGGTTTCCAAGGAAAACTAGGTTTGCTCGTGCAGCGTAAATGTTAATCATTTCCAGCTCCTTCGTGACCCTTTCTATCTCCTCTTTAAATTGATCTTTCATGAGCGGTATCACCTCTTTTTTAAGTTTCTCAGTTTCATTCGCGTTAAACGAAATTGAAGCAATAATATCGTTGAGTTTTGTTTCCACTTGAAGAACCCGAGTCTTCGTATCTACCAACTGGGCCTCAATGTTCCCTTCAAAACTCTCCAACTTTTCCTCAATCTTTCTGAAATGATCCGTCATGAGCTTTCGTATAGATTCACACTCAGCATCGAAGTCTCTATGTCCAGAGGGTCCCTCCTGGCTAGCAGGGCTGTTGGACGGTCGTTGTCTTTTCTTAGCGTCTCGGTTCATCGCTTCAAATCCCAAATTAACACACAAGTCAATACAAATTATAGGAGAAGGGTCCACACGCGTGCTTACTCGTCGAAGGTCATATCAGATCTTTTATAATTATTATTATCTATCCTTTTTTTTTTTTTTTTTTTTTTTTGGGGGGGGGGGGGGGCTTGTCAGAATCTATTTTATATATCAACCCCTTCTTTTACAAAATCCTGGATTCGCCCCCCGAACACAGGCACAACAAATCTATGGAAACTGCATTCTCAGTCTTATTATTGATAAAAACTTGCGAATATACGCTACTAATTTACGGGATCGATCATTATAACCCTTTTTTAATTGATGTTAAAACTTAATCGTGGATAAATGAAAATTGTATTTGGCGTAGACCGTAGTCAGAAACTTACATTGAAACTTTAATTTGTTCCAGCGGATGGAAGGATGCTTTCTGTTTGTTCCTTTTGCACGTTATCCTTGACTTTATTTTGTGTTTGCTTCATTCTTCTAACAACCCTGCAGTACTTTATACATGTACTTACTGCAACTAAACAAGCCAAAGAAGCAATCGTTGCCGAAATTGATATGCAAATTTCCGTACGTTCCCTAGTATTAGAACATTTTTGTTTGTCCCTTTCTGTTGTCTGTATTGGAAGTGGATCTGCTGTGGTATTAGCATGGATATCACTGATCTCTACTGGGCCCTCTATTGTGATGGTAGGAGGGCAAGGGACGATATTTGTTATGCTTATTGTTAGAGAGATCCCATTCAATATCACGGCATTCACACATCTCTTTAATTTGATCTAAGATGGACGCACAGCAAAATACATTGTGTGGATTATTTTGTACAAGTATGGTCTGCATTAGATACGTACTGGTTTCAACAGGTTCTGTCAGTGGCGGCATCCTAATCCCATTTTGATAGCAATCTATTTGACCTGATATGCTCCCAACTAGAACACTGCAATGCATTACTACCCAGTTATCAACTATATAGTTTTCTCTTGTGCATGAAGCCTTATCAAAGATAAGCTGAACTTTCAATCCTATTCTTTCCTTTATCTCATCAATATCATCATGATCATATACAAAACAAATGAAGGTTCCTTCATCAGCTCTTAAAACTGGATTTATGGTTAAATGAAGAGAACGGTCGTCACTTTCATTTTTGTTCTTGACAGTGTATCTCTTTGCATGTTCAGGAGGCATTGAGATGGATCCCAAATCTGAATTGTAAAATGGAACTCCGTTACTCTTCTGCAATGTGACTCTAACAGTGTCACATGGATATGAAAAGTGTAATTGTACAATATCCCCCTCTTTAACATTCTTTGTATCAGAATCAGAACTAGCTTGCCAGATGAAAGTTATCATAATACAAGAGATTAAAAAGACTCTTATAGTGACATTCTGCATCTCAGACATGTTCAGGGTATCCTCTTTGATTACTGACTGTTATAACACTTTGTAAACTTGAAAGATCATACACTTATTCAGCTGGTGAATGTCAGTTGAAAGATTACACAGTTTCTCTTCATTCGTTTCTAACGACTTATTGTATGTTGAAAGCTCAACTTTTCATGCAGAGGTACATAATTTCTCTTCATTCGTTATTGTGTGTTGAAAGCTCAGTGTTTCATACAGAAATACAAAGTTTATGTACGTTCGTTCCTAACGGCTGTATAACTTGGTTACAGCGAATTTGTTCAGCGAATATCCTAAAAATACTTCAGATGGATAGTTTCTTTCTGTTACGCTCCAGGGACTGTAACGGGGATGTAGACAAACATTCACCCCAACGTGAATGGGATGTGTGGACAATTGCAACAACGGGTTTTCATCTTGAGAATCTGAAAGGGAAAAGAGGCAACGAATTATGAAAGATATGAGGAGCACCTACAAAAACTTGACGAAAAAGATTTATATACCATCATATATTGACATTTTTATAACCCGCTTTTTCATGAGTACGTTTTCTTCTTTATATAACTTAGATTTCTGTTTTAAAATGATCCTGGATGTACACTCTAAAAAATAAAGTGCTATTATAGGCACCTCAAGATTTGGAGGAAGCACCTGTAAGGGCATGCATAGGGACTGCACAAATTGTGCTAAAGTAGCACTTGTACAAGTGCTATAATTCAACACCAGTCCAAGTGCTACTGTAAACACTTTAAGTGTAAGCCTTTTACACTTCTGGTGCTATTAGACGCATGTAGCTCGCAAAAACAACACTTCTAGTGCATTAAATAACTCATTTTAGAGCCCCCAAAACGGCACTACTAGTGCTAACACTTTTGCATCCAATATAGTGCTTAGGAACACACACAAACAGTATGCACAAAATCACATCTGTAGTGCTGAAAACTCACTCTTCTATAGTCTGTTAAACAGCCCTACACTAAGGTCTAAGATTTTGGTTTTTTTTTAGATTGAAATGAAACTGGTTGTATACATAGATGATATCGACTAAAACCATGGCATGTGGATTTAATCATCTGAGAATTACTTTAGACCAAGAAGTGACGAAAAAAAAAACACACACACTGCCTTCCAAACTTCCCGGGTTCGGTCCCGGCCCGTGCGGTCGATCGCGCCCCATGCCTGGCTGATCAACAATTTTTATGTCAACGACAACGCGTACCGTAGAAGGTTGGCCACACCACACATGCTGAAACATGGCATTTCCACTACATTGCTCTTCATGTTTCATATCCACCCCCACAAAAATTAATGTAAATATCATATTATTAAATTTTGATACCTTCATTCGCATAAAATTACAGAAGTTCTAAATTTAATGTCTTAAAGGACAATTAACCCCACGTGATATTCTAGATGCACCTATTGTCTGCTACGTCTTTCCATGGAGGCTGCCATTTTGTGCATGACACGGATCATTAGGTACCATATGCATTGATAATAGCCTACCTTTACAACAGATACGTCGCTTTGTTCTGATTGTATTACGATTGTTATTGGCCATGGGCCTAGATAATTGACGACCCATGAGTTCTAATAGCCATCCTGTAAAGCAGATTCCTCGCTTTGTTTTGGTATTGTTACGATTGTCTCCGTCCTTGACGTCAATTCTCCGTCCTTGACGTATATTTTTTATGAAGTATATTTTTTATGAACAAATTAAGACCTTTTAAAAAATATATAAAACTAAACTTACATTTCAGAATATGTGACTTTATCTAATATATATTTGTCCTCTAAAAATCAATTACAAGTTAACGATGAAGGAAATTTTACTTGGGATGAAAAATATGTTCGTGTACACATAAAGTAATGGCAGCCCCCTTATTATTGCTAGCAGACGATAACTTGGCTGGAAAATAGTGATTTATATCTATATCCTGTGTTTTTACATGAAATTGCATGTATCAAATAAGAGGCATATACTACACCATTCAAAATAAGCTAATTCATACGCTGAGGTTAATTTCCCTTTAAAGTTTTACTTACCACGCCATGTTTGTGCAGCAGATGATGGCTCTTGCACTATAAAGTTGCGTAATAAGCGATTTCGTAATAGACCTGTTTACTAATTGATTCAAATTTTATACATAATTTTGAAACAAAGGTTGTTCTTGACAACCTGAAAGCTTGCCAGAGGCTTGTCAGACATAGCAACAAATAATGTATGCAAACTGGATTCCAAGTATTGTAGTTCATTCATTAATAACATGTTAATGGATACCTCGTTACTAGGTCCCCAGGAAAGAAACATCCATAAATTTGAACACTTAGTAAACAAGTCTATTGGCCCATGAGCAACATTTCGCAAATGACCTTTCCCTTTTTCATTAGGATAGACATCTTTTTCAAAGAAAGATAATACGTAAGCCTGCCCGACATAGCAACCTAAAGAATTCAAACTCTATGAAACAAAGACATCGTAGACCAGGTGACTAGAATAGCACGTCAATGAACACTTGGGAAAGCGCATTGTTTGCAAGTTGGCTATCATTAGGCAGACTGTCAAATACCAACCATCAATGAGCACTTTGTTGCTTTTCAGTGGATTTAATGAAAAGTATAATTAAATGAATATATGAATAATCGTTACACAATCGACGCTTATCTCAGTGCATTTTAAACGAACATGCCAGTTTATGTCAAATGACCTTTATCTGCTCATGCGCAAATCCTAATTACGAAATCGCTTATTAAATCACGGGACGTTGGTCAGCACTTGAAGTGTAAAACGAGCGTCCTAACATTCAGCACTTACTTTTAGCACTCACTTTTCTGCACCTTATCTCCCAGACGCAAATGGCACGTGAGGTGTTAAACATAACACGTCAAGTGCAAACTTCCAATTAGCACTCGTGTTTCAGCACTTCAGTTTTTACAGTGTATCGATACCTTCCTGGTCCACGAGTGGCTGGATATAATGCTCAGCAACAATTTGCGAGCGAAAGAATAAAAGGAGTGGCCGACTAACTCTGATAGTCTGAGAGCCTTTCCCGAAATAGTCAACCTATTTTACATACAAGAGATTTGACCCCTTAAAGTTACTTAGACCATCCATATCTCTCATCATTTTTTTTCAGGAAATAACCACGTTATGTCCGCTTTAAAGTTGCCTTTAACTCAACCTATTACATATCGCCATTTTTCAACAGGATTTGGAAAATTTCTTATTTTCCTGCACTATTCTCCCTTGTAAAAGCTTTGAATGTACTTGCAAGCAAATAGCATATTTTCAATTTTTCATTTTTTTTTTTCATTTTTAGGACATTTATTTCCAACTTTCCAATATATGTGTACAAAGTAATAAATGAGCGAAATAATGTACATGTGTTTATAACAAAAATACGACATAATACACATTCACGTGGTACATACATGGTTGGAGGACACACCTCTCAAAGCAAAACCTCGAGGCGAGGGTGCCCTTAATAATATAATACATATTACATAATAAATATATAAAAAGGAAACTACATACAAAAAAAGAAAGAGATAATATTCTTAGACCGCTGAGCTTAATTCGAGGGAGAAAAAAGAAAGGGAAAGAGAGGAAAAAAGAGGGAGAAAGAGGAAAAAAGGGGGAGTTCTTAGTTAAAATTCAAAATAAAATGTAACTAATCTTTGAATGTTGGTTGGTTCTTGGTATGATGGCGCTCTTCAATCTCTTCAGATTATTCGCGCCAGTCACTTTTGCAGGTTTGGCGTAGGCTTCGGAAAGCCCACGAGCAACTTTGTGTGTGTGTGTGTGTGTGTGTGGTGAAAATGGTGTTATTAATAGTCATCATTAGTATGGTAAGATGTTAGTATCCCATCTCCCAAGTTAGAAAGCTGTCGATCGTGATTATTCGTATTTATTCGCTATAATATCAAGATACGAAAGCAATCAATCGGAAATAACAAAGGTGGGGAGTAAATTCCAATTGTTCATGGAAAAAAATATATTTTTACTCTACCAAATTGCTTCAAGAGCAGTTAAATAACAGGATCAATGATAGCTTAACGGGCTATATAATTTTTTCTAACGATCGGTATCATATATATAACCCAATAATTCACGAGTGAAAATTGGGTTAGACATCAATAATTCTTTTAGATTAGGAATTTTCAATTTAATCCTTTCTTTTAAGAGACGTCTCTCTTTATCGTATTTTGAACAATATAAAATAAATTGTTCAGTCGTCTCAATTTCTTGACACGCTTCACAGAGACCAGTATCATGCTGGTTAATTGAATAAGGTAATAATTTAACCTGCATTTAACCTACTCTTAGTTGTTATATCAAGCATTCTTCTCTGCGAGATAAGCCATGTCTGTATATGGGCTGTAACGTCGCTATGTAAGGCATATAGAAATCTACAGTGCTCGGCATTGTCTTATTCTCTTTGCCATAATTCATTATAATGTATCAAACGAGAGGCTGCTAGTTCACGTCTTGTGTTTGGTATATCTATGTCTATACACTTTTTCATGGCTCCTTTTTTGGCGGTCTGATGATACGATCTCGTTGCCGTTAATATCGCAGTGTGATGGAATCCATTCAAAGGCAACACAAACATCCTTCAACTTCAAAATATTAATTATGTATAAAATTTCATTCACAACAGCACATCTAATAAAGTATGGATCGATCATTTGTAAAGCTGACAAAGAGTCACTTAATATTACCACCGATGAGGCTTCCATAAATGTGTTAATCCACTCTAGTGCCATTAGTATGGCTACTAGTTCTGGTCTCATACTGCAGACACAGGATAATCTAAAATTTTGCACCACATCGTAATGAGGCACATAAAATGCGGCTCCTGTTCTCCCATCTTCCAGTTTGGATCCATCTGTATAAACATGTAAATATCCATTCCATGAATTTCCAATACTTTCTAGAACAATCGATTTCATTTCAACTTGAAGCATTTCCCTGTATTTTTCTGTATTTAACCCTGGACAGCAAATAAACTATAAATTTATGATTTAACAACCCTCTACGATGGCTCAGAGGCAGCTCCCCGGTCAAAACCTGTAAAGCTTCCAAGGACACATTGCGTATTGTATCTGTATTCTAATCATCGTAGAGGAGATATGATGTTCAAAAAACCCATGTACAATTATGGATTTTTCTACTTTATTTCTTCTCGGAAATCATCTAGAATAGTGTTTCTATACATAAGTGTAGACATTTATTTATTTATTTATTTATTTATTATGGTATATATGATGATTGACCAGCAGCACAGGGGCTGAAGGGGTCAATTTACAAGCAGATATATATGTGCATGTAACAATAGAATCGCATCAAATATATAAAAAGATACATAAATGGAAGCAAAACGAAAATACTAAGATTTACGCTACACAAATAATAAGATAACAAGTGTGAAAAGTGAGAGAAAGAAAGAAAAAGTAAAGAATAGGAAAGAAAAGGGAAGAGAAAGAAGGAAGGAGATAGATAGAAAGGCATGTTTCTATACATAAGGGTAGACATTTATTTATTTATTCATTTATTTATTATGTTATATATGATGATTGACCAGCAGCACAGGGGCTGAAGGGGTCAATTTACAATCAGATATATATGTGCATATATACAATAGAATCGCATCAAATATATAAAAAGATACATAAATGGAAGCAAAACGAAAATACTAAGATTTACGCTACACAAATAATAAGATAACAAGTGTGAAAAGTGAGAGAAAGAAAGAAAAAGTAAAGAATAGGAAAGAAAAGGGAAGAGAAAGAAGGAAGGAGATAGATAGAAAGGAGAAGATTTGGGAGCAATACATAAATATAACCAAATTAGAAAGCCATAACCATGTAAAATGAGTCATACATCTAGGTATGGAATCTGAGAAGTGAAAATGTTTGGGATGCAAAGCGCGGGGGGGGGGGAGTTTATTTCAAGATTCTGGCAAGGTGAGGGATGGTGGATTTTCGATATCGTTCTGTATTGCATTTAATTGTAGGGAAGCCAGTCATGTTACGAAGCTGTCTTAAATTTGAATTACATCTAGGGACGGGAAGAAGGTGTTTGTGGTGATCAGATTTTTTGATTTTTTTGTCCAAAGCTTAGCAAAAGGGAATCTCTTCTATCAGATAGAGTAGTGAGTTTAGTTATGGCAAGGGCATTGGCATAAGTCACGTTATAGCCTACAATTATTTTGAGGGCCCGCTTTTGAACAAATTCCAATTTATTATTCTCAATTAGGGTAATTGAGGTGTGCCGAACAGGGGAACAATATTCGAGTATGGGTCTTATGTACGTAGTGTAGACAGTTACCATATCCACCAGGCTTGCCTTAGATTTCCTAAGGATACATAGTGTGTACAATCTTCTGGATGCTTTTGACACAATATCTGACATATGTAAGTTCCATTTTATATCATTCTGAATTGTGATTCCGAGTAGTTGGAGGTTTTGAACGACATTGAGTTGGGTTGAGTTAAGCTGGAAGTCGGTCCTGGGTTTAAGTTCCTTAAAAATGATATGGTCATGAGGTTACATTTGGATGGTTTGGGGAGCACGTCATTATCATTACACCATATTGAAAGACGATCTAATACAGATTGCAATGTAGGTTCAGCATTACGCTTCACAATTTCTCCAAGTGTTAATTCATCAACGTATTTCCATCTTATAATATTACAATATTAATATAACAAATATTAATTCTCATGAATAACGGGGGGGTTAAATGCCTAAAAGTAACTTTCGACCCATTTCAAAATTTGGAAACAACTTTCATGGTTTTATTCATAGCATCACCTTTGCAAAGATATATTTCCAAAAATCATCACAAAATTGCATTCTAACCCATTTTATGACGAATTGACAACGGACTAATTAGCTGAGAGGGACGGGAAATATAGGATTGATTTAAATTGGATTGGATTGGATTAAATTTAAGCCATTTAATGGTCAACGGTTGTGACGGTAATGGTGTCATCGTTATCATTAGTCGTCGTCTCTATTAAGTATATTTATCAACATCTCCCACGTCTTTGGCCATCTCTCCAAGTACACATTATACCTGTATTTCTCAGGTATGCAAGATTCATATTCCCTCTTCCTTCACTCTCCGTGACTACATATCTATTCTTTTCTCACACCAAGAGACAACAAATTATTGAACATTAACTTACGAAGTAAGATACACAGCAACATTATTTATTTTACATGGTATGGTAGGCACCTCTACATGAGATGAACCACTTATTAAGCCAAAAAAAAATATTTGAAGATTTTAAATTCCGTATTTTTTTATCGAAAAGTACATTACATTAATCAAAACTACAATTTTTACAATTTGCAATTTAAGAGAGCTACGAAAAGGAATACATATCTGTCTGACATTTACCAGAATTTAAAAAAAGCTCTGACACAGCAAGACACACAAAAAAGCTTGTAATGTAATGCAAACATATTTTGATCATTCTCAGAATTATCCAACGTAATCATGTGTAATTAAATTTCATTTTGCATCATCGCAATAGTTTATACCTTGTATATACATACAATACAAATAAACCGACGCGGATTTTTGTTCAGGATCATTTATAGCCAACTTTCCATTTTGAGATCTACACTATGTACAGAAAAAAGAAAACAAACAGCTGACATTCAACACTCATAAAAATCCATCTTTTAACCCTTGCGACACAATTGACCACATTTTGTGATTTGGCTCAATAACTTTTGATTCAGAGCTCTAAAAAATATACCAAATGTATTAGTAGAAAGAGCAAAGATTTCTGCACACGATACCATGTTACGTCTATTTGTCACATATTGCATGTAACACCAATGGAAAGCAAATTTCTGTATCATATATGACAATAAAATCTTGAAAATCTTGAAAGAAATCTTGAAAAAAATCTTGCCTTTGATGCCAGGTATTTAAAAAACGAGAATAAGCTTTAAAATCCTTAAATTGGCAACACATTGAGAAGTTTAAAATCATTGGGTTTTTTATCAAAACTTTTCGACGAAATTCCTAACCATGTATATTCTAATAAGAAGCATGTGCAGTAGCACTAAGAGAAAAATATTATTGTTGCCCATTCGAAGAACAAAATGTGATCAATTTAGCCCTCAAATAATTTCTGTCCTGAAAAGTTAAAATAATGTAAATACCCGTACATGACAGTGTATTTAACTTTTTGTTTTAAATAGTCTTGTGAGAGTACATACGTGGGCGTTGATTCTGCCTTAATTTTACGGTTACCTGTCGCTCTTACGGATCAATTCATTTTAGTGATTCAATATGCTACAACAAACAATCCAACTTGTACATATTAATTAATAGACATACTTAGTAGACCAACGACAGATACGAGCAGCAGGCATGCTACAGAATGAAACAATCCAACTTGTACATATTAATACATGTACTCAGTTGACCTATGAAAGATACGAGCAACAGGTATGCTACAACAAACGATCCAACTTATACATAATACACATAGCCTACTCAGTTGACCTATGAAAGATACGAGCAACAGGTATGCTACAACTTGAAACAATCCACCCTGTACATATTAATACACATACTCAGTTGACCTATGAAAGATACGAGCAACAGGTATGCTACAACTTGAAACAATCCACCCTGTACATATTAATACACACACTCAGTTGACCTATGAAAGATACGAGCAAAAGGTATGCTACAACTTGAAACAATCCACCCTGTACATATTAATACACACACTCAGTTGACCTATGAAAGATACGAGCAACAGGTATGCTACAACTTGAAACAATCCACCCTGTACATATTAATACACACACTCAGTTGACCTATGAAAGATACGAGCAACAGGTATGCTACAACTTGAAACAATCCACCCTTTACATATTAATACACATACTCAGTTGACCTATGGAAGATACGAGCAACAGGTATGCTACAACTTGAAACAATCCACCCTGTACATATTAATACACATACTCAGTTGACCTATGAAAGATACGAGCGACAGGTATGATACAACAAACGATCCAACTTATACATAATACACATAGCCTACTCAGTTGACCTATGAAAGATACGAGCAACAGGTATGCTACAACTTGAAACAATCCACCCTGTACATATTAATACACACACTCATTTGACCTATGAAAGATACGAGCAACAGGTATGCTACAACTTGAAACAATCCACCCTGTACATATTAATACACATACTCAGTTGACCTATGAAAGATACGAGCAACAGGTATGCTACAACTTGAAACAATCCACCCTGTACATATTAATACACATACTCAGTTGACCTATGAAAGATACGAGCAACAGGTATGCTACAACTTGAAACAATCCACCCTGTACATATTAGTACACATACTCAGTTGACCTATGAAAGATACGAGCAACAGGTATGCTACAACTTGAAACAATCCACCCTGTACATATTAATACACATACTCAGTTGACCTATGAAAGATACGAGCAACAGGTATGCTACAACTTGAAACAATCCACCCTGTACATATTAATACACATACTCAGTTGACCTATGAAAGATACGAGCAACAGGTATGATACAACAAACGATCCAACTTATACATAATACACATAGCCTACTCAGTTGACCTATGAAAGATACAAGCAACCGGTATGCTACAAAAAACAATCCAACTTGTACATTAGTGAACATACTGAGTGGACTCAAACATCGGGATTGAAACACACGCACACGCACTCAGCTCTACATGGCTTTACTTCCGAGAACAGGTATTGTTCCTCTATTGTTCCTCGTCCTCGGACAGTCGACGGAATAAAGCACAAATTCATTGTTCGACGTTCGAGGACTATTGTCCGGCTTCCGAGGACCATTGTTGTCATGATTTTTTGTTTGTTCTCTGTCCGAAAATGTCCTCGGACATACTGCTAAACAGACCCACACACACACACACACACACCCACACACACACACACACACATATATATATATATATAAACTATTGTGAGGAAATAACATATACAACAGCTTTGGCAACTCTCGTAGAACTTTCTTTCGCATTATATATATAAACTATATACATACTCAGTTGAATTCTCAAAGAAACTACCAAGAAGGTTGATTCAACAAAAATGCCGTTTGTATATCAGTGCATATTGGGTTCACCTACGAAAGAAACTTACAACTGGATAGATAAAACAAGCAGAGCCAGCAAATGGCATCTGAAAGCCGAATAGACCATCCCTTCCTTTGAGAAGAAAGTTGTATCTGGAAATAAATTCACTCATACCCCATGGAGTTTAAGAGGGGAGGAAGTATACCCCCCCCCCCCCCACATTGCTGGATCCGCCCATGGAAGCATATATCACTGGCAATTGTGAGGGCCTACTTGTACCTGACTCTATTAACAAAATATCTTGTGCAACTTTTTTACAGCCCAACTTGTAGAAATATTTTTAGCATGGGGGAGGGGGGTATATCTTACAGGTGTATTTTTACCAACCCACATTATTATGAAGTATATTCTTATGCCTAATGGACTACTGATTCATGTTAGCATACAGGTATATTTGAAAACTTAATCAAATAGACAGGAAAATGAAATCACATAAAACAAAATGATTTTCCTCATGCTCATTAAAGTAAGATAAACAGAATACACAACTTAATATCAACGTTATCATAAATTAAATTAACAAACAAAATTTACATTGACAAGTTGAGCAAGCATTGTCAAGAATGATAATAACAAACCGTTCATCACTATAGTTGATCAACTAACAAGACAAAGCCAGTTGTAATGTACATGAAAATATTATAGTAAGGCCAAATAACATGAATTCCTAGTTTCTCGCCCCTCCTCCTTCCTTTGACCGCCGCCGCCTCAATTTTTTTTTCTAATTTGATATTTTTGTTCCAAAATGAAATATATCTAAGCATGAGGACAGCTGGACAATGAATTAACAAAAATGAAATTTCCCATTGTTTTGAGCCTCTGGGATGCATGTACAAATGAAATGATATTATAAGAAATTGTTGAAATTGACCCAGTAGTATTTTTATGTGTGGAAAAAATATCAAATATTAAATAACCCCTCCTCCTAATTTTCGAAAAACTCGGACGAGAAACTAGGAATCAATTTTACTTTACTGTAATGCTGAAAAGGGGACATAAAGCAAACCAGTCTATGAAAAAGCAAAGCTTGTACATCATAGACCCATGTCCAATGATTTAAAGTCTACATGATGAGATAATTGAGTATTTTTTTTTTTTAAGTATTCTTTTATCCATTTTTTTTTCTGTGAAATCAACAGATATACCAAAAATAGAAACATTACAATCATGAATAAAGTATATAAACAGAAACTGTTACAATTTACAGGTAAATATATATACGTATATGGAAAAAATGTTTACATTCATGGAAGAACAAAGAGTTTTACACATGCATATAATATTTGTATACTTAATATATACAAAAATATACCTTTACGTTATCTGCGAAAATGTATACCTTCATGGGCGAAAAAAAATATTAAACAACTGAAAATATACCTTATATATAACTGTTCCTTTTCTTTGTTGTTTTTTTTCACTGAAAGAAAAATGTAGTAAAGATAAAAAGGAGAAGAAAAGGCGAAAATGGGAATATAATACAAGAATGTTGACATGTCAGATACTCACATGACCCCCCCCCCCCCCCCCCACCCCTTCTCCATCCATTACACTACATCATTAATACAATCAAAACACGGGTACATAAGACATGAATCGTGTGGGAGTAGGGGAGAAAGAGAGGGGAAATAAAGGACAGGTCAATAAAGAAAGGATATGCGTTATGTATAGAAGTGTTGTATATTCACGTCTGATATGATTTACGGATTATGTAAACAAACCCAAAAATATATTACTGATAACACAATCATAAATTAATAATAAATTGATTATGGTTGTAGTTGGCTTCAGGGCAGAGGCATGATTCGGTCTCTTCATTTTAGTGAGCCTACACTGATATTTCTTCACTTGGGAAGGGTTTAATGTACGTATTTCCGTTTCTGTTATTATAATGTTTCTTTTTTGAACACTTTTCCTTATTTATTAGCCGAACTTTGCATGAAATTAATAGTCCTACAGTCAAAATAACTGAAGAAAGAATAATAACCAGAGTGATCATGCTACTGAGCACATGTTGCCCAGACACTGAACTGGTTGTTTTAATGCTGGTAATGCTTTCTAGCACTGCCTGCGTTGATCTGAGACCTGAGGGATTAACCTCACTTGTCTCGGTACGACTCGGTATTGTTGAGGTAGAAGCGCAAGGGTCTACCATGGCGGTAATAGGTATTGTGGTGTTATGAACAGAATCCCAGTGGAAATCATTACATTCACACATATGTTTAAGCTGGTCCCATGTAGAGGAACAACAAAATACAGGGTATGACTTACTTTTAACCAAAATTGTTTGTTTTAAAACTCTATCTGATTCTATAGGTGCTGTTATAGACAGTGATGTATTTCCATTTTGATAGCATTCGATCTGACCTGGTACACTCCCAACTGGAGCTGAGCAAAGCAGTGCTACAAAATTCTCAACCGTTTGCTCTTCACTAGGTGTACATGATGCCTTACCAGGGGGAAAATCTACATGCAAGGCAATTCTCTCAATTGAACCTGTGTCATCATTGTCGTCAAACCAAAAAAGAATATATGTTCCAGTATCCCCTCTCAAAACTGGATTGATGCTGAGATGGAGTGAGCAATTGCGGCTTTCATTTTTATTATTGACTTGGAATCTGTTTATTTGATCGGAATGTAGTGAGAGATATTCTGAATTAGCCAAAGTGTAAAACGGTACTCTGTATCCATATTGTAAAGTGACTTTTACACTGTCACATGGATATACAAAGTTCAAATTTACAATTTCTCCCTCTAAAGCAGAATGTGTTTCCGCATTACACCTGGTTGATATGACCAATGCAGCTACAAAAATTACTGACAACCTCATGGTGGCTTAGTGGTGCTCAAACATATCACGAGTTTGCAACTTGATGTCGCTTTATTTGGAAAATATTATTGTATCAAGAATGCAAATCCACTGATGGTCAAACAAGCAACAGTAGGTAGTTTCTAAGCTCTAAATCACAATACATAATACAAAATGAAACGCATGCTGCAGTAAACGTTTCTCATTATTTGATGATAACTGGTGCTGGAACTTTTGGGCGAGTAGACCTTCCGTTTGTTATAAAAAGCCTTATGGACAATCAATGAAGTGATATCCTAGTATCCAACTATTTGTTACTATTATGATATCGATTGCTAGCTGAATTCGTCGAAATGTCCATTCATCTAACACTTGACGTCAAATTCGCTTAATGAAAATCCATAAGCAGAGGCATTAAACTCGCTGTTTCTCTTGTAGAAAACTGAGTATTCATTGTTTACTTAAAATGAACATTCAAAAGTTCATTCAAGGTGGAGACAATGCAGACTGCTTTGGTGCGCCATGTAAATAATTTGAAATCAAGTCTTTAACGGTGTCAGAATTCATTCAGCGCAGTTGAACTTCTTGGTGTGAAAATGTGTGTTGCCGATCTGGAAATATAAGAGGAACATTATGGTGACAGTGAAATAAAGGTAAGGATGAAATCAAAGGCTCTGTTCCTAATCGTAAGGATCCATCATACACAATGGCGTATGTGGGCCTTGCCTCGAAGGGGGGGGGGGGGGGGGAGAAAATACCCGAGCCAATAGTGATCAAGAAAAAAAAAAATCATTTATCAGGCCCTATAATTTGCGTCAGAAGGGTGGGGCCGTGGGGGTAGCACGTCGGATGTTCCATGAACACATCCGTTCATGATTTGCAAATTATGCTTCTGGTTGAAGTTTATTATCAGAAGCATTACTGTAGTGATATTGTAACAACAGCACAAAGAGTCATGGATACTCGCGAGCGAGCAAAACTATTTGCTTCATTCCGTTTTGACTGAAAGTGTTTAGACAGATTAATTATTTATAATTCTTTATAATAAATGCATAAACTTCTATGTTTGAAGGTATTTCAGTTTTATATTCAATTCATAATGTAAGAGAGCGTTCAAATTTGTTCTGTTTGACTGTTCACGTGCCCCGTAATACCTTTGAATTCCTTTTGACGGTTAGCTTCAAAACGCGTAATTCAATTACAATATTATTTTGCAAAGTCGCATTGCGACAGAGCGAGAAAAAGTTTGACAAATCATCCTTATTTTATTAGAAGAAAATCAGACTAAAATAAAACAATACGAAACCCTAGGTACTGGAAATAATAACTATAAAGTTGCAAAAAAATGGAGCACATAATGTCACTTTTTCACCAAGTATTAATGGTTTAATATCTTCCGAATACACCCAAATGACAAGTGCAAATCATTCTTTATCCATGTATAGCAATGACTGAAATTAAAGTAAAAGGCTTAACCATAGGAGGATCAATGAAGTCCAAGTACCCCCCCCCCCCTTAAAAATTATATTAAAGAAAGTGAACACTAGATATTTGTTTAATCCTTGCAAACCGGCGTTACCCCTCCCCCTCCCCCCCCCCCCCCCCCCTCTCTCTCTCATTCTCATTCTCTTAATCTTACTTCCTCCCCCCCCCCCAAAAAAAAAAAAAAACTATTTCGGATTGATCGATATTAAATTGACCGGAAGAGGGAGGCTAAGATTCCTGATTACGCGAAAACTTTGCACCACACCCTTTTTCCGTGTTTCGCATATAGTAGTGAATCCGTTGGTAAACACATACTTGAAGTGTTACTTGCCTATTTGCATGCTGTGCTGAAAAAATAGACGTGAAAAAGCACTTAGTTTGGGATTTTCTTCTCTTCCACATAATATTTTGAAATAAAGGCACATATAAACTGTTACAAGTAGTAGTATATAGAACAATGTTAGCATAATGAACTGACGTCCACATGCATCAAGATGTTCACACAATTTTTCACTTCTGGACTTTGACCATACGTTCGTGGCAGACTACAGTGTTTCAACTTGAAATGAAGCTGCATTTCTCTCTCTCTCTCTCTCTCTCTCTCTCTTAACACCATGAATCCTTTGTAGCCGAAATGCATAGCAATGAGCGGGCATTTCCCTGTTTCCCATGGCCGTAACTTTTGATGACTAAATTTAAAGCATATATTATTCTCGAGAATCAGCCTAAAATAAACTATGAAATCGTAGATACTGGAAAGAAATAAATATGTTGTAAAAAAAAGTACAAATATGTTAATGGTTTAATATCTTCAACATGCACACAAATATTTGCATGTTTAGCATTGACTGAAATTAAAGTAAAAGGCGTAACCATAGGAGGATCAATGAAGTCCAAGTACTCCCCTCCCCACCCCTTTAAAAATGAGATTAAAGAAAGTGAAAACTAGATTTTTTTAATCCTTGCAAACCGGCGTTACCCCCCCCCCCCCCTTCTCTCTCTCTCTCTCTCTCTTTCTCTCTCTCTCTCTCTCTCTTTCTTTCTTTCTTTCGCATACTCTTCAGCTTAATTCCTCCCCCTCTCCAACAAATCTTTCGGATCGATCAATATTAAATTTTACAAGTACTACTATGCAGAATAATTCCGAAACTTGCAACAAGAAGTTAACACAATTTAGTAATTATGGACTTTTGCCCTTATACGTTCGTGGCACACTACAGTTTCTCAACTTTAAAATGAGGCAAAGCTGCATTTTTGTTTCTCAACCTCTCTCTCTCTCTCTTAACATCTTTGTACTCGAAATGCATAGCAATGAGCAGGCATTTCCCCGTTTTCCATGGCCGTGACTTTTCATGACTTAAGTATATAATTAAAAGCATATATTTTTCATGAAAATCAGCCTCAAATAAAACAATGTGAAAACATTGATACTGTAAATAAATATAAAGTTTGAAATGATGAAACATATACTCTTTCACGAAGGATTTATGGTTTAATCTTTTCAACATGCACACAAATATTTGAGAAGTGCAAATTATTTTTTTGCATGTTTAGAAATGACTGAAATGAATGTAAAAGTCGTAACCATAGGAGGAACGATGAAGGCCAAGTACTCCCCTCCCCACCCCCTTAAAATGAAATTAAAGAAAGTGAAAACTAGATTTATTTATTTTTTAATCCTTGCAAACCTGCGTTATCGCCCCTCTTTCTCTTTATCTCTCTATCTCTCTTTCACTCTCTCATTCTTTCTCTTTCTCTCTCTCTCTTTCTCTCTTTCTCTCTCGGATTCTCTTCAGCCCCCAACAAATATTTCAGATCGATCGTTATTAAATTGATCGGAAGAGGGAGGCTCTCTCTCTCTAGTATTCTCTTCAGCATGATACCTTCCCCCCTAAAAACAACAACAACAACAACAACAACAAATCTTTCGCTCACTCACTCTCACAGTCTTTCTCTCTCTCTCTCTCTCTCCCTTTTAACACCTTGAATCCTTTGTACCCGAAATGCATAGCAATGAGCAGGCAATTCTCTGTTTTTCATGGCCGTATCTTTTGATGACTTAAGTACAGATTTCAAAGCATATATTATTCATGAAAATCAGCCTAAATTAAAACAATATGAAGAACTAGATACTGGAATCAGTATAAAGTTGCCAAATATGGAACGCATATGTTGCTTTTTCACCAAGTATTAATGGTTTAAACTTTTCAGCATGCACCCAAATATCTGACAATTGCAAATCATTTGTATGCATGTTTGGTAATGACTGAAATTAAAGTAAAAGGCGTAACGATGGAGTCCAAGGGCTCCCCCTTAGAAATGAAATTAAAGAAAGTGAAAACTAGATTTATTTTTTTAATCCTTGCAAACCGGCGCTATCCCTCCCCCCCCCCCCCGCCCTTCTCTTTCGCTCACTCACTCTCACAGTCTTTCTCTCTCTCTCTCTCTCTCTCTAGCATTCTCTTCAGCTTGATACCTTCCCCACCCCCCCCCCAAAAAAAAAACGACAACAAATTCTTTCTGATCGATAGATATTAAATTTATCGGAAAAGGGAGGCTTAGATTCACGACACCCACTCCCTTTTCCGTGTTCCTCATAATGCTGAATCCGTTGTAAAAGGAAAACACACGAGGGCTACTTGCCTTTTTGCATGCTATGCTGAAGAAATAGACGTGAAAAATCTCTTAGTGTTCAATTTTCTTCTGCTCCACTTAAAATTTGGAAATAAAGGAACATAATAAACTTTTACAAGTAGTAGTATATAACACAATTTCAGCAGAATCAACTGAAGTGCACATATATTATTATGTTTACACTATAATATTGTCATTATGGACTTTGACCCTTACGTTGGAGACAGACTACAGTGTGCCAACTTTGAAATGAGGCAATGATGCATTTCTCTCTCTCTCTCTCTCTTTCTCTCTCTCTCTCTTTTAGCACCTTGAATCCTTTGTACCCGAAATGCATAGCAATGAGCAGGCAATTCTCTGTTTTTCATGGCTGTATCTTTTGATGACTGAAGTACAGATTTCAAAACATATATTATTCATGAAGATCAGCCTAAATTAAAACAATATGAAGAACTAGATACTGGAATCAGTATAAAGTTGCCAAATATGGAACACATATGTTGCTTTTTCACCAAGTATTAATGGTTTAAACTTTTCAGCATGCACCCAAATATCTGACAATTACAAATCATTTGTATGCATGTTTGGCAATGACTGAAATTAAAGTAAAAGGCGTAACGATGGAGTCCAAGGGCTCCCCCCTTAGAAATGAAATTAAAGAAAGTGTAAACTAGATTTATTTTTTTAATCCTTGCAAACCGGTGATATCCCTCCCCCCCCCCCCCCGCTCTTCTCTTTCGCTCACTCACTCTCACAGTCTTTCTCTCTCTCTCTCTCTCTCTCTCTAGCATTCTCTTCAACTTGATACCTTCCCCACCCCCCCCCCAAAAAAAAAAAAACGACAACAAATTCTTTCTGATCGATAGATATTAAATTTATCGGAAAAGGGAGGCTTAGATTCACGACACCCACTCCCTTTTCCGTGTTCCTCATAATGCTGAATCCGTTGTAAAAGGAAAACACACGAGGGCTACTTGCCTTTTTGCATGCTATGCTGAAGAAATAGACGTGAAAAATCTCTTAGTGTTGAATTTTCTTCTGCTCCACTTAAAATTTGGAAATAAAGGAACATAATAAACTTTTACAAGTAGTAGTATATAACACAATTTCAGCAGAATCAACTGAAGTGCACATATATTATTATGTTTACACTATAATATTGTCACTATGGACTTTGACCCTTACGTTGGAGACAGACTACAGTGTGCCAACTTTGAAATGAGGCAATGATGCATTTCTCTCTCTCTCTCTCTCTTTTAACACCTTGAATCCTTTGTACCCGAAATGCATAGCAATGAGCAGGCAATTCTCTGTTTTTCATGGCCGTATCTTTTGATGACTTAAGTACAGATTTCAAAACATATATTATTCATGAAAATCAGCCTAAATTGAAACAATATGAAGAACTAGATACTGGAATCAGTATAAAGTTGCCAAATATGGAACACATATGTTGCTTTTTCACCAAGTATTAATGGTTGAAACTTTTCAGCATGCACCCAAATATCTGACAATTGCAAATCATTTGTATGCATGTTTGGCAATGACTGAAATTAAAGTAAAAGGCGTAACGATGGAGTCCAAGGGCTCCCCCCTTAGAAATGAAATTAAAGAAAGTGAAAAATAGATTTATTTTTTTAATCCTTGCAAACCGCGCTATCACTCCCCCCCCCCCCCCCCCCCGCTCTTCTCTCTCGCTCACTCACTCTCACAGTCTCTCTCTCTCTCTCTCTCTCTCTAGCATTCTCTCACTCTCACATTTTTCTCTCTCTCTCTATCTCTCTCTCTCTCTCTAGCATTCTCTTCAGCTTGATACCTTCCCCCCCCCCCCAAAAAAAAAAAACAACAACAGCAACAAATGTTTCTGATCGATAGATATTAAATTTATCGGAAGAGGGAGGCTAATATTCACGACATTGTAATGACGCAAAACTTTATCCCACTCCCTTTTCCGTGTTCCTCATAATGCTGAATCCGTTGTAAAAGGAAAACACACGAGGGCTACTTGCCTTTTTGCATGCTATGCTGAAGAAATAGACGTGAAAAATCTCGTAGTGTTGAATTTTCTTCTGCTCCACTTAAAATTTGGAAATAAAGGAACATAATAAACTTTTACAAGTAGTAGTATATAGCACAATTTCAGCAGAATGAACTGCAGTGCACATATATTATTATGTTTACACTATAATATTGTCATTATGGACTTTGACCCTTACGTTGGAGACAGACTACAGTGTGCCAACTTTGAAATGAGGCAATGATGCATTTCTCTCTCTCTCTCTCTCTTTCTCTCTCTCTCTCTTTTAGCACCTTGAATCCTTTGTACCCGAAATGCATAGCAATGAGCAGGCAATTCTCTGTTTTTCATGGCTGTATCTTTTGATGACTGAAGTACAGATTTCAAAACATATATTATTCATGAAGATCAGCCTAAATTAAAACAATATGAAGAACTAGATACTGGAATCAGTATAAAGTTGCCAAATATGGAACACATATGTTGCTTTTTCACCAAGTATTAATGGTTTAAACTTTTCAGCATGCACCCAAATATCTGACAATTACAAATCATTTGTATGCATGTTTGGCAATGACTGAAATTAAAGTAAAAGGCGTAACGATGGAGTCCAAGGGCTCCCCCCTTAGAAATGAAATTAAAGAAAGTGTAAACTAGATTTATTTTTTTAATCCTTGCAAACGGTGATATCCCTCCCCCCCCCCCCGCTCTTCTCTTTCGCTCACTCACTCTCACAGTCTTTCTCTCTCTCTCTCTCTCTCTCTCTAGCATTCTCTTCAACTTGATACCTTCCCCACCCCCCCCCCCCCAAAAAAAAAAAAACGACAACAAATTCTTTCTGATCGATAGATATTAAATTTATCGGAAAAGGGAGGCTTAGATTCACGACACCCACTCCCTTTTCCGTGTTCCTCATAATGCTGAATCCGTTGTAAAAGGAAAACACACGAGGGCTACTTGCCTTTTTGCATGCTATGCTGAAGAAATAGACGTGAAAAATCTCTTAGTGTTGAATTTTCTTCTGCTCCACTTAAAATTTGGAAATAAAGGAACATAATAAACTTTTACAAGTAGTAGTATATAACACAATTTCAGCAGAATCAACTGAAGTGCACATATATTATTATGTTTACACTATAATATTGTCACTATGGACTTTGACCCTTACGTTGGAGACAGACTACAGTGTGCCAACTTTGAAATGAGGCAATGATGCATTTCTCTCTCTCTCTCTCTCTTTTAACACCTTGAATCCTTTGTACCCGAAATGCATAGCAATGAGCAGGCAATTCTCTGTTTTTCATGGCCGTATCTTTTGATGACTTAAGTACAGATTTCAAAACATATATTATTCATGAAAATCAGCCTAAATTGAAACAATATGAAGAACTAGATACTGGAATCAGTATAAAGTTGCCAAATATGGAACACATATGTTGCTTTTTCACCAAGTATTAATGGTTGAAACTTTTCAGCATGCACCCAAATATCTGACAATTGCAAATCATTTGTATGCATGTTTGGCAATGACTGAAATTAAAGTAAAAGGCGTAACGATGGAGTCCAAGGGCTCCCCCCTTAGAAATGAAATTAAAGAAAGTGAAAAATAGATTTATTTTTTTAATCCTTGCAAACCGGCGCTATCACTCCCCCCCCCCCCCCCCCCGCTCTTCTCTCTCGCTCACTCACTCTCACAGTCTCTCTCTCTCTCTCTCTCTCTCTAGCATTCTCTCACTCTCACATTTTTCTCTCTCTCTCTATCTCTCTCTCTCTCTCTAGCATTCTCTTCAGCTTGATACCTTCCCCCCCCCCAAAAAAAAAAAAAACAACAACAGCAACAAATGTTTCTGATCGATAGATATTAAATTTATCGGAAGAGGGAGGCTAATATTCACGACATTGTAATGACGCAAAACTTTATCCCACTCCCTTTTCCGTGTTCCTCATAATGCTGAATCCGTTGTAAAAGGAAAACACACGAGGGCTACTTGCCTTTTTGCATGCTATGCTGAAGAAATAGACGTGAAAAATCTCGTAGTGTTGAATTTTCTTCTGCTCCACTTAAAATTTGGAAATAAAGGAACATAATAAACTTTTACAAGTAGTAGTATATAGCACAATTTCAGCAGAATGAACTGCAGTGCACATATATTATTATGTTTACACTATAATATTGTCATTATGGACTTTGACCCTTACGTTGGAGACAGACTACAGTGTGCCAACTTTGAAATGAGGCAATGATGCATTTCTCTCTCTCTCTCTCTCTTTCTCTCTCTCTCTCTCTTTTAACACCTTGAATCCTTTGTACCCGAAATGCATAGCAATGAGCAGGCAATTCTCTGTTTTTCATGGCCGTATCTTTTGATGACTTAAGTACAGATTTCAAAACATATATTATTCATGAAGATCAGCCTAAATTAAAACAATATGAAGAACTAGATACTGGAATCAGTATAAAGTTGCCAAATATGGAACACATATGTTGCTTTTTCACCAAGTATTAATGGTTGAAACTTTTCAGCATGCACCCAAATATCTGACAATTGCAAATCATTTGTATGCATGTTTGGCAATGACTGAAATTAAAGTAAAAGGCGTAACGATGGAGTCCAAGGGCTCCCCCCTTAGAAATGAAATTAAAGAAAGTGAAAACTAGATTTATTTTTTTAATCCTTGCAAACCGGTGATATCCCTCCCCCCCCCCCTCTTTTCTTTCGCTCACTCACTCTCACAGTCTTTCTCTCTCTCTCTCTCTCTAGCATTCTCTTCAGCTTGATACCTTCCCCACCCCCCCCCCCAAAAAAAAAAAAAAAAAACAACAAATTCTTTCTGATCGATAGATATTAAATTTATCGGAAGAGGGAGGCTAAAATTCACGACACCCACTCCCTTTTCCGTGTTCCTCATAATGCTGAATCCGTTGTAAAAGGAAAACACACGAGGGCTACTTGCCTTTTTGCATGCTATGCTGAAGAAATAGACGTGAAAAATCTCTTAGTGTTGAATTTTCTTCTGCTCCACTTAAAATTTGGAAATAAAGGAACATAATAAACTTTTACAAGTAGTAGTATATAACACAATTTCAGCAGAATCAACTGAAGTGCACATATATTATTATGTTTACACTATAATATTGTCATTATGGACTTTGACCCTTACGTTGGAGACAGACTACAGTGTGCCAACTTTGAAATGAGGCAATGATGCATTTCTCTCTCTCTCTCTCTCTTTCTCTCTCTCTCTCTCTCTTTTAACACCTTGAATCCTTTGTACCCGAAATGCATAGCAATGAGCAGGCAATTCTCTGTTTTTCATGGCCGTATCTTTTGATGACTTAAGTACAGATTTCAAAACATATATTATTCATGAAGATCAGCCTAAATTAAAACAATATGAAGAACTAGATACTGGAATCAGTATAAAGTTGCCAAATATGGAACACATATGTTGCTTTTTCACCAAGTATTAATGGTTGAAACTTTTCAGCATGCACCCAAATATCTGACAATTGCAAATCATTTGTATGCATGTTTGGCAATGACTGAAATTAAAGTAAAAGGCGTAACGATGGAGTCCAAGGGCTCCCCCCTTAGAAATGAAATTAAAGAAAGTGAAAACTAGATTTATTTTTTTAATCCTTGCAAACCGGTGATATCCCTCCCCCCCCCCCCCTCTTCTCTTTCGCTCACTCACTCTCACAGTCTTTCTCTCTCTCTCTCTCTCTAGCATTCTCTTCAGCTTGATACCTTCCCCACCCCCCCCCCCCCCCCAAAAAAAAACAACAACAAATTCTTTCTGATCGATAGATATTAAATTTATCGGAAGAGGGAGGCTAAAATTCACGACACCCACTCCCTTTTCCGTGTTCCTCATAATGCTGAATCCGTTGTAAAAGGAAAACACACGAGGGCTACTTGCCTTTTTGCATGCTATGCTGAAGAAATAGACGTGAAAAATCTCTTAGTGTTGAATTTTCTTCTGCTCCACTTAAAATTTGGAAATAAAGGAACATAATAAACTTTTACAAGTAGTAGTATATAACACAATTTCAGCAGAATCAACTGAAGTGCACATATATTATTATGTTTACACTATAATATTGTCATTATGGACTTTGACCCTTACGTTGGAGACAGACTACAGTGTGCCAACTTTGAAATGAGGCAATGATGCATTTCTCTCTCTCTCTCTCTCTCTCTCTCTCTCTTTCTCTCTCTCTCTCTTTTAACACCTTGAATCCTTTGCACCCGAAATGCATAGCAATGAGCAGGCAATTCTCTGTTTTTCATGGCCGTATCTTTTGATGACTGAAGTACAGATTTCAAAACATATATTATTCATGAAGATCAGCCTAATATGACGAACTAGATACTGGAATCAGTATAAAGTTGCCAAATATGGAACACATATGTTGCTTTTTCACCAAGTATTAATGGTTGAAACTTTTCAGCATGCACCCAAATATCTGACAATTGCAAATCATTTGTATGCATGTTTGGCAATGACTGAAATTAAAGTAAAAGGGTAACGATGGAGTCCAAGGGCTCCCCCCTTAGAAATGAAATTAAAGAAAGTGAAAACTAGATTTATTTTTTTAATCCTTGCAAACCGGTGATATCCCTCCCCCCCCCCCCCCGCTCTTCTCTTTCGCTCACTCACTCTCACAGTCTTTCTCTCTCTCTCTCTCTAGCATTCTCTTCAGCTTGATACCTTCCCCACCCCCCCCCAAAAAAAAAAAAAAAAATTCTTTCTGATCGATAGATATTGAATTTATCGGAAAAGGGAGGCTTAGATTCACGACACCCACTCCCTTTTCCGTGTTCCTCATAATGCTGAATCCGTTGTAAAAGGAAAACACACGAGGGCTACTTGCCTTTTTGCATGCTATGCTGAAGAAATAGACGTGAAAAATCTCTTAGTGTTCAATTTTCTTCTGCTCCACTTAAAATTTGGAAATAAAGGAACATAATAAACTTTTACAAGTAGTAGTATATAACACAATTTCAGCAGAATCAACTGAAGTGCACATATATTATTATGTTTACACTATAATATTGTCACTATGGACTTTGACCCTTACGTTGGAGACAGACTACAGTGTGCCAACTTTGAAATGAGGCAATGATGCATTTCTCTCTCTCTCTCTCTCTTTTAACACCTTGAATCCTTTGTACCCGAAATGCATAGCAATGAGCAGGCAATTCTCTGTTTTTCATGGCCGTATCTTTTGATGACTGAAGTACAGATTTCAAAACATATATTATTCATGAAGATCAGCCTAAATTAAAACAATATGAAGAACTAGATACTGGAATCAGTATAAAGTTGCCAAATATGGAACACACATGTTGCTTTTTCACCAAGTATTAATGGTTGAAACTTTTCAGCATGCACCCAAATATCTGACAATTGCAAATCATTTGTATGCATGTTTGGCAATGACTGAAATTAAAGTAAAAGGCGTAACAATGGAGTCCAAGGGCTCCCCCCTTAGAAATGAAATTAAAGAAAGTGAAAACTAGATTTATTTTTTTAATCCTTGCAAACCGGTGATATCCCTCCCCGCCCCCCCCCCCCCCCCGCTCTTCTCTTTCGCTCACTCACTCTCACAGTCTTTCTCTCTCTCTCTCTCTCTCTCTAGCATTCTCTTCAGCTTGATACCTTCCCCACCCCCCCCCCAAAAAAAAACGACAACAAATTCTTTCTGATCGATAGATATTAAATTTATCGGAAGAGGGAGGCTTAGATTCACGACACCCACTCCCTTTTCCGTGTTCCTCATAATGCTGAATCCGTTGTAAAAGGAAAACACACGAGGGCTACTTGCCTTTTTGCATGCTATGCTGAAGAAATAGACGTGAAAAATCTCTTAGTGTTGAATTTTCTTCTGCTCCACTTAAAATTTGGAAATAAAGGAACATAATAAACTTTTACAAGTAGTAGTATATAACACAATTTCAGCAGAATCAACTGAAGTGCACATATATTATTATGTTTACACTATAATATTGTCATTATGGACTTTGACCCTTACGTTGGAGACAGACTACAGTGTGCCAACTTTGAAATGAGGCAATGATGCATTTCTCTCTCTCTCTCTCTCTTTCTCTCTCTCTCTCTTTTAACACCTTGAATCCTTTGTACCCGAAATGCATAGCAATGAGCAGGCAATTCTCTGTTTTTCATGGCCGTATCTTTTGATGACTGAAGTACAGATTTCAAAACATATATTATTCATGAAGATCAGCCTAATATGACGAACTAGATACTGGAATCAGTATAAAGTTGCCAAATATGGAACACACAAGTTGCTTTTTCACCAAGTATTAATGGTTGAAACTTTTCAGCATGCACCCAAATATCTGACAATTGCAAATCATTTGTATGCATGTTTGGCAATGACTGAAATTAAAGTAAAAGGCGTAACGATGGAGTCCAAGGGCTCCCCCCTTAGAAATGAAATTAAAGAAAGTGAAAACTAGATTTATTTTTTTAATCCTTGCAAACCGGTGATATCCCTCCCCCCCCCCCCCCCCCCGCTCTTCTCTTTCGCTCACTCACTCTCACAGTCTTTCTCTCTCTCTCTCTCTCTAGCATTCTCTTCAGCTTGATACCTTCCCCACCCCCCCCCCCAAAAAAAAAAAACGACAACAAATTCTTTCTGATCGATAGATATTAAATTTATCGGAAGAGGGAGGCTTAGATTCACGACACCCACTCCCTTTTCCGTGTTCCTCATAATGCTGAATCCGTTGTAAAAGGAAAACACACGAGGGCTCCTTGCCTTTTTGCATGCTATGCTGAAGAAATAGACGTGAAAAATCTCTTAGTGTTGAATTTTCTTCTGCTCCACTTAAAATTTGGAAATAAAGGAACATAATAAACTTTTACAAGTAGTAGTATATAACACAATTTCAGCAGAATCAACTGAAGTGCACATATATTATTATGTTTACACTATAATATTGTCACTATGGACTTTGAGCCTTACGTTGGAGACAGACTACAGTGTGCCAACTTTGAAATGAGGCAATGATGCATTTCTCTCTTTCTCTCTCTCTCTCTCTCTTTTAACACCTTGAATCCTTTGTACCCGAAATGCATAGCAATGAGCAGGCAATTCTCTGTTTTTCATGGCCGTATCTTTTGATGACTTAAGTACAGATTTCAAAACATATATTATTCATGAAGATCAGCCTAAATTAAAACAATATGAAGAACTAGATACTGGAATCAGTATAAAGTTGCCAAATATGGAACACGTATGTTGCTTTTTCACCAAGTATTAATGGTTTAAACTTTTCAGCATGCACCCAAATATCTGACAATGGCAAATCATTTGTATGCATGTTTGGCAATGACTGAAATTAAAGTAAAAGCCGTAACAATGGAGTCCAAGGGCTCCCCCCTTAGAAATGAAATTAAAGAAAGTGAAAACTAGATTTATTTTTTTAATCCTTGCAAACCGGTGATATCCCTCCCCGCCCCCCCCCCCCCCGCTCTTCTCTTTCGCTCACTCACTCTCACAGTCTTTCTCTCTCTCTCTCTCTCTCTCTAGCATTCTCTTCAGCTTGATACCTTCCCCACCCCCCCCCCAAAAAAAAAACGACAACAAATTCTTTCTGATCGATAGATATTAAATTTATCGGAAGAGGGAGGCTTAGATTCACGACACCCACTCCCTTTTCCGTGTTCCTCATAATGCTGAATCCGTTGTAAAAGGAAAACACACGAGGGCTACTTGCCTTTTTGCATGCTATGCTGAAGAAATAGACGTGAAAAATCTCTTAGTGTTGAATTTTCTTCTGCTCCACTTAAAATTTGGAAATAAAGGAACATAATAAACTTTTACAAGTAGTAGTATATAACACAATTTCAGCAGAATCAACTGAAGTGCACATATATTATTATGTTTACACTATAATATTGTCATTATGGACTTTGACCCTTACGTTGGAGACAGACTACAGTGTGCCAACTTTGAAATGAGGCAATGATGCATTTCTCTCTCTCTCTCTCTCTTTCTCTCTCTCTCTCTCTTTTAACACCTTGAATCCTTTGTACCCGAAATGCATAGCAATGAGCAGGCAATTCTCTGTTTTTCATGGCCGTATCTTTTGATGACTGAAGTACAGATTTCAAAACATATATTATTCATGAAGATCAGCCTAATATGACGAACTAGATACTGGAATCAGTATAAAGTTGCCAAATATGGAACACACAAGTTGCTTTTTCACCAAGTATTAATGGTTGAAACTTTTCAGCATGCACCCAAATATCTGACAATTGCAAATCATTTGTATGCATGTTTGGCAATGACTGAAATTAAAGTAAAAGGCGTAACGATGGAGTCCAAGGGCTCCCCCCTTAGAAATGAAATTAAAGAAAGTGAAAACTAGATTTATTTTTTTAATCCTTGCAAACCGGTGATATCCCTCCCCCCCCCCCCCCCCCCGCTCTTCTCTTTCGCTCACTCACTCTCACAGTCTTTCTCTCTCTCTCTCTCTCTAGCATTCTCTTCAGCTTGATACCTTCCCCACCCCCCCCCCCCAAAAAAAAAAACGACAACAAATTCTTTCTGATCGATAGATATTAAATTTATCGGAAGAGGGAGGCTTAGATTCACGACACCCACTCCCTTTTCCGTGTTCCTCATAATGCTGAATCCGTTGTAAAAGGAAAACACACGAGGGCTCCTTGCCTTTTTGCATGCTATGCTGAAGAAATAGACGTGAAAAATCTCTTAGTGTTGAATTTTCTTCTGCTCCACTTAAAATTTGGAAATAAAGGAACATAATAAACTTTTACAAGTAGTAGTATATAACACAATTTCAGCAGAATCAACTGAAGTGCACATATATTATTATGTTTACACTATAATATTGTCACTATGGACTTTGAGCCTTACGTTGGAGACAGACTACAGTGTGCCAACTTTGAAATGAGGCAATGATGCATTTCTCTCTTTCTCTCTCTCTCTCTCTCTTTTAACACCTTGAATCCTTTGTACCCGAAATGCATAGCAATGAGCAGGCAATTCTCTGTTTTTCATGGCCGTATCTTTTGATGACTTAAGTACAGATTTCAAAACATATATTATTCATGAAGATCAGCCTAAATTAAAACAATATGAAGAACTAGATACTGGAATCAGTATAAAGTTGCCAAATATGGAACACGTATGTTGCTTTTTCACCAAGTATTAATGGTTTAAACTTTTCAGCATGCACCCAAATATCTGACAATGGCAAATCATTTGTATGCATGTTTGGCAATGACTGAAATTAAAGTAAAAGCCGTAACAATGGAGTCCAAGGGCTCCCCCCTTAGAAATGAAATTAAAGAAAGTGAAAACTAGATTTATTTTTTTAATCCTTGCAAACCGGCGCTATCCCTCCCCCCCCCCCCCCCCGCTCTTCTCCCTCGCTCACTCACTCTCACAGTCTCTCTCTCTCTCTATCTCTCAAAAAAAAACAACAACAACAACAACAACAAATCTTTCTGATCGATAGATATTAAATTTATCGGAAGAGGGAGGCTAAGATTCACGACATTGTAATTACGCGAAAACTTTATCCCACTCCCTTTTCCGTGTTCCTCATAATGCTGAATCCGTTGTATAAAAAGGAAAACACACGAGGGCTACTTGCCTTTTTGCATGCTATGCTGAAGAAATAGACGTGAAAAATCTCTTAGTGTTGAATTTTCTTCTGCTCCACTCAAAATTTGGAAATAAAGGAACATAATAAACTTTTACAAGTAGTAGTATCAAAGAGTTTAAATACGAAGAGTGCTCAGTGCCGAAATAAAGTACGCGTATATATTGTGGTACACGTCGATCGGCCGAGAGGGAAAGTTTATAGTCTTAATCAAGATGTTTGTAAATTTTTATTTTCTTTATTTTTTCTTCTTTTTCTGGACATCGTTTTTGCCTTTTGGTAAAGCCTTATATAAATATAAAGATTACATTAAGAGTGGCGTATCCAAGATTATCCAGGAATGTACATGCCCCTATGTGCCAGCCAAAACGGAATCTGAAGAATCTGAAGAAAAAAATAATATGAAAGGAAATGTGTACCCCCCCCCCCCCCCCCCCGCACAGAAAGAATCTAAAAACTGATAATTTCTTCCTTGCTTGTTCTAAAAATTCAAAATAGAATGCATCTGATTATTTTTTTGTTCGTCAGGCGTGAGCCTCCCCCTCTCCTATTCTGTCTTTGTAGGAATATCCCATTACTTTTGCCCCCATCTCTCTTTGTCTCTCCCCCCTCATTTTTCTCATACTCTCTTTTCTCTCTTACAACAGATCTGTAAAAATGACTCCAATAGAATTGGAAAAAAAATAATGATGTCTTATTTTTATAATTTGTGTTTTTATTAGGAAATCAACAGAAATCACAATTACAAGTGATTTACATGATTTTAAAAAAAAATCACTGAGCAAAAAAAAAACACAACAAAAACCCTCAACAAAAACAAACAGTAAAAATAAAGCAATTGGAACAAAAAAAAATAAAATAAAATTGTATCCCCCTTTTAGAACTGATAACTTCTTTGGCTTGTCAGAGAATTATGGAGGAAAACTGGACTAATAATATCTGATACCCTCCACCCCTCCACTGAGCGACTTTCGGAGGGCTGGCGAGAAGAAAAAAATTGCCACCCCCCCCCCCCCCCCCACACACACACACACACACACACACACACACACTACATTGTCGGTCTCTCGGTACCAAAGACAAGCAAACAACGAACAGCAAGCAAAAAAACCTTGATGAGCCAAGTTTTGGCAAACTGACATATCATCGGCAACGCCACCACCTCGATCGGGATCGCAGAGGCTAGTGCTAGAGACCTATCATGTCCATGCACCTATTCTGCTCAGCTATTCCATGCTGCTTGCATGAACATCAGCCATTAGGCTATGCGTAATGCGGTGATAGAACATTGATGATACGAATTTATGAATTTAACACATTGAATTTTGCCTCTGGTACATTAGAAATATAGTAGTGAACTGGAATTTAGTTAGATTTTCTTCTAACCGGCTAGGTTGGGTTTGCTTTCGGGTGGACGTACGTCTGCTACATGGTCGTCTGCTAGTGCACGATCTCATTGGATGTCGTCACTCACGTGATCGGTACACGCCCATTTACATTAGGTCATCGATAACAAATTGGAATGCACGTGTAGTATGGCAAATTATTTTTTTTGGTCGAAAGCATGCATATTCCCGGGATTTGTGCGGGGTTTATTGGACTCACCGAGCCTCAATTATACCCTTCCATAGCTTTAAATTTCATGTAAATCACATTTTTCCTAATTTCAAATAAATACTAGGGGAATTAAAATCATTTCAAAACCCCTGTTTTGATGTGTTAACCAATGGGAGCTGGAAGGCCAAAAGTATGCATATTCCCGGGGATTTATGGGGGGTTTATTGGACTCATCGATCCTCAATTATACCCTTTCAGAGCTTTAAATTTCATGTAAATCACATTTTTCATAATTTCAAATAAATACTAGGGGAATTAAAATCATTTCAAAACACCTGTTTTCATGTGTTAACCTATGGGAGCTGGAAGGCCAAAAGCATGCATATTCCCGGGGATTTATGGGGGGTTTACTGGACTCACCAAGCCTTCATTATACCTTATCAGAGCTTTAAATTTCATGTAAATCACATTTTTTACATTTTCAAAGAAAAATTATGGGAATTATAATCACCCTAAAATTCCTTGTTTTTGCGTGTTAACCTATGACAGGCGAGACGTTTTTGGTCAAAAGCATGCATATTCCCGGGGATTTATGGGGGTTTACTGGACTCATCAAGCCTTCATTATACCTTTTCAGAGCTTTAAATTTTATCTAAATCACGTTTTTTATATTTTCAAATAAAAATTATGGGAATTATAATCATCCTAAAATTCCTTGTTTTCGCGTGTAAACCTATGGCAGGAGAGACTTTTATTGGGTAAAAAGCATGCATATTCCCGGGGATTTATGCGGGGTCTATTCAACTAGCTGAGTCTTAATTATACATTTTCAGAGCTTTAAATTTTATTCAAGGCACATTTTTCAAAATTTTGATTTAATTCTGCGGGAATTATAATCATTCTAAAATTCCCGTTTTTGCGTGTTAACCTATGGGAAATGGAAGGCCAAAAGCATGCATATTCCCGGGGATTTATGCGGGGTCCCTTGCACCTTTTGAGCCTTCATTAAGCCTTTTCAGAGTCTCAAATTACATGTAAGCCACATTTGCACTAAATTCAAGGTAATACTAGAGGAACTATAATCATTTTTAAAATCCATGTTTTCACGTGTTAACCCTATGGCAGATGACTTTGTCAAAAAGCAGGCATGATCCAAGGGATTCATATCGGCATTTATTGACAAAAGGGTTCAAGAAATGTTTTTTTAACTATCCATCCTTTTTCTCGTGCAAAAATCAGACTTGAAAAAGATAGAGTAAGATATGAAATATCAAGAAAAAGTGAGACATCTTTTCACGTGTTATGCCTATGGAGAACGTATTTTTCCGAGTCTGTTTTTAACACAGCAAAGTATGCCTCCAAAATGTACTACGGAAGTAGGTCAGAGTGATCTGTCTTGATACTATTTAAAGTCTTTGGTAGTATATAGCACAATTTCAGCAGAATGAACTGAAGTGCACATGTATTATTATGTTTACACTATAATATTGTCATTATGGACTTTGACCCTTACGTTCGAGACAGACTACAGTGTGCCAACTTTGAAATGAGGCAATGACCCATTTCTCTCTCTCTCTCTCCCTTTTAACACCTTGAATCCTTTGTACCCGAAATGCATAGCAATGAGCAGGCAATTCTCTGTTTTTCATAGCCGTATCTTTTGATGACTTAAGTACAGATTTCAAAACATATATTATTCATGAAAATCAGCCTAAATTGAAACAATATGAAGAACTAGATACTGGAATCAGTATAAAGTTGCCGAATATGGAACACATATGTTGCTTTTTCACCAAGTATTAATGGTTTAAACTTTTCAGCATGCACCCAAATATCTGACAATTGCAAATCATTTGTATGCATGTTTGGCAATGACTGAAATTAAAGTAAAAGGCGTAACGATGGAGTCCAAGGGCTCCCCCTTAGAAATGAAATTAAAGAAAGTGAAAACTAGATTTATTTTTTTAATCCTTGCAAACCGGCGCTATCCCTCCCCCCCCCCCCCCCCCCCCCCCCGCTCTTCTCTCTCGCTCACTCACTCTCACAGTCTTTCTCTCTCTCTCTCTCTCTAGCATTCTCTCACTCTCACATTCTTTCTCTCTCTATCTCTCTCTCTCTCTCTAGCATTCTCTTCAGCTTGATACCTTCCCCCCCCCCCAAAAAAAAAACAACAACAACAACAACAACAAATCTTTCTGATCGATAGATATTAAAATTTATCGGAAGAGGGAGGCTAAGATTCACGACATTGTAATTACGCGAAAACTTTATAACACTCCCTTTTCCGTGTTCCTCATAATGCTGAATCCGTTGTAAAAGGAAAACACACGAGGGCTACTTGCCTTTTTGCATGCTATGCTGAAGAAATAGACGTGAAAAATCTCTTAGTGTTGAATTTTCTTCTGCTCCACTTAAAATTTGGAAATAAAGAAACATAATAAACTTTTACAAGTAGTAGTATATAGCACAATTTCAGCAGAATGAACTGAAGTGCTTTTACACTATAATATTGTCATTATGGACTTTGACCCTTACGTTGGAGACAGACTACAGTGTGCCAACTTTGAAATGAGGCAATGATGCATTTCTCTCTCTCTCTCTCTCTCTCTCTTTCTCTTTCTCTCTCTCTCTCTCTTAACACCTTTGTACTCGAAATGCATAGCAATGAGCAGGCAATTCTCTGTTTTCATGGCCGTATCTTTTGATGACTTACACTCTAAAAACTAAAATGTTAAATCACCATTTAAAAGGGCCGAGGAGTGACCACCTTTTCAAAATGGCAGATCAACCTCTTAAACCTGGTAGATACAACCTTTATAGTGTTGGATCCAGCATGTTAAAAGTGTTAATCTGCCTTTTTGAAAGAGTGGTCACTCCTCGGCCCTTTTAAATGGTGATCTAACACTTTAGTTTTTAGAGTGTAACTACAGATTTCAAAACATATACTATTCATGAAAATCAGCCTAAATTAAAACAATATGAAGAACTAGATACTGGAATCAGTATAAAGTTGCCAAATATGGAACACATATGTTGCTTTTTCACCAAGTATTAATGGTTTAAACTTTTCAGCATGCGCCCAAATATCTGACAATTGCAAATCATTTGTATGCATGTTTGGCAATGACTGAAATTAAAGTAAAAGGCGTAACAATGGAGTCCAAGGGCTCCCCCCTTAGAAATGAAATTAAAGAAAGTGAAAACTAGATTTATTTTTTTAATCCTTGCAAACCGGCGCTATCCCCCCCCCCCCCCCCCCCCGCCCCGCTCTTCTCTCTCGCTCACTCACTCTCACAGTCTTTCTCTCTCTCTCTCTCTCTAGCATTCTCTCACTCTCACATTCTTTCTCTCTCTATCTCTCTCTCTAGCATTCTCTCCAGCTTGATACCTTCCCCCCCCCCCAAACAAAAAACAAACAAACAAACAACAACAACAACAAATCTTTCTGATCGATAGATATTAAATTTATCGGAAGAGGGAGGCTAAGATTCACGACATTGTAATTACGCGAAAACTTTATCCCACTCCCTTTTCCGTGTTCCTCATAATGCTGAATCCGTTGTAAAAGGAAAACACACGAGGGCTACTTGCCTTTTTGCATGCTATGCTGAAGAAATAGACGTGAAAAATCTCTTAGTGTTGAATTTTCTTTTCTGCTCCACTTAAAATTTGGAAATAAAGGAACATAATAAACTTTTACAAGTAGTAGTATATAGCACAATTTCAGCAGCATGAACTGAAGTGCACATATATCGTCGCTCATTTCACGAAGTGGCACAAAGGCCCAAAATCGCGTACATAGTCAATTTTTAGTTTTCTTCATTTATTCGATCTACTAGCCATGTTCTACCATTTCACTAAATTTCGAGTAATAATTATGTTTATTTATGCAAAAACACGTCGTGCTGAAAGTGACACGAGCCATGAAAATGCAGATTCATAATTTCACGAACCGGCACAAGACGGCGCGCGCACTGCCAACCGTGTGTTTTCATGCGCGCGCCTCGTTCTTTGTATGTATTACGAAGACGTGCGCGCTTCCTCGAGCTAATCTTATACTTTCATTTTCGGCTTGTTCATAAAAAAATCCCAATGACCCAGAACCACAGTGTTTGTATCAGGCTGGCCCTCCAAAAATCTCTCAAAGCAAATATGAAGATTTGCTAACTCTCTGTTCTGGACGCATCCCCGTCATCAATCATCCAGATAACCAAGCATTTTACCGCCAGCTTCTGCACTAAACAGGTGGTATTGTAGCAACTTCACTCATTTGTTTACATTAGACAGACAGGACTGATCAAAGCTTGGTCATAGTTTGTTTATGTGGATCAGCTGGTTAAAGTTCATTCAACTGCTCACTTCCTCACTGGACAATACCAAAGACCTTCTTCTTATTCAACTCCTGCACTCAGCATTCATCTTTTGTTCTCCACTACACCAGGCAAGGCACTCTACACATGTTCTACATTCTTCATTGCTTCACTCCCTTATAATAGAACTTGTTTTTGTTGCCTGGATACAAACCTTCCAATGACATGAGTTTACTGAGCACATGGACTTTCAGCTTTTCACTTAGTAGGAAGTTTTCATCTAGAGAACACGTTCTTTTTCTACTGAGTCACACATTCACAACCTAGGACTACCAACATTTGGACATCGCATCTTCATTTACTCATCCATTTTCTTTATCTGGCAAACAGCAGATTTGACTCTTATTTTATCAACATTAGACAACAGTGATCTACTTTCTTTTCGCTTGTGCTGGCCGCGGGGCCAGTGCAGTATTTGTAAATAGAGATCTTTCGCGATCGCGAATATTTGATTATTATGAAAGATAGAACATTTTTGGGGGGAGATTAAGAATTATAATTTGTTTGCTCTGAAGCATTTAGAGATATATTGTAACTTTTAGAGATATATAGTATGTTGAGAGGTATGTTGTATGTTGTATATGTTGTTTTATATATTGTATGTTGAGAGATATCTTGTATGTCTTGTATGTTGTATATGCTGTATATGTTGTATTACCTTATAATTAACTTGCGTAAGAAATTGTATTTGTGATGTAGATATTTCCAACTAGAGCGTTGAGGTGATGATGATTTTCAGATCTTTTGTGGTAATATAAGTCACAAAGATATTTGTATAATAGTAATTCTGATTTGTTGATTACAAGAAAGATTGACTAAAATCAACTCACATCTCTGAGAACTTGTGCCAACATTGAAAGGGGTGGGGTGACTAATGTATGTATTCACAGACATTTACTAAGATGCTGGCGTATTTGTCCGCACTAACACTTCCATCTTTTCTTTAAGTTGAAGCTTAGCTTATAGTAGAGATATGATAGATGTAAGTATTAACGACGAACTCATAATTATATTTTGTTAAGCAAATCTTCACGATGACTGTGCATTATTTTTAATTTATGAAGGAAGCCTGTTTTAGGTATATAGATTTTTTTCAATAAATTTAACTTTATCAATTAACATGATTTTGTATTTTTTTTCTGATTTTAAAATGGTTGATAACCTTGAGTACAGAATAATTGTGTAACATTTTTTTTTACATTCTCTTTATAAATTGATATATCTGTTTTCAAATTTGTGCATGGTCAATCATTTTCCACTGTCATAATGTATAATATTCACCATTACCAGTTTATAGTAGTGGTATATAGTGAATAGTAATGCAAGTCTGAGAGTAAATTTTCCTCATATTTTGTCCCTGCAGAGGTATATGAGGTAATTGCTAATTGTAATTTGTTCGCTAGTAGCATTCTCTTGCTGACCTACAATGTGTCATTCAGAAATGTTATAAGTACGTTTCACAATGATGAAAACAAGTTGGATCTTCCAAAAAGTATATAACGGCTTTAAATATTTTATTCACTAACATAATTCGTATGAAGTTTAATGAAATCAAATAGAAAGCATGTGTTTCAGTAAAAACCTTCATGATAGTAGTTCAAAACATATTCACAAATGTCTACTAAAAAGGACGGCACATGCAGTCCAAATCTTATGTGTTCAAACTGTAAGCACATTTGTAAGACAATGCTTAATTTGTTAAAATACTGTGGTAAATTATTGATTTTTTTTTGACGTTGTGCTTTAAAAAATTCTTTCCAAGTTAAAACTATTCAGTAAAAACCGTGAATCAACTTTAAATTCATAATATCAAAATAATATTAGTAAAAATCTGTAATTAATTTGAAACTCATAATGTATTACAAATGAGTGCAGATGCAGAGTAGTGGTAATTACTGCTATTTTGTGTACGAAATATTAGCATGTGTAAAAATAATGATAATGTGTTGAATTATTTAATTACCCTTTTCAATTATTAATCTTCACTGACTTTTGTACTTTCAAAATGAATTTTTTTGTCGAATTTTAAATTATTCAATAAAACCTAGAATAATAGTTGAAGTCAAAATATTTATGTATTTAGAAATGCATGCACTTGTGTTCGAAATGTAAGCACACGAGATGAGGCTCGGTGAAAAATTAAAAGAGAGAGGGAGAGAGAGAGAGAGTAATACTGGGATTGAAAATTAATAATGATGAAGCATGATAAAATGAGAAGTTAGAGAAAGGATAAATGCAGTGTGCTTCATTGTGCAAAGCAATACTAATACCAAAAGGTGGGCAGTGATTTGATCAAATTGGAGAAAGGAAATTCTCTTCTTTCGTTTTTTGTACAATTTGTTATATATTATTCAAAAGCACCAACGAAACAAGTATTTCTAAACCTCCCATCTTATAATTGCTGTTTTTACTCGCGAATAAACAGCGCTCACCATGCGCGCGTCCAATTGTGCCATTTCGTGAACTAAATCGCGCAGCGGAATACGCGTATGATTTCGTTCACGAAATGACACGAACGTTTGAATCCTTCCAGTATTCATGTTTTATCTTCTTTTTTAAAAAATTGTATGTGAACAGTTAGTTGAAATTCCCCTCCTTCGTTCCATGTACAATTTATTATATCTAATTCCGAAAACCACATCAATTTAATGGTTTCCCAAATAATATCTCATCAATTGCGTTTTAACAACTGATCTCTATGTAAAAATCTGGATAGAGCATCGGTCCATACGCACTGTGCAAACATCTGAAGCCACAGTGCGGCCATTTAAACCACTCCCAATACAATGCGCACGCTGCGCATCACTGCACAGCCATTGAACCAGCTTCGACGTGATTGGCCTTTCCAATCTCCAGCTATAGAAATGGGAGTGGTAGCATGGCGGCCTAGCGGCTTCACCTCAACAAGCCAATGCTCTATCCAGACTTTTACATAGAGATCAGTGGTTTTAACTCGCGAATAAACAGCCCACACCATGCGCGCGTCCAATTGTGCCATTTCGTGAACTAAATCGCGCAGCGGATTACGCGTATGATTTCGTTCACGAAATGACACGAATGTTTGAGTCCTTCCAGTATTCATGTTTTGTCTTCTTTTTTAAAGTATTGTATGTGATTAGTTAGTGGAAATTCCGCTCTTTCGTTTCATGTACAATTTATTATATCTAATTCCAGAAAACCCTCCATATTAATAGCTTTAAAGATTACAAATCTTTAATCGCGATTTTCTCAGAACGCACTTTTCGTGATCCGCGCGCACTTGTGCCACTTCGTGAAATGAGCGACGATATTATTATGTTTACACTGTAGCGGTTGGTCGCTACTTATAAGGCGAGATGGGAATAAGAAGCAATCACCACTTACCGACTTTATGCGTGCAGGGGTTAACCGGACATGGATCCTCCAAAATGCCAAAAGTTTCCAAATATTGCACAATCCGATTCAAATATATATTTACACAGGTATCACCACAGAAATGATCACAAAACTACTTGGCTAGCACAAGCGAGATTTGGACTGTTCTCTGAGTGAATTGCAGAGAATAAAATGATGAAATAGAAATTCCTCCAGGTGAGATGATGGAGTATAGAATGTGAAGTAGAGAATTGTAGAAATTGCTCCAATTGAAGTGCAGGGATGACATCCTCAAATTTACGTGTTAACTCGATGAGAAAACTTTGAGACGTCTGTCTGGCAAAAATGGAGATGAAAAGTGTTTGTTCTTATCCCTTGCTAGTGTGGCAGGATGAAGAAGAAAGGGAGTATTGTTGAAAATCCTTGAATTGAGGGTGAGTCACTAATGTGCGATGGGCATGGCGATATGGCCATGCAGCTGACCACTTGTTGATAGATAAATGTGATAACATAGGGGTGGTAGTGACTTCTGGTATAAAGGGCAATGTCCTCTCAAAATGACTTTGTACAATAAGTGAAAGTGAGAAATTAAAGAAAAGATGAAGTGAGGATGAGGAAAATACTACATCAGCCCCCTCCTAGAACGTTGAATAAAATGAAACGGTCGATAATTGAGAAAATAGTCCGAATGAAATTAAATAATATCTCATTTGAAATTCCAAACTTGAACATAGCGTTTGGGAAAGTGTACTCTTCTGCCGGAACGAGTTTGTCTGACTTCGGGCTTGGCAGAAGGAGAGTGATAGAGGGAGGTTGAGGCTGAGAGGTTGGTGTAGTAGGCGCTTGTGAAGGTTTAGGGTCCCAGTGGCGTATCCAGGGGGGCGCAACAGGCGCGCGCCCCCCCCCCCTATTGGCCGTCGTAAAAAAAAATAGCAAAAAAAAATTTTTTAAATCCTCATACCAATTGAAAATATTGTTCATTAAATAGGCTTCAAAATTGGTCACATATATAGAACTGCCAAGTAGTACGTTTTTAACGTATTAATACGTTTTTTGGAGTAAAATACGTCCCTACGTTTTTTGAAAATTCCGAGTATGGTTGTTCGAACTTACACTACGTAGATACCCTACAACTACCTTATCTTGTCTATGTGCACTGTTTGTGCTAACATGTACAGTGTATACGAAGCATGGGTGTGAGAACAAACAGTGTACATTGACAAGATAACGTACTGTGCAGTGAATCCATGTTATGCATGATGGCAGTGCACGATTGTGCTATCGCGAGATAGGGAAATCACAGCCCCTAATAACCGGCATTTCTCCTCTGAGAACTGATTCTAAATTTCACAAATGAGTCCAAATGGAATATCATCGCTATTTTTCATGATTCAGGTGACAGATAATGTCTAATTTGTTGGTTAATTTGTTGAAATATTCTCTTGAAAAAATCCCTGCTGGAAAGTGAATTCCAGCAGGGATTTTTTCAAGAGACTATGATCAAGGTACAAGGATACAGGTGCCAAGTCTTCCCCAGCACCAGCGGCCTAGATAATTGGTAGTGTGGTGGGTACAGTGCGTGCATATCGTGAATCGTTCTTCATGACCAGGCTTTTGTGGCTTGTTTTCTACTCTTCACGCCCCCACTCAGTATTATTTAGGGTACGCGTATGCTTGTTCCCTCCCTTTGAAAGCACCCCTCTATCTCAGGGCTGCCAAAATTTCTGAACCCTCCTATCGCGGGCTTTGCGCGGGCTTTTCCTGCTTTGGAGACCCCCCTAAATTCAGAACACTGCTCAATGTACCTCCCTATCTCAGGTGAGCTCTCATTCCAACCCCATATCTCAGGACAGACACCAACCCACCAACCCCCTCCCAAGTAAGCTGTCATTACAATACCTTGGAAGAGATGGGGGCCAGTGTTTCTACTTTTCAAAATGAAATAATCCTGGCTGAATGAGCTATCAAAACTAGCAGGAATTTCAGGAATTTGATCCTGGGATTTGATCGATTTTTCAAGATATTTCATAACCCCCCTTTTTTTAATTTCTCAGGTGTCGAAGAGAGAGAGAGAGAGAAAGAAAAACACCTCCCTTTTTAATGAAATCTCCGGGTGAAAGATAAAAAAACCCCCTTTTTTTACAATTCACGGGCCGGATTGTGTCGCCCAAAAAATACCCTTTACCGGAGATTTTGGGAACACGCATGCGGTCCCTTCGACCTCCGAGTGGTGGGGGGGGGGGGGTGGGGGCCGGGCTACTCTTTAACTTTATGTTGGGGTGTTTGAATTTAGCTGTGGTTAACTACATACGATCAGGGAATTCCTGGAATGTTATAGAATGAAGATAAAGTAATTTTCCATCGAAAAAAAATTAGTTCCTGGTTTTTAGTTTAGATCTTACTAGGCAACTGGGCAAGGTGAATTTGCATGTGGTGTGGCTAAAATATTAAGTTAATCATGTCAATATTTCTTTATGATGTACTGTAGATTAATGAATTTAGCCCTCTAAAGAACAAGAAAACGTACCAGCTTCAGGGGGCTTCGCTCCCTGAACCCTCAAAAGAGGCTTTGCCCCTCGACCCCATCAGGGGCCCTGAGCGGGCCCCTGTACCTCCGGCTTGGGTTTTCCGGATTTTTTTGAGCTGAAGGAAGCAAACATTCAAACCCGAGTATGCAGCTCAGCAAAATGGAGCTGCTTCGAGACGAGACGAGTTCAGTGCCTGTTGCAAACTGTGCGGGGCACAATTTTGACCAGTATTTTTTATTTTTAATGCATTCACATGAAACGACTTTATGCAACTGAAGGCGTTCTTATTAAAGAAATGTACAGTCGTCGCATTAGCATTTTTAAGGAAAATAGCAATAACATATAAAACCGGCAAAATATGTTTTTTCACCTAAAAATATGTTTTTTTTCTAGCTGAATAATATGTTTTTTGAAAGTGACAGGTTGGCAGCTCTGCATATAGCACTATTTTGCATCTCAGCCCTTCTTCAGAAGCAAAAATTTTCCAAAGACCCCTCCACCATGACGGCGATCAATAATTCCTGGCGCCCCCCCCCCCCCCCCTATTAGGAAATCCTGGATACGCCCCTGGGGTCCTGTGAGAGTGTTGGACCAGGGTTAGTAGTAGATTTGACGGGCGAGTCCAAGTAAGCAGGTTTCAAACGGTCGAGACTGACGCTGTCCTGTTTTCCTTTAAGTTGGATGATGAAAAACTTGTCAGTTCGTCTGATGACTTCGAATGGGCCGTCGTATGGTGGTTGGAGAGGTTTCTTGACTTCATGACGCACAAATACATGGGTGCATGTTGTGAGATCAGGATGAACCTGTGGTTTGCCTTGTTGAGCACGAGTGGGCTGAGGTCTGAGGTTCTGCATTTGTCTCCGTAGTCGGTGGATGTAGTTGCTAGGGTCCAAATCACAATCATTCTGACTAGGCGCTACAAACTGACCTGGCAACCTTATTTTTGTTCCATATACCAGTTCTGCTGCGCAACAACCTAAATCAGATTTGACTGCAGTTCGGATTCCAAGCAAGACGAGAGGGAGAGTTTCAGTCCATCTCGCACTAGTGGTAGCTTTGAGAGATGCTTTGAGTTGTCGATGAAAGCGCTCTACCAGTCCATTTGATGCTGGGTGGTAAGATGTAGTTCGAATCCGAGAGCTGCCAAGAAGATGAGTTAGGGCTTGAAAGAGAGAAGATTCAAATTGACGTCCTCTGTCGGTTGTGATGGTTGAGGGAGCTCCGAAGCGAGATACCCATTGTGAAATGAAAGCTTGGGCAACAGTCTCGGCTGATATGTCGGGGATTGGTATTGCCTCAGGCCATCGAGTGAAACGGTCAACACAAGTGAGGAGATATGCATTGCCATTTGAAGGAGGGAGGGGTCCCACGAGATCGATGTGGATGTGGTCGAATCTAGCGTCTGGTGTTGCAAAAGTACCTATCGGTGCCTTGGTATGACGATGTACTTTGCAACGTTGACACTGTATGCAAGTTTTAGTCCAACTTCTGACATCTTTGTTGATTCCAGGCCATACAAAACGCTCAGTGATGAGTTTTTGGGTAGCATTGATGCCGGGGTGAGATAGGTTGTGAAGAGCATCAAACACAACTCGCCGAAATTTGGCTGGGATGTAAGGGCGAGGATTTGCGGTTGAAGTGTCACATAGAATGGTAGAGTCAGAAGTAGGGAGTGGTAGAGGTTGGAGTTTGAGCGAGGTTGTTTTGAGTTGTTTGAGTTCCTCGTCATCCTCCTGAGCAGTGGCGATGGCATTGAAATCAATGGTGGAAGATGTTTTCAGCGAGTTGATTTCCATGCGGGAAAGTGTGTCTGCCACTACATTGTGTTTGCCACTAACATGCCTAATATCAGTCGTGAATTGTGATATGTAGTCTAGATGCCGGACTTCTCGTGGTGAATACCTGTCGGGTCTAGAGTTGTATGTACAAGTGGTTTGTGATCTGTGTAGGCACAGAATTGCCGTCCTTCTAGTGCATGCTTGAAGTGACGAATGGTGAGGTAGATAGCTAGAAGTTCACGTCCGAAAGTGCTATACCTGGTCTCTGCTGGCTGCAGGCGTTTGGAGAAGAAGGCGATGGGTTGCCAGTCATCGTCAACTAGTTGCTGCAACACCCCTCCGACAGCAACATCTGATGCATCAACCATAATGCAGAGTGGGGCATTAGGCTTAGGGTGTGACAGAAGTGTAGCGTTAGCTAATGCTGTCTTGACCGAGTTGAATGCATGGAGGGCTGTTTCGTCGAGATGAATTGCCTTGTTTTTCTGCTTGCATGCCAGGAGATCAGTGAGTGGTTGTGTGGTAGCTGCACAATCGGGAATGAAGCGTCGATAGAAGTTGATGAGTCCGAGAAACTCGCGAAGTTTGCGTAGAGAATCAGGGACAGGGAAATCGTTGATGACTTTGACTTTCTCGGGAAGAGGGCGGATGCCGTTCTCATCAACGATATGGCCGAGAAAGGTGAGGGAGGATGCGCCAAATTCACATTTGGCTGGGTTGATGACAACTCCATATTTCGCAAGTCTAGTGAAGAGAAGTTGCAGGTGTTGTACATGCTGCTCCGGTGTCTCACTTGCGATGAGGAGGTCGTCGATGTAGGCGTACACAAAGGGAAGACCACGGGTTACCTCATCAATAAATCGTTGAAAAGTTTGTGCGGCATTGCGTAGCCCAAAAGGCATGCGCACAAACTCAAATAACCCAAAGGGTGTGGTGATGGCTGTTTTGTGTACGTCTGAGGGATCGACTGTATCTGATGGTAAGCTCGTATGAGATCGAGTTTTGTGAAAACTTGTTTGCCTGCTAGGGCAGAGGTGAAGTCTTGAAGATGGGGGATTGGATATTTATCGGGAACCGTATTCCTGTTTAGTGCCCGATAGTCTCCGCACGGTCTCCAGTCTCCAGGGGTTTTCTTGGGCACCATATGAAGTGGGGATGCCCAGTTGCTGCTGGATGGTCGGATGATACCCAGTTCTAGCATGTGGTCAAATTCAGCTTTTGCAATGGTATACCTGTCGGTTGCTAGGCGACGAGGACGGGCTGATACAGGAGGGCCTTTCGTCTCAATGTGATGGGTGACGGAATGTTTGATTGTTGCCTCCTTGTACACAGGGCGTGTGATGTCAGGAAATTGATTGAGAAGAGATTTGTAAGCAGCTTGACTGTCTGGCTTTACAAACATAGGACTGATAGAAGGAGAAGAAGAAAGGATGCCTTTTACTGATAGATTAGTAGTAGAATCGATGAGTCGAAGATTGCGAACATCAACCAGCAAACCAAAGTGGTGTAGGAAGTCTGCCCCTAGGATAGGCGTGGAAATATCAGCAATGATGAAAATCCATCTGCAAGCTCGACGTAAGCCGACGTCGAGAGTCAGCTTCGCTCTCCATAAGTAGTAATACTTGAGCGATTTACTGCTTGTAGATGAAATTTTGAAGAAGGGTGATGTTTCTCCGATTTTGAAGGAGGAAGAACGCTTACTTCAGCTCCAGTGTCTACGAGAAATCGAATTCCAGTTTTCCTATCGGTAACGTAGAAGAGGCGACTATTTTGTGTCGTGCCAGTGTGACTTGTCGCTGCTAGTCGCTGGCTTGGTCGTTTCCCTGGTTGGTAGAAGCAGGTTTGAAGGAGCAGGGAGGAGAGCATTCCTTGGCCTCCTTACCGAACCTCCGGTGATAATAGCAGTTCCCTTCAGCATGGCGTTGTGAGCTGGGGCTTCTTGCTTTTCGATCTTGTTTTTGACGAGAACCTCGATCATGGCTACGACTTCGGCCTCGATCAGGCTGAGAAGACAGGGCTTGAACTTGCAATGTAAGCTGTGAAATTTGAGCCTTGAGTTCTTGCATCTCGGCAGAAGAAGTAGAAGAAGGAGTAGGTTGGGAGGAAGAAGACAGGTTCGAGATAGCGTGATAGTTTGATGGAGTAGTAGTCTCAATAATTTTATCCGCCAAATCCGCGAGCTTTTCTATCTCCATAGAGTCCCTAATTGAAGCTAATACAAGTTGCACATTTGTTGGGAGCCTCTGTAGAAAAAGTTGCTTCAGAATGTTCTCCTCTAGCTTGCTGGTTCCTAAAAGTTGCTTCATTTTTCGGAGTAACTGAGAGGGTTTGCGATCTCCCAGTTCCTCTGAAATGAGTAACTGATGTAGGCGTTTTTGCTCGGATGCCGAAGTCCTCTGGATAAGCTCAGCCCTTAGTTTGTCGTATGGCTTTTCCTTCGGGGGTGAGATGAGAATATCACGAATTTCTTGAGCATATTCAGGCTGAAGGGATGCGACAACGTAGGCGAATTTCGTTGCCTGAGCAGTGACGCCTCGGGTTGTGAACTGCGCCTCTACCTGGGCGAACCAAATGGTAGGATCATTTGGCCAGAAGGGAGGAAGTTTGAGTTGAACATTTGAGACAGATGGAGAGCTAGAAGTTTCAGAAGACGGAGAAGTTGAAGAATCAGTCATATTGTCAGTAGGCATTGTGACAGTTGAAATGGCACGTAGATATATGAAGTAAAGGGTGACAATAAATGAAAACAATATGACGAAGGATGAATGCTTCCAAATATTGCACAATCCGATTCAAATATATATTTACACAGGTATCACCGCAGAAATGATCACAAAACTACTTGGCTAGCACAAGCGAGAATTTGGATTGTTCTCTGAGTGAATTGTAGCCTCTTGTCGAGGCCTGGCGCTGTTGAAATCCTTGGCGATATGGAGGCAAAATTTCTGGCGAGCGAAGCGAGCCAGCAAAACCGAGGCGCTTGCGCCGAGGGCCTCTTGACACCTGATCTGAATTTCTTTTGTATTTCATTGTTTTGACGAATATTCCGACCAAATTTTGGTCGGTGAAAATCATCCAATAAGCGCGAGCTACCATGACGTAATGTTAAATATTCATGACTCGACTGCACGCTAGCCCAAAATGGCGTTCAACGTTTCTTCCACGACGAGTGATGACGATATTTGTAAGAGCTTAGAATATGCCGCTAGAATGTTGAAGATTGACAGATTCAAAGATTTGCAAGTTGATGCAATCAAATCTGCACTTAAAGGACAAGATGTTTTTGTGAATCTGCCTACTGGCTATGGAAAAAGTGTTATTTTTCACGCGCTACCGCTCTGTGCTGATTACCTCCGTGGGCCAGGGATGGATAGTGAGACTGCTAGCTGCTTTGAATTCGCGAGCTATGCTAGGGCCTAGGCCAGGCGGATCCCCCGGGGCCTGGCCGGGCAGTGAAGTTGCTGGTAACTCCTTGGTTACATCAGAATTGATGGAGATACATCTATTGTTGAACGGTGACTTTTATTGCCCATTCTTCATTATTTGTAAATATATGATGATCTCTTGAGAAATATGTACATTTGTCTTATTTCAAATTACCATGGTTTGTAAGCTAGAGATCGAATTCTTCATAATGTGCTTGTCTGTGAATGTATTTTGAGCAATAGATTTACGTAATCCCCCCCAAAAAAATAATAGACTAGTCCAGAACTGAAGTAAGAAATCCTTGAGATTTCATTGGCCAATTTGCTGGGCGATCGCCGCGGTTATCTAACTATTCACGTTTCATGCATAATTCAGTAGGAAATCGTGCCTCATGAATATATAATTCAGGTCGGGTGTCAAGAGGCCCTCGGCGCAAGCGCCTCGGTTTGCCGCCAAGGATTTCAACAGCGCCAGGGCCTCGACAAGAGGCTAAGTGAATTGCTGAGAATAAAATGATGAAATAGAAATTCCTCCAGGTGAGATGATGGAGTATAGAATGTGAAGTAGAGAATTGTAGAAATTGCTCCAATTGAAGTGCAGGAATGACATCCTCAAATTTACGTGTTAACTCGATGAGAAAACCTTGAGAAGTCTGTCTAGCAAAGATGGAGATGAAAAGTGTTTGTCTTATCCCTTGCTAGTGTGGCAGGATGAAGAAGAAAGGGAGTATTGTTGAAAATCCTTGAATTGAGGGCGAGTCACTAATGTGCGATGGGCATGGCGATATGGCCATGCAGCTGACCACTTGTTGATAGATAAATGTGATAACATAGGGGTGGTAGTGACTTCTGGTATAAAGGGCAATGTCCTCTCAAAATGACTTTGTAAAATAAGTGAAAGTGAGAAATTAAAGAAAAGATGAAGTGAGGATGAGGAAAATACTACAACACTATAATATTGTCATTATGGACTTTGACCCTTACGTTCGAGACAGACTACAGTGTGCTAACTTTGAAATGAGGCAATGATGCATTTCTCTTTCGCTCTCTCTCTTTTAACACCTTGAATCCTTTGTACCCGAAATGCATAGCAATGAGCAGGCAATTCTCTGTTTTTCATGGCCGTATCTTTTGATGACTTAAGTACAGATTTCAAAACATATTATTCATGAAAATCAGCCTAAAATAAAACAATATGAAGAACTAGATACTGGAATCAGTATAAAGTTGCCAAATATGGAACACATATGTTACTTTTTCATCAGGTATTAATGGTTTAATCTTTTCAGCATGCACCCAAATATCTGACAAGTGCAAATCTTTTTAGGCATGTTTAGCAATGACTGAAATTAAAGTAAAAGGAGTAACGATGAAGTCCAAGGACTCCCCCCCCCCCCCCTCCCTCCGTTAAAATGGAATTTTAAAAAGTGAAAACTAAATATATTTTGATCCTTGCAAACGGCGTTATCCCCACCCCCTTCCTTCTCTCTCTCTCTCTCTCTCTCTCTCTCTTTCTTTCTCTTTTAATCACCTTAAATCCTTTGTACCCGAAATGCATAACAATGAGCAGGCATTTCTTTGTTTTCCATGGTCGTATCTTTGATGACTTAAGTACAGAATTCAAAACATATATTATTCATGAAAATCGGCCTAAAATAAAACAATATGAAGAACTAGATACTGGAATCAGTATAAAGTTGCCAAATATGGAACACAGTGGTGTAGTGGAGCGTATACGCTTGTATACGCCGTATACGTAAAAAAGAAATTGGACTTTTCGGGTATACGCGCGTATACTTAAAAGAAATTATCAGGTTTTAAAATTAAAAAATATATAATTATAGGAAAAAAAGAATTGTATGAAATTTATGAAAAATCGTCGAAATTCATACTCTGTGAGTTGTGTTCCACAGAATTAATTTGTGTTGGCGATCCATATACTCGACAAACTTTTGACAAATCAAACGTACGTATTGCAGTATGATTGCGTATTATTTTTTACGTACATCCGATCCATATCCGGCGGGCCCGCGGCGCACGTGTGATGTGCATGTGGCGGACGCGACGGCGTGTGCCCAGCCCGAGGCCACTGGCGCTGGCCGGCGCGGCTAGGTAGCAAGTGCGAGGCTAGCTGCTAGGCTAGGCGCGAGCTGGCTATATGCTAGTCCTATAGCCGCCAGGCCATCATCATGGCTCATGCGCCGTACAAAATATACAATGTACAACTTCAAGGCCAAAGGAGGCGGAGCTGATTTCGTGCAGTGGCCAGGTCCCAGGACCAACTAAGGAATTTCAGCCTTTGACGTTTGAGGAAAATTGTGGGTGCAACATCCTATGCATAGGCCCTATATTTTTGTTGCATAAGCACTTAGAATTGCAGAACTTTTTGAGGATTTATTTCAATGAACAATTCTAAACAAATATATTGTGTTCATATGTTGTTTCTCTGCAGTTTTCCTCAGTAAATATCCAAATACTTTTGGATGTGCGTGTATAATAAGGGCAATGTGAACGTTGCATTGTATGAACTTCAAATCTATACTCATCTTTGCACTTCTAAATCGAATTCAGGTCTCAAAAAGCACAACTCAGTTGTAGTTAATTGTTTTTTTTTTCATTGTGTTCAATTACCAAAACTGCACTGTTTGCACATCAAAAAAAAAGTTTTAAAAAAAATGTTTTGATTTGATTTGATTTGATTTATTTTCTTCTGCATTCATATAAGTACATTTTTCGGTAATGTATATAAAATAAAATACAAGAGTACTTTTTGACACTGAATCATAAACAAGTACATGTATATGTAACAATTATTTTTCAAAAACAAACACGAAATGATAAATTGTCAAATTATTGTAATTCATAACATATAAAATCATTAGCGGAAGAAGGACTGCCATTATAAGCAGTTTGCTTGAGAATATGGCAGCCCCAGACAAATATTGTGAAATAGCTAAAACATGTTCAAATAAGCAGAATGGATAAATAATTGAAATCTTAAGTTAAGAGCATATTGATGATAAAATGGTGATGATGATGATGATGATGATGATAACGGTGATGATGATGATGATGATGATGAAGAGTTGACACAGAAATTTACGTTGTATATTCAGATAGTAACATCGTTTTAACTTTGGCTTTAAATGAGTAAAGGGAACAACAGGATTTAATGAATTCTGGGAGAGAGTTCCATAGGTCGGGACCATGGTGTCTTATTGATCTATGGGCAATCAGTAACTTTGGGTTGAAAAGATGAAAATTGGAGGAATTGCGAGTAGGGTAGGAGTGAATAGTGTTATTTAAATTATAAAAGTTTTGAAATGAAAGAGGGAGCAAGTTATTTAGATACTTAAATATAAACAGTAAACTTTGTAGTGAATTGATGTCGAATACTGTTAGAGTTTTCAGTTGGTAAAATATTGGTCTAGTGTGAGATAAATATGGTGAACCAGTACATATGCGAAGGGCTTTCTTTTGTAATAAGTAAATAGAGTTGATTTTTGTTTTGTTGGTGGTGGCCCATACTAAATTGCAATATGTTATATAAGGTAATATCAATGAATTATAAAGCATAATGAGCGTTTTACAAGAAACAAATCTCTTTACTTTGTAAAGTATACCAATATTCCTAGAAATAGAAGCAGTTATATGATGTATATATTCGTTCCAATATAAATTTTCATCGATAATAACGCCCAAAAATTTTGTTTGTATCTTTCTTTCAAGAGGTACATTATCTATAAGTATGTCGTAAGGAAAATCAATGACATGAGAATTTACGTGCTTAAAATACATGAAATTGGTTTTATCTAAATTAAGGGACAATTTATTGCATTTGAACCACAAGATAACTTTGGTAACTCATTATTAAGTGTATTTACAAGGGTATTTAAATTATGATGTGAACAGAAAATGTTTGTGTCATCTGCAAATATGAAAGATAAAAGATGCGTTGTATTTGTTAAATCATTAATATATAATAGAAAGAGTAAAGGCCTAGTATTGACCCTTGTGGAACACCGCATTGGATTGTAGGAAATTTGAAGAAACATCATTATACACTACATATTGTTGTCTATTAGATAAATAGCTCTCAAACCAGGAGAGGGCAACTCCACGAACTCCATAAGAAGTTTTTTAAGTAAAATATGGTGGTCAAGCGTATCTGTCACAGCCGATTAAAACGAGCCATTTGCTTGTTGTCCAGAGTAACTGATTGAATACCAGACTCAAACAAAATACAATATGAGACATGCATTAAGGGAATTAAGTTAATTCCAGTCTTCAAAATTCAGTTCTATACTTTAACGTTTACAATGAATAATAGAATATAGTATTCTTCACAAAATTATAATGAATGTAGTTTTAGGTTCAAATACATGGAAATATAAGATACATTTGGCTTTTAATGTTTACATGATATTTGCTACTAAAAGAATCGTATCTGATAACCTACTATTGCATTTTAACTATTAATATAGTACTAGAACATTTAGTGTTGTTTAAGAACCAAGACATGTCAGAAAAAGATATCACATTTCATGCCAAAGCATAAATGTTACAAAGTTTTAGTCCATAAGATGTTACATAAACTCGAAATGATAGAGAACCAAGTTGATCTGACACAGGAAACATCTGATCTTCACCCATAACACTGGTTGCAGACATCTTTCTGCAACTGAGTACTCGACCCAGGCCGAATTGGAGAACAGCTTACGCTGACTCTACCCTTCTTTTCTCGAGTCTAGTATCTGACTCCTGAGTCAGAGTTAACACCATCTACGAACATGAAATTACACAAGGATAATAACTATCTATCCATAATATGTAATAGAATGTACAATAAAACACAAGTTTGGTTTGTGTAAAAACTATATTTCCACATTTTAGCTTCATTAATGATTACAAACATGTGAAGCTAAATTTAACTCCATCTGTAACATTTCACACAGAAATATACTTCAAGACACACTTTCAAGTCTTATTCATAAGTCTTGTTTGTAATCAACATTTAAGATAAAATTGTGCAATATCTAAACTTCAATGAAATAAGCTTTACTGCTTCAAGACAATTTAGCACTTGTAACATTTCACTTATACATTTCACTTTTCTTCTGTGATAATAAAAATATTGCCTAAATTGTCTTTAAAATTACTGCATAGCTAAATAATTTAAACTTACAGTTCAGTTCAACTGATGACATGAAGCTTGGAAGCACGAACACAGCTCCTTGTCCAGTACAGACAAATGCTGGACAGCTGGAAACGCTGGAAACGCACAAAATTGCCACGCCCAGTTTAAAACTAGCAGCTCAAACATGCTGCCATTCGCCTAGCTGCACCTAGCAAACTCCTAGCAGGCAAACTGCAGCTGCTGCTGCTGCTGCAAGACACCACAGATAGGTCTTGTCTCTCCCAAAATCAAAGCTTCAAGTGACCAAACTAGCCACCCCTAATGTTACACCCTACCAAAGAATTTAGGATTTCCCATACCTTACTATCTCCTAGCAACAACCCATAAAAGGAAACCTACATGCCAATCTTGCATTAAACCTGTGCTGAATTAAAAGAACATGAATAAAATTATCCCAAAAGCACTGGCCTGTGTCAGGCCATTCAATAAGCTGCCTGCTACATACATGACTTAGAACAAAAGACATAGCCAGGTGCTACATCTAGGGCAGTCAGTCAAAGTGGCTGAATTAATTAGCAACTAAAAGGACAGATAGACATGACTTGTAACAGTATCAAAGGCTTTTGATAAGTCCATGAATACTCCTATTACGTGTTCTTTATTGGCTATGGCATTCGTTATTTTAAAAACATTATTTTTAAAAAAATGTTATTAACATTGGGTATGTTTCTTCATGAATATTTTGCTCAAGCTCCCAACAAAATGTATGAAATGGGTAAAGATGTTGTGCACTTGTACACTGCCTCTTAAACAAACAAGACGTCACAATGACAGTGTGTTATAAAAAATCTGTAGTAACAATTAAATAATTACCTCATACACTTTATGATAGCACAACCTTTACAGTGATTTGCAGAAACTAGAAATAGAAAATCATTATTATGACAACGGTTTGATAATATTTGGATTAGTTTGTGCATTTTAGACATATGGTTGATGCAATGATTGGTCTGAAAATACGACTCACTAACCCTCACTAATGCTTGATGCCTTTTGCAAAAACTAAGATTTAATTATATTTTGATGTGATATTTATTGTGAAAAAGATGCCTTTGAAATCGTGTTTATAATCAGGGCACTGTGAATGTTACACTGTCTAAACTACAAACTTACTACTTGCATTCACTTCTACAACTAATGCATAACTAATAACAACCACTGGCGTAGACAGGGGGGCACAAGGGGCCATGCCCCCCCCCCCTATTCAGCCACTAAAAAAAAACAAGAGCCCCAGGGGGCACGACGCTCACCTGAGGTGGATCAATTCACACCTGGTGCATGTTCTCTCTAGCACCACCAGGAGTTATGTTAGAAATTGAAAACAACTAGGAGGATGTACATGAGATGATGTTAACATAATCCCCCCCCCCCCCAATCTGAGCTTCCTTTGGAGAAGATCAGAATGTACATTTTGCCTGGCAGCGCCCCCCCCCCCCCCACACCCCTGCAGTATGTCACCCCCACAGGGCCCCTATAGGCCACTCAGAGAAAGTTAATGAACAACATTCATTCTTCATCTATAGAGGTATCTCCATACACAATACCAAGTCTGAGCTATGCCTGGTTCTGGAGAAGAAGATGTTTGAAATTTACATAGATTTTGGAGAAGAAGATCAGAATGTACATTTTGGCTGGCAGCGCCCCCCCCCCCCCCCCTCCAGTATGTTACCCCCACATGCCCTGATAGCAGAAAGTGGTAAAAATTACGTGATATTTACGTCGTGGTTTTCGTCTTTTTTACGTCCTGTAATTACGTCAATAAGACGACAACTTGCACCAACGCAAGACGTCAAGAGGACGTCTTATTTTGACGTCATCTGTACACTGCAAAAAACTGAAGTGCTGAGCACTTTTTGAGGGCATGCATAGGGACTGCACTCAGAGTGCTATTGAATGCACACAGCGTGCTATTTCAGCACTTTCACGGGAGCTGGACAGGCTCCTTAACTGCTAAACATTCACACAAAAAATGATTTGGGCGAGCTTCGAACCAGGGTCCGCTGATCGAGAATTGCTGGCATTACCGCTAGACTAACTCACATTGTACGATTTAGAGCAGATCATATTGTTACATAGTGAATTTACGACACCACATAGTTCATGTTATCTATTTGACTCTCATGACTAAACTGGATTGCAAGAAGCATTTGTTAGTCCATCGGTAACGTCAGCGCCTCCCAATCAGCGGAACCTGGTTCGAGGCTCGCCACGGTCACATTTTTTTTTTTTTTTTTGCTGGTAAATTAGCACACTACAAGTGCTATAAACAGCATTTCAGGTGCAGTCACTATACATGCCCCTAAAAGTAGCACTTTAGTTTTTACGGTGTACAAGACGTAGAGATGACGTCAAAATAAGACGTCCTCTTGACGTCTTGCGTTGGTGTAAGTTGTCGTCTTATTGACGTAATTACAGGACGTAAAAAAGACGAAAACCGCGACGTAAATATCACGTAATTTTTAACACTTTCTGCTATCAGGGAAGATGAATGAAGACGTAGAGATGACGTCAAAACAAGACGTTCTCTTGACGTCTTGCGTTGGTGCAAGTTGTCGTCTTATTGACGTAATTACAGGACGTAAAAAAGACGAAAACCACGACGTAAATATCACGTCATTTTTTATCACTTTCTGCTATCAGGGTGGCCCCTATAGGGCCACTCAGAGAAATTTCATGAACAACATTCATTCTTCATCTATAGAGGTATCTCCATACACAATACCAAGTCTGAGCTATGCCTGGTTCTGGAGAAGAAGATATTTGAAATTTACATAGCTTTTACAATTGGGGGCCCTCCCCCTGGCCCCCCCCCCCCCCCCTGGGGGCCACATGTACCATTTTAGCAACTTTGGGTCCCCTACCACTAAGGATGATTCCTACCAAGTTTGGTTGAATTCCGATCATGTGTTTTGGAGAAGAAGATCAGAATGTACATTTTGCCTGGCAGCGCCCCCCCCCCCCCCCTCCAGTATGTTACCCCCACAGGGCCCCTATAGGGCCACTCAGAGAAATTTCATGAACAACATTCATTCTTCATCTATAGAGGTATCTCCATACACAATACCAAGTCTGAGCTATGCCTGGTTCTGGAGAAGAAGATATTTGAAATTTACATAGCTTTTACAATTGGGGGCCCTCCCCCTCGCCCCCCCCCCCCCCCCTCCCCCTGGCCACATGTACCATTTTAGCAACTTTGGGTCCCCTACCCCTAAGGATGATTCCTACCAAGTTTGGTTGAATTCCGATCATGGGTTTTGGAGAAGAAGATGAAAATGTAAAAAGTTAACGCACGACGCACGACGCACGACGCACGACGCACGACGGACGACGGACGACGGACAAATTTCCATCGCAATAGCTCACCCGAGCCTAAAGCTCAGGTGAGCTAAAAAAGCGAGAGCGAAAAGCGGGAGAATTGAGAGAGTTTTCGCGCTTCGCGCGGGAAGGGGGAAATAACTCTCCTCTCCCTGCACCAACCCCTGTCACATACAGTGCAGTATTGCGTCCTAATAACTGAAAAGCAGTCATGGCGTCGAACTATAACTTTCCGCCTAAACAAATTGTTTGCTACAATCCGTTTTCTTTCTCTTAAATTTGCTAAAACGTCAGAGCTTTCGCGCTTCGCGCGGGAAGGGGGAAACTCCCACTCCCTGCACCCATCCTTGTTACAGTGCAGTATTACCTCCAAAATAACTGAAAAGCAGCCAGGGCGTCGAACTAACATTTCGCCTAAAAAGGTGCTAAAACGTTAGAGCTTTCGCGCTTCGCGCGGGAAGGAGGGAAACTCCTCCTTCCTGCACCCACCCCTATTACATACCGTGCAATATTGCTCCAAGTAATTGAAAAAGCAGCGGTTCGTCCAACTATAACTTTCCGCCTTTGTTTGCTACAAGCCGTTATCTTTCTCTCAAATTTGCTAAAATATCAGAGCTTTCGCGCTTCGCGCGGGAATCCCCCCCCCCCCCCCCCCTCCCTGCGCCCATCCCTGTTGCAGTGCAGTATTACGCCCAAATAACTGAAAAGCAGTCCGGACGTCGAAATAACTTTCCGCCTAAAAAAGGTGCTACGAGCCGTTATCTTTCTCTCAAATTTGCTATAAAACGTCAGAGCTTTCGCGCTCCGAGCGCCTGTTAGATACAATGCTGTGTTGCGTCCAAATAACTGTAAAAAAGGTCCTGACCTAGAAATACCTTTTCCCCTAAAAAAAAAGGGGGGGTGCTACGAGCAGTTATCTTTCTCTCAAATTTGCTATAAAACGTCAGAGCTTTCGTGCTTCCCCTCCCTGCACCCACCCCCCTGGGGAGCACGCACCAATTTCGCACTCTTCGCGTGCTCACAACCGCCCCCTATAATGACATCCTGGCTGTGTGGTTGGATCCTTCACGTCTGGCCCCCACTAGTGGGTGTCGATCCCTGGAGGGGGGGGGGGGGGCGGTAGGGGTATATATCCCCCCAAAAATATGAGGTGGGGTAATGGCCTGTTAATGCACTAAAAATCTAGTTTTTGAAGGTTTGAAATGCGAAAATTTTCGAAAGCTCGGTCGCTTTGCTCCCTCGCATAATTATTATCTTTCAGGATCTCGTAATTTCGCGCCCCCAGTAGGCCTATATTGTTCATAAATAGCTTAAAGGGTTAAAATTTGAAGTAAGATAAATAAAGTGTATAAAACAGCGTTTGCAAAGGTTCAACTTCTGAAAGAAATCTCAACTTCAGGTACCCTTGCTGAATTTCTCGACTCTTTCTGGGTAAAATGCACAAGAAATTGCGTTTTTTTAGGGTTAAAAATTGAAAAATTTGCCGATCGGTCGCTTTGCTCCCTCGCTGACGTAGATAGGTTTGGGCACTCGGGGGGGGGGGGTGGGGGTGCATGTGAGCGTGTATGTGAGTGTGTGTGTGTGTGTGTGTGTGTGTGACGATGTGTGTGGGTGTGAGGGTGAGTGTGTGTGTGTTTTCTTGTCAGGTCACGGGGGTTATTGTGTTTGTGAATCACCACCACAGCACGGTGCATCGCCTTGTCGTAACTTGGTGCTCTGAGGATTGAGCTATCAGTATAAGGGAGTATACCCAAAAAAATATTTACCACTACAACACGGATGGAACACATATGTTGCCTTTTTACCAAGTATTAATGGTTTAAACTTTTCAGCATGTTCCCAAATGTCTGACAAGTTCAAATCATTTTTCTGCATGTTTAGCAATGACTGAAATTAAAGTAGAACTTCAATGATTTTAAATATTGGCTTAATACTTATTATTGCATAGATGGCATAAATTAAACAAGGTTATCCAAATTCAACGCTTGGAAACATTTGAAGTAATGATTATTATCAATTATAAAAAGGTAAAATACAGCCCCCAATATAGCAGCTGAAGAGCTCCTCGAACGCTGCTGAGATATGTGACGACACACCATGGACCAGTCCTGTCTAAGCAGACGATGTCCCATAACATCTTACACATTTTTCAGAGCCTATTTTGTCATCTCCTCTTCACTTATTTCTCTTCCTTCACTAGCGTCAGTCTTAATGTCAGTCTGTTGCCTCACTCTTAACTTCGTGTATGGTATTATTTTGATGAAAAATGCAGCGTTAAAAAAATAAAGGAATCAGTCACTTGTAAACAAAATAAGACGCCATTGTATTTTCAGCTGCTTGCACCGGGGCATGTTCGACATTTCAAGAGGGAACGAATACCATCCTGCTATTATTCGGAGGGCTTTTCAATTTGAAAGTGGGGTTTATTTCATTGATCATTGACCCTTCTCCTGTGTATTTACAATCAAACGGTTTTAGCTATCAGAATCACTTTCACTTTCCCTTTATAATGGTGTGAAATAAGGTCATGTTTAAATATACCAAACTCTTTATAATTTGATAAATAATTGCATTGTAATTACGTTCATTCATTATAGGACGTCGTCTGCTTAAGCAGGATCGATCCCGGTGTGACGACGTCAAAACATCGCTATATTTCTGGCGAATCCTCGGATATTCCAGATGCTGAGGAGAGCTTTTATTTGTGTTGTTTTTATAATCATCAGATACGCAGTTGACATAAAACTTATACGATTGCCATCTGTAAGCTTCCCAGTTTCTAGTGATACATTAATTGCCATATTTGTGATTTTCTTTGAATATCTACTTTAAAGTAAAAGGCGTAAAGATGAAGTCCAGAGGCTTCCCCTTAAAAATAAAATTAAAGAAAGTGAAAACTAGATATTTTTTAATCCTTGCAAACCGACGCTAGCCCCCCCCCCCTTCTATCTCTCTCTCTCTCTCTTCTCTCTCTCTAGCATTCTCTTCAGCTTGATTCCTTCCCTCCTCCCCCCCCCCCAAAAAAAAAAAACAACAACAACAAACAAACAAACAAATCTTTCAGATCGATAGATATTAAATTTATCGGAAGAGGGAGGCTAAGATTCCTGACATTGTAATTACGCGTAAACTTTACCCCACTCCCTTTTCCGTGTTTCTCATAATGCTGAATCCGTTGTAAAAGGAAAACACACGAGGGCTACTTGCCTTTTTGTATGCTATGCTGAAGAAATAGACGTGAAAAATCTTTTAGTGTTGAATTTTCTTCTGCTCCACTTAAAATTTTGAAAAAAGGAACATAACAAACTTTTACAAGTAGTAGTATATAGCACAATTTCAGCAGAATGAAAATGAAGTGCACATGCATTAATATGTTTCCACTATAATAATAATAATAATAATAATAATAATAATAATCCAATTATAGTCCATTCCAAATTTTATTAACCGAAATGAAAATTCTTTTTGCCCAATTGACCGTGGGTCCGGCAGCCTCTGTGCAGCGCCAGGTAATAATATTGTCATTATGGACTTTGACCCTTACGTTCGAGACAGACTACAGTGTGCCAACTTTGAAATGAGGCAATGACGCATTCTCTCTCTCTCTCTCTCTCTCTCTCTGTCTCTTTTAACACCTTGAATCCTTTGTACCCGAAATGCATAGCAATGAGCAGGCAATTCTCTGTTTTTCATGGCCGTATCTTTTGATGACTTAAGTACAGAATTCAAAACATATATTATTCATGAAAATCAGCCTAAAATAAAACAATATGAAGAACTAGATACTGGAATCAGTATAAAGTTGCCAAATATGGAACACATATGTTGCTTTTTCACCATGTATTAATGGTTTTAAACTTTTGAGCATGTACCCAAATGTCAAATGTCAAATGTCAAATGTTCAAATCATTTTTCTGCATGTTTAGCAATGACTGAAATTAAAGTAAAAGGCGTAACGATGAAGTCCAGAGGCTCCCCCTTAAAAATGAAATTAAAGAAAGTGAAAACTCGATATTTTCTTAATCCTTGGAAACCGGTGCTACCCCCCCCCCCCCCCCCTCTCTCTCTCTCTCTCACTCTCTCTCTCTCCTTCTCTCATTCTCACATTCTTTCTCTAGCATTCTCTTCAGCTTGATACCTTCCCCCCCCCCAAAAAAAAACAACAACAACAACAACATCAACAAATCTTTCTGATCGATAGATATTAAATTTATCGGAAGAGGGAGGCTAAGATTCACGACATTGTAATTACGCGAAAACTTCTCCATGTTTAGCAATGACTGAAATTAAAGTAAAAGGCGTAAAGATGAAGTCCAGAGGCTCCCCCTTAAAAATGAAATTAAAGAAAGTGAAAACTAGATATTTTTTAATCCTTGCAAACCAGCGCTATCCCCCCCCCCCCCCCTCTCTTCTATCTCTCTCTCTCTCTCTCTCTCTCTCTAGCATTCTCTTCAGCTTGATTCCTTCCCTCCCCCCCCCCAAAAAAAAACAACAACAACAAACAAACAAACAAACAAATCTTTCAGATCGATAGATATTAAATTTATCGGAAAAGGGAGGCTAAGATTCCTGACATTGTAATTACGCGTAAACTTTACCCCACTCCCTTTTCCGTGTTTCTCATAATGCTGAATATGTTGTAAAAGGAAAACACACGAGGGCTACTTGCCTTTTTGTATGCTATGCTGTACCAAGAAATAGACGTGAAAAATCTTTTAGTGTTGAATTTTCTTCTGCTCCACTTATAATTGTGAAAAAAGGAACGTAACAAACTTTTACAAGTAGTAGTATATAGCACAACTTCAGCAGAATGAACTGAAGTGCACATGCCCTAACGGTAAGCACTTAAAGAGGCCAACCAAAATGACAATGGTGGATTCTCATTAATATTCATGAGAATACAAACTATGAATATGTATATAAGCATGCGCAGATAAGCTTGCAAGCTTACGCTTAAACTTTTCGGATATAACCTTTATTTCGAGTGAATTTAGTGTGTAGTGAGCGTAGCTACATAGGTTAAGGCGAAGCGCATTGGTAATAGGAAGACCGTGGGTTCGATACTATGGACTCTTTTTTTGAAAAAAAAAAAAAAAAAAAAAGTTTGTTGAAACAGAAAGTATCGGATGTGATCCGAGTACAATGAATAATTATGTTTCTAAAATGATTTCCTTTGTTTATATTATTTTCATCATTTTTACTCGTTTCATTAGTGGATACATTCAAATTACAACCTCAATCTCCCATTGACTATTTCACATTGTATCGTGAAGTTTTAACATGCTTTGCAGTTGTGTATAAAGGGATGTCATTTTGGTTGGCCTCCTGCGTCATTTTGGTTGGCCTCCTGTGTTTTCCCACTTGATATCTCGTGTATAATAAATACTCTCATGTTCTATTATTTTCATCATTTTTACTCGTTTCATAAGTGGATATATTCAAATTACAACCTCAATCTCCCATTGACTATTTCACATTGTATCGTGAAGTGTTAACATGCTTTGCAGTTGGGTATAAAGGTATGTCATTTTGGTTGGCCTCCTGCGTCATTTTGGTTGGCCTCCTGTGTTTTCGCACTTGATATCTCGTGTATAATAAATACTCTCATGTTCTATTATTTTCATCATTTTCACTCGTTTCATATGTGGATATATTCATATTACAACCTCAATCTCCCATTGACTATTTCACATTGTATCGTGAAGTTTTAACATGCTTTGCAGTTGTGTATAAAGGGATGTCATTTTGGTTGGCCTCCTGCGTCATTTTGGTTGGCCTCCTGTGTTTTCCCACTTGATATCTCGTGATTAATAAATACTATCATGTTCTATTATTTTCATCATTTTACTCGTTTCATAAGTGGATATATTCAAATTACAACCTCAATCTCCCATTGACTATTTCACATTGTATCGTGAAGTTTTAACATGCTTTGCAGTTGGGTATAAAGGGATGTCATTTTGGTTGGCCTCCTGTGTCATTTTGGTTGGCCTCCTGTGTTTTCCCACTTGATATCTCGTGTAAAATAAATACTCTCATGTTCTATTATTTTCATCATTTTACTAGTTTAATAAGTGGAAATATTCAAATTACAACCTCAATCTCACATTGACTGTTTTACAATGTAACGCAAAGTGTTAACATGCTTTGGAGTTGGGTATAAAGGGATGTCATTTTGGTTGGCCTCCTGTGTTTTCTCACTTGACATCTCGTGTATAATAAATACTATCATGTTCTATTATTTTCATCATTTTTACTCGTTTCATAAGTGGATATATTAAAATTCCAAGCTCAATCTCCCATTGACTATTTCACATTGTATCGTGAAGTGTTAACATGCTTTGCAGTTGTGTAAAAAGGGATGTCATTTGGTTGGCCTCCTGTGTTTTCCCACTTGATATCTCGTGTATAATAAATACTCTCATGTCCTATTATTTTCATCATTTTCACTCGTTTCATAAGTGGATATATTCATATTACAACCTCAATCTCCCATTGACTATTTCTCATTGTATCGTGAAGTTTTAACATGCTTTGCAGCTGTGTATAAAGGGATGTCATTTTGGTTGGCCTCCTGTGTTTTCCCACTTGATATCTCGTGTATAATAAATACTCTCATGTTCTATTATTTTCATCATTTTTACTCGTTTCATAAGTGGATATATTCAAATTACAACCTCAATCTCCTATTGACTATTTCACATTGTATCGTGAAGTTTTAACATGCTTTACAGTTGTGTATAAAGGGATGTCATTTTGGTTGGCCTCCTGCGTCATTTTAGTTGGCCTCCTGCGTCATTTTTGTTGGCCTCCTGTGTTTTCCCACTTGATATCGCGTATAATAAATTATCTCATGTTCTATTATTTTCATCATTTTTACTCGTTTCATAAGTGGATATATTCAAATTACAACCTCAATCTCCCATTGACTCTTTTACAATGTAACGCAAAGTGTTAACATGCTTTGCAGTTGGGTATAAAGGGATGTCATTTTGGTTGCATGGCTCCTGCGTCATTTTGGTTGGCCTCCTGTGTTTTCCCACTTGATATCGCATATAATAAATACTCTCATGTTCTATTATTTTCATCATTTTTACTCGTTTAATAAGTGGATATATTCAAATTACAACCGCAATCTCACATTGACTATTTCACATTGTATCGTGAAGTTTTAACATGCTTTGCAGTTGGGTATAAAGGTATGTCATTTTGGTTGGCCTCCTGCGTCATTTTGGTTGGCCTCCTGTGTTTTCGCACTTGATATCTCGTGTATAATAAATACTCTCATGTTCTATTATTTTCATCATTTTCACTCGTTTCATATGTGGATATATTCATATTACAACCTCAATCTCCCATTGACTATTTCACATTGTATCGTGAAGTTTTAACATGCTTTGCAGTTGTGTATAAAGGGATGTCATTTTGGTTGGCCTCCTGCGTCATTTTGGTTGGCCTCCTGTGTTTTCCCACTTGATATCTCGTGTATAATAAATACTATCATGTTCTATTATTTTCATCATTTTTACTCGTTTCATAAGTGGATATATTCAAATTACAACCTCAATCTCCCATTGACTATTTCACATTGTATCGTGAAGTTTTAACATGCTTTGCAGTTGGGTATAAAGGGATGTCATTTTGGTTGGCCTCCTGCGTCATTTTGGTTGGCCTCCTGTGTTTTCCCACTTGATATCTCGTGTAAAATAAATACTCTCATGTTCTATTATTTTCATCATTTTTACTCGTTTCATAAGTGGATATATTCAAATTACAACCTCAATCTCACATTGACTGTTTTACAATGTAACGCGAAGTGTTAACATGCTTTGCAGTTGGGTATAAAGGGATGTCATTTTGGTTGGCCTCCTGTGTTTTCCCACTTGATATCTCGTGTATAATAAATACTATCATGTTCTATTATTTTCATCATTTTTACTCGTTTCATAAGTGGATATATTAAAATTACAACCTCAATCTCCCATTGACTATTTCACATTGTATCGTGAAGTGTTAACATGCTTTGCAGTTGTGTATCAAGGGATGTCATTTTGGTTGGCCTCCTGCGTCATTTTGGTTGGCCTCCTGTGTTTTCCCACTTGATATCTCGTGTATAATAAATACTATCATGTTCTATTATTTTCATCATTTTTACTCGTTTCATAAGTGGATATATTCAAATTACAACCTCAATCTCCCATTGACTATTTCACATTGTATCGTGAAGTGTTAACATGCTTTGCAGTTGTGTATAAACGGATGTCATTTTGGTTGGCCTCCTGTGTTTTCCCACTTGATATCTCGTGTATAATAAATACTATCATGTTCTATTATTTTCATCATTTTTACTCGTTTCATGAGTGGAAATATTCAAATTACAAGCTCAATCTCCTCTTGACTATTTCACATTGTATCGTGAAGTTTTAACATGCTTTGCAGTTGTGTATAAAGGGATGTCATTTTGGTTGGCCTCCTGCGTCATTTTGGTTGGCCTCCTGTGTTTTCCGACTTGATATCTCGTGTATAATAAATACTATCATGTTGTATTATTTTCATCATTTTTACTCGTTTCATAAGTGGAAATATTCAAATTACAACCTCAATCTCCTATTGACTATTTCACATAGTATCGTGAAGTTTTAACATGCTTTGCAGTTGTGTATAAATGGATGTCATTTTGGTTGGCCTCCTGTGTTTTCCCACTTGATATCGCGTATAATAAATACTCTCATGTTCTATTATTTTCATCATTTTTACTCGTTTCATAAGTGGAAATATTCAAATTACAACCTCAATCTCCTATTGACTATTTCACATAGTATCGTGAAGTTTTAACATGCTTTGCAGTTATGTATAAAGGGATGTCATTTTGGTTGGCCTCCTGCGTCATTTTGGTTGGCCTCCTGTGTTTTCCCACTTGATATCGCGTATAATAAATACTCTCATGTTCTATTATTTTCATCATTTTTACTCGTTTCATAAGTGGATATATTCAAATTACAACCTCAGTCTCCTATTGACTATTTCACATAGTATCGTGAAGTTTTAACATGCTTTGCAGTTGGGTATAATGGGATGTCATTTTGGTTGGCCTCCTGCGTCATTTTGGTTGGCCTCCTGTGTTTTCCCACTTGATATCTCGTGTAAAATAAATACTCTCATGTTCTATTATTTTCATCATTTTACTAGTTTAATAAGTGGAAATATTCAAATTACAACCTCAATCTCACATTGACTGTTTTACAATGTAACGCAAAGTGTTAACATGCTTTGGAGTTGGGTATAAAGGGATGTCATTTTGGTTGGCCTCCTGTGTTTTCTCACTTGACATCTCGTGTATAATAAATACTATCATGTTCTATTATTTTCATCATTTTTACTCGTTTCATAAGTGGATATATTAAAATTCCAAGCTCAATCTCCCATTGACTATTTCACATTGTATCGTGAAGTGTTAACATGCTTTGCAGTTGTGTAAAAAGGGATGTCATTTGGTTGGCCTCCTGTGTTTTCCCACTTGATATCTCGTGTATAATAAATACTCTCATGTCCTATTATTTTCATCATTTTCACTCGTTTCATAAGTGGATATATTCATATTACAACCTCAATCTCCCATTGACTATTTCTCATTGTATCGTGAAGTTTTAACATGCTTTGCAGCTGTGTATAAAGGGATGTCATTTTGGTTGGCCTCCTGTCTTTTCCCACTTGATATCTCGTGTATAATAAATACTCTCATCTTCTATTATTTTCATCATTTTTAATCGTTCCATGAGTGGATATATTCAAATTACAACCTCAATCTCCTATTGACTATTTCACATTGTATCGTGAAGTTTTAACATGCTTTACAGTTGTGTATAAAGGGATGTCATTTTGGTTGGCCTCCTGCGTCATTTTAGTTGGCCTCCTGCGTCATTTTTGTTGGCCTCCTGTGTTTTCCCACTTGATATCGCGTATAATAAATTATCTCATGTTCTATTATTTTCATCATTTTTACTCGTTTCATAAGTGGATATATTCAAATTACAACCTCAATCTCCCATTGACTCTTTTACAATGTAACGCAAAGTGTTAACATGCTTTGCAGTTGGGTATAAAGGGATGTCATTTTGGTTGCATGGCTCCTGCGTCATTTTGGTTGGCCTCCTGTGTTTTCCCACTTGATATCGCATATAATAAATACTCTCATGTTCTATTATTTTCATCATTTTTACTCGTTTAATAAGTGGAAATATTCAAATTACAACCTCAGTCTCACATTGACTGTTTTACAATGTAACGCAAAGTGTTAACATGCTTTGGAGTTGGGTATAAAGGGATGTCATTTTGGTTGGCCTCCTCTGTTTTCTCACTTGACATCTCGTGTATAATAAATACTATCATGTTCTATTATTTTCATCATTTTTACTCGTTTCATAAGAGGATATATTCAAATTCCAAGCTCAATCTCCCATTGACTATTTCACATTGTATCGTGAAGTGTTAACATGCTTTGCAGTTGTGTAAAAAGGGATGTCATTTGGTTGGCCTCCTGTGTTTTCCCACTTGATATCTCGTGTATAATAAATACTCTCATGTCCTATTATTTTCATCATTTTCACTCGTTTCATAAGTGGATATATTCATATTACAACCTCAATCTCCCATTGACTATTTCTCATTGTATCGTGAAGTGTTAACATGCTTTGCAGTTGTGTATAAAGGGATGTCATTTTGGTTGGCCTCCTGTGTTTTCCCACTTGATATCTCGTGTATAATAAATACTCTCATGTTCTATTATTTTCATCATTTTTACTCGTTTCATAAGTGGAAATATTCAAATTACAACCTCAATCTCCCATTGACTATTTCACATTGTATCGTGAAGTTTTAACATGCTTTACAGTTGTGTATAAAGGGATGTCATTTTGGTTGGCCTCCTGCGTCATTTTAGTTGGCCTCCTGCGTCATTTTTGTTGGCCTCCTGTGTTTTCCCACTTGATATCGCGTATAATAAATTATCTCATGTTCTATTATTTTCATCATTTTTACTCGTTTCATAAGTGGATATATTCAAATTACAACCTCAATCTCCCATTGACTGTTTTACAATGTAACGCAAAGTGTTAACATGCTTTGCAGTTGGGTATAATGGGATGTCATTTTGGTTGCATGGCTCCTGCGTCATTTTGGTTGGCCTCCTGTGTTTTCCCACTTGATATCGCGTATAATAAATACTCTCATGTTCTATTATTTTCATCATTTTTACTCGTTTAATAAGTGGAAATATTCAAATTACAACCTCAATCTCACATTGACTGTTTTACAATGTAACGCAAAGTGTTAACATGCTTTGCAGTTGGGTATATTGGTACGTCATTTTGGTTGCATGGCTCCTGCGTCATTTTGGTTGGCCTCCTGTGTTTTCCCACTTGATATCTCGTGTATAATAAATACTATCATGTTCTATTATTTTCATCATTTTTACTCGTTTCATAAGTGGAAATATTCAAATTACAAGCTCAATCTCCTCTTGACTATTTCACATTGTATCGTGAAGTTTTAACATGCTTTGCAGTTGTGTATAAAGGGATGTCATTTTGGTTGGCCTCCTGCGTCATTTTGGTTGGCCTCCTGTGTTTTCCCACTTGATATCTCGTGTATAATAAATACTATCATGTTCTATTATTTTCATCATTTTTACTCGTTTCATAAGTGGAAATATTCAAATTACAACCTCAATCTCCTATTGACTATTTCACATAGTATCGTGAAGTTTTAACATGCTTTGCAGTTGTGTATAAAGGGATGTCATTTTGGTTGGCCTCCTGCGTCATTTTGGTTGGCCTCCTGTGTTTTCCCACTTGATATCGCGTATAATAAATACTCTCATGTTCTATTATTTTCATCATTTTTACTCGTTTCATAAGTGGAAATATTCAAATTACAACCTCAATCTCCTATTGACTATTTCACATAGTATCGTGAAGTGTTAACATGCTTTGCAGTTGTGTATAAAGGGATGTCATTTTGGTTGGCCTCCTGCGTCATTTTGGTTGGCCTCCTGTGTTTTCCCACTTGATATCGCGTATAATAAATACTCTCATGTTCTATTATTTTCATCATTTTTACTCGTTTCATAAGTGGATATATTCAAATTACAACCTCAGTCTCCCATTGACTATTTCACATTGTATCGTGAAGTTTTAACATGCTTTGCAGTTGGGTATAAAGGGATGTCATTTTGGTTGGCCTCCTGCGTCATTTTGGTTGGCCTCCTGTGTTTTCCCACTTGATATCTCGTGTAAAATAAATACTCTCATGTTCTATTATTTTCATCATTTTTACTCGTTTAATAAGTGGAAATATTCAAATTACAACCTCAATCTCACATTGACTGTTTTACAATGTAACGCAAAGTGTTAACATGCTTTGCAGCTGGATATATTGGGACGTCATTTTGGTTGCATGGCTCCTGCGTCATTTTGGTTGGCCTCCTGTGTTTTCCCACTTAATATCTCGTGTATAATAAATACTCTCATGTTCTATTATTTTCATCATTTTTACTCGTTTCATAAGTGGAAATATTCAAATTACAAGCTCAATCTCCTCTTGACTATTTCACATTGTATCGTGAAGTTTTAACATGCTTTGCAGTTGGGTATAAAGGGATGTCATTTTGGTTGGCCTCCTGCGTCATTTTGGTTGGCCTCCTGTGTTTTCCCACTTGATATCTCGTGTATAATAAATACTATCATGTTATATTATTTTCATCATTTTTACTCGTTTCATCAGTGGAAATATTCAAATTACAACCTCAATCTCCTATTGACTATTTCACATAGTATCGTGAAGTTTTAACATGCTTTGCAGTTGGGTATAAAGGGATGTCATTTTGGTTGGCCTCCTGCGTCATTTTGGTTGGCCTCCTGTGTTTTCCCACTTGATATCTCGTGTAAAATAAATACTCTCATGTTCTATTATTTTCATCATTTTTACTCGTTTAATAAGTGGAAATATTCAAATTACAACCTCAATCTCACATTGACTGTTTTACAATGTAACGCAAAGTGTTAAAATGCTTTGCAGTTGGGTATATTGGTACGTCATTTGGATGCATGGCTCCTGCGTCATTTTGGTTGGCCTCCTGTGTTTTCCCACTTGATATCTCGTGTATAATAAATACTATCATGTTCTATTATTTTCATCATTTTTACTCGTTTCATAAGTGGAAATATTCAAATTACAAGCTCAATCTCCTCTTGACTATTTCACATTGTATCGTGAAGTTTTAACATGCTTTGCAGTTGTGTATAAAGGGATGTCATTTTGGTTGGCCTCCTGCGTCATTTTGGTTGGCCTCCTGTGTTTTCCCACTTGATATCTCGTGTATAATAAATACTATCATGTTGTATTATTTTCATCATTTTTACTCGTTTCATCAGTGGAAATATTCAAATTATAACCTCAATCTCCTATTGACTATTTCACATAGTATCGTGAAGTTTTAACATGCTTTGCAGTTGTGTATAAAGGGATGTCATTTTGGTTGGCCTCCTGCGTCATTTTGGTTGGCCTCCTGTGTTTTCCCACTTGATATCGCGTATAATAAATACTCTCATGTTCTATTATTTTCATCATTTTTACTCGTTTCATTAGTGGAAATATTCAAATTACAACCTCAATCTCCCATTGACTATTTCACATTGTATCGTGAAGTGTTAACATGCTTTGCAGTTGTGTATAAAGGGATGTCATTTTGGTTGGCCTCCTGCGTCATTTTGGTTGGCCTCCTGTGTTTTCCCACTTGATATCGCGTATAATAAATACTCTCATGTTCTATTATTTTCATCATTTTTACTCGTTTCATAAGTGGATATATTCAAATTACAACCTCAGTCTCCCATTGACTATTTCACATTGTATCGTGAAGTGTTAACATGCTTTGCAGTTGGGTATAAAGGGATGTCATTTTGGTTGGCCTCCTGCGTCATTTTGGTTGGCCTCCTGTGTTTTCCCACTTGATATCTCGTGTAATAAATACTCTCATGTTCTATTATTTTCATCATTTTTACTCGTTTAATAAGTGGAAATATTCAAATTACAACCTCAATCTCACATTGACTGTTTTACAATGTAACGCAAAGTGTTAAAATGCTTTGCAGTTGGGTATATTGGTACGTCATTTTGGTTGCATGGCTCCTGCGTCATTTTGGTTGGCCTCCTGTGTTTTCCCACTTGATATCTCGTGTATAATAAATACTATCGTGTTCTATTATTTTCATCATTTTTACTCGTTTCATAAGTGGAAATATTCAAATTACAAGCTCAATCTCCTCTTGACTATTTCACATTGTATCGTGAAGTTTTAACATGCTTTGCAGTTGGGTATAAAGGGATGTCATTTTGGTTGGCCTCCTGCGTCATTTTGGTTGGCCTCCTGTGTTTTCCCACTTGATATCTCGTGTATAATAAATACTATCATGTTCTATTATTTTCATCATTTTTACTCGTTTCATCAGTGGAAATATTCAAATTACAACCTCAATCTCCTATTGACTATTTCACATAGTATCGTGAAGTTTTAACATGCTTTGCAGTTGTGTATAAATGGATGTCATTTTGGTTGGCCTCCTGCGTCATTTTGGTTGGCCTCCTGTGTTTTCCCACTTGATATCGCGTATAATAAATACTCTCATGTTCTATTATTTTCATCATTTTTACTCGTTTCATAAGTGGAAATATTCAAATTACAACCTCAATCTCCTATTGACTATTTCACATAGTATCGTGAAGTTTTAACATGCTTTGCAGTTATGTATAAAGGGATGTCATTTTGGTTGGCCTCCTGCGTCATTTTGGTTGGCTTCCTGTGTTTTCCCACTTGATATCGCGTATAATAAATACTCTCATGTTCTATTATTTTCATCATTTTTACTCGTTTCATAAGTGGATATATTCAAATTACAACCTCAGTCTCCCATTGACTATTTCACATTGTATCGTGAAGTTTTAACATGCTTTGCAGTTGGGTATAAAGGGATGTCATTTTGGTTGGCCTCCTGCGTCATTTTGGTTGGCCTCCTGTGTTTTCCCACTTGATATCTCGTGTAAAATAAATACTCTCATGTTCTATTATTTTCATCATTTTTACTCGTTTCATAAGTGGATATATTCAAATTACAACCTCAATCTCCCATTGACTATTTCACATTGTATCGTGAAGTTTTAACATGCTTTGCAGTTGTGTATAAAGGGATGTCATTTTGGTTGGCCTCCTGCGTCATTTTGGTTGGCCTCCTGTGTTTTCCCACTTGATATCTCGTGTATAATAAATACTCTCATGTTCTATTATTTTCATCATTTTTACTCGTTTCATAAGTGGAAATATTCAAATTACAACCTCAATCTCCCATTGACTATTTCACATTGTATCGTGAAGTTTTAACATGCTTTACAGTTGTGTATAAAGGGATGTCATTTTGGTTGGCCTCCTGCGTCATTTTAGTTGGCCTCCTGCGTCATTTTGGTTGGCCTCCTGTGTTTTCCCACTTGATATCGCGTATAATAAATTATCTCATGTTCTATTATTTTTCATCATTTTTACTCGTTTCATAAGTGGATATATTCAAATTACAACCTCAATCTCCCATTGACTATTTCACATTGTATCGTGAAGTTTTAACATGCTTTGCAGTTGGGTATAAAGGGATGTCATTTTGGTTGGCCTCCTGCGTCATTTTGGTTGGCCTCCTGTGTTTTCCCACTTGATATCTCGTGTAAAATAAATACTCTCATGTTTTATTATTTTCATCATTTTTACTCGTTTAATAAGTGGAAATATTCAAATTACAACCTCAATCTCACATTGACTGTTTTACAATGTAACGCAAAGTGTTAACATGCTTTGCAGCTGGATATATTGGGACGTCATTTTGGTTGCATGGCTCCTGCGTCATTTTGGTTGGCCTCCTGTGTTTTCCCACTTGATATCGCGTATAATAAATACTCTCATGTTCTATTATTTTCATCATTTTTACTCGTTTCATAAGTGGAAATATTCAAATTACAACCTCAATCTCACATTGACTGTTTTACAATGTAACGCGAAGTGTTAACATGCTTTGCAGTTGGGTATATTGGGACGTCATTTTGGTTGCATGGCTCCTGTTTTCTTTGATTGAGATAAAAATCACTTGTCTTAAATGAAGCTTGTGTTGGCCTTTGTAATGACACAGAAAATTTAGGGGCGGGTATAGTGGGGACCCCCTTTCGAAGCTCTAAGTCTCTATCATTTTATTTATTTTTTTATTTATTTAGTTTTTTTTTTTTTTTTTTTTTTTTTTGGGGGGGGGGTTAAAGGGGAGGGAGTAAATAAAATGAAACCCTTATTCAACCCTAAATATCATTGTAATTAGTACATATAGATTTCCTGAAATATACATTTGGTTGTATATATGTTTTATTAAAACAAGGGCAAAAAATCAAAATATTTACAAGTCATCAAAAATGATTGGTACACAACAAAAAAAGATATATAAAAAAAGAATATATATATATCTATATATATAATTATATATATGTATATATATATATATATATATATATATATATATATATATATCTATGCAGTGCGTCACAGAAAAAACGAAACCGAGATTTATCGATGTTTAATCATATCTTAATCACAATTATGACACATATTTGTAAAGATTGCATCCTCTTCTTTCATTTGATGTCACTCATATGATACATACTTCACGCATGAGTGAATAAAGACAATATGAAGCAGGGCTACCAAAAAGTCGTTTGGCCAACGATCTGAATTTCAAAGAAATAATCACATTTCTAGAAAGTTCATTTTCTGTCCTTTCATATGACACCTCAATCGGGAAAAATCAGCCAGGGATGACAAATGTGATACATAATTGTCACTTGTATAGGATATCGGATTAAAACTGTATTATCATCCACGTTTACGATTATCATATCCTGATATCCTTTCTAAAAATCAGGATTATTCATATTCATAATTATGCATTATCTTTTAGAAATCATGGAATCAGATTTGCTATCCATACTTTATGGAAGTTAATAAATGTATTTTCACGCGAGCCTTCTAGCCATTTACAAAATGTATTGCTACTCAGCATTCTACTTTTTCACATCACCTTCATGTAATAGACACGTCACACGAATACATGTAAATCTATATGGTACAGTGCACGATTACCAATGCAGTGCATTCATGATAACTATATTGCTGTCAAATTGCCACGTTTTCCCTATTGAACCAATCTGTTGAGCTAAGGCCTACACTATACAACTGGCGATATAGGGAGGCAAACTTGCATTACATTTTGGTAGTATCTATAACATTAGCTTACAATCCTATCCTAACTTACTCAGATTCCCAAGGAAACTATTTGTTCTTGTAACACCAAAAAACTCGCCGGATTACTAAATTTCTATATGAAAGGGAGATTTTTTTTAATGATTACGAAGCTCTTGATCGATTTTTACAAGCCCCTCTCCTGCTAGCTTAAAGGGGAAATCCAGTCTAAAATTACTCAGTTTTAATTGAGGCAGAAAATTAAGACCTACAGATCAACAATAGTATGAGAAGTGGACAATTAAAGTTATTTTAGTGGCATGAAAAACTAGGCAAAACAATGAAAATCACCGCACAAAAATAGAAATAATGCAAACACATATAGACTACATACTCTACAAAGAGGCTAAACAACTAACAAAGTCTTACAGCAATGTGAGCTCCATGATAGGATCATCAAAGTCATAAACTTGACTAAAACTAAGATTCACTTGCCGAAACCGTTTTTCCAAAATATTGAAATGGCGCGATCATAATGTGCATTTCTACTTTCATCTGAACCAGCACAACCCCGGACAAGTACCCCCCAGACAACTACCCCCTAGGACAACCACCCTCTAGGAAAAGTACCCCCGGACAAGTACCCACAGACAACTTCCCCTAGGACAACCGCCCTCTAGGACAACTACCCCCGGACAACTATCCCCAGACAACTACCCTCTAGGACAACCCCCCCCCCCCCGGACAATGATCCCCCTCCCAGACAACTACCCCAGGACAACCACCCTCTAGAAAAGGTACACCAAATTGGACTTAACAACACAATGAACAGGATTGTGCCTGGGGGGGGGGGGGGTAGTTGTCTGGGGGTAGTTGTCCGGGGGTAGTTGACCTAGAGGGTGGTTGCCCTAGGAGGTAGTTGTCTGGGGGGTAGTTGTCCGGGGGTAGTTATCCTAGAGTCAGGGGTGTCGATCCGTGTTCGTGATTAGGGGGGGGGGGGGATAAACGGCGAGGGAGCGAAGCCAGTGGCGTATCTAGGAATTATGGTGCCTGGGGCAAACAATGTAGTTACGCCCCCCCCCCCCCCCCCCGAGCACTTATATACGTTATTGTACATTTGGATCACTGTAAAAAAGATTCTTGTAAATTTTATCCTAATACACTAGACCTTTTAGCAAACTCATCTGTTCAAAGAATATTAACTTATCAAGGAACTATCATCAAAAAATAAATATATTTCACACTTTATCAAATATTTTATCTAGTTTTATATCTCCAAGCCTTTTAATAGAGGTCTCACTCACCATAGCAACTGCTATTTGTACAAGATATCCTGAATCGCCCATATTCATTCCGGTGAAAAAAGAAATAGACTGCATCACAAATCACCTTCTTGTCCTCTAAACTGTCACATTTTTAGCTGCTTAAAGAAACATCATTGCAGACCTGATATATATTTTTCATATTTTCTGTAACAATATCTGTAATGCCATTGTCTTTTCTTTCTGTTGGAAATGAAATAAATACGAATGTGAATTTGAATTTGAAGTAAGGGAGAATTTGAAAAAAACGGTGACTTCTTTGTCAAAGGACGTTAGAAAAACATAACATTGCACATAGAGACAACCCAGTTATATAACCACGTTCTGAAAACATAAAAAACTTGTCATCATCATGCCGTTTTCTCAACAACATTTCAACAAAAAAAAATGCTCTTGGCTTTGCAAATCAACAAATGGAAAAAATAAAGTTTTAATTTGAATGTTTGCACTTATGAAAGATGTGTTGGCTCAGTCAATAGAGCGTCCGCCTCACAATCGGGAGGTCGTGGGTTCGAAAATCGGCCCGCGTCATACCAAAAGACGTTAAAAGATGGGAGTTGCTGCTACCTTGTTTGGCGTTCAACAATTGAAGGGATAGAGCAACGTCGATCTGGCGCTGCACAGTGGCTGCCGGGGCCACGAACAATAGGGCAAAAAGAATTTCCATTTCGGTTAATAAAATTTGGAGTGGACGTTAATTGGATTATTATTATTATTATTATTTTATTATTATTAAAAGTGATCAGAATAGTAGGACATTAAGGATTTATTATACACGCTAATGTTGGGAAAACACAGCTAGGAGGTAAAGCAATATGACATCCCTTTATACACAACTTTGTAGCATGTTAAAACTTCACGTTACATTATTAATCAGACAATGGAAGATTAACGTTCTTATTTGAAAATTTCCTCAAATAAAACGAGTAACCATGATCAAAATAATAGAAATGTGAGAGGTAAAATTGTAGTCATAATCATTAGTCTGTGCAACATCAATTCTCACCTCTCAGAAGGTCAATCACCTACCGGTATTCAAAGATTGTTTATGAGGTACCGGTAGACTTCATTTGCGGACACAAACTCTTTGTTTCCCTTACTAAAAACCATTATAAGCCACCTAATCCTGGCATTTACCAAGAGAGTATATAACGTTTTGAAAATAAGAAATATGTAGTCTTCTTCTCCTTCTCAGCCCCATCATCATGTATGAATTTATTATATGTCTTCTGATGGCATAACCATAGGAGTTCAAAGCTATACATGCCTTATATTGAACTGCATATTTTGTGCTCTTCGAATCTTCTTCTGCTCTCAAAATAGTTAAACTCCAAACCGACGCTATACCAGCTCATGATTAAATAACTGAATTATATAAAGTGGTACAGAACATAAAAGGATTTACTATAACGTGAGAAAACACAGGAAGCCAACCCAAATGACACCGGAGGCCAACCAAAATGGCATCCCTCTAAATCCAACTCTGTAGCGTTATAAAACTTCATGTTACATTTCAAATCAGCCAAATGGAAAGTTCATATTTGAATGTTTCATATAATGAAACGATTAAGAATTATGGAAAGAATAGAACATAAAGGGATTTCTTATAATGTACGAAAACACAGGAGGCCAACCAAAATGACATCCCATTATACCCAACTGCAAAGCATGTTAACACTTCGCGTTACATTGTAAAACAGTCAATGTGAGATTGAGGTTGTAATTTGAATATATCCACTTATGAAACGAGTAAAAATGATGAAAATAATAGAACATGATAGTATTTATTATACACGAGATATCAAGTGGGAAAACACAGGAGGCCAACCAAAATGACATCCCTTTATACCCAACTGCAAAGCATGTTAACACTTCACGTTGCATTGTAAAACAGTCAATGTGAGATTGAGGTTGTAATTTGAATATATCCACTTATGAAACGAGTAAAAATGATGAAAATAATAGAACATGAGAGTATTTATTATACGCGATATCAAGTGGGAAAACACAGGAGGCCAACCAAAATGACGCAGGAGGCCAACCAAAATGACATCCCTTTATACCCAACTGCAAAGCATGTTAAAACTTCACGTTGCATTGTAAAACAGTCAATGGGAGATTGAGGTTGTAATTTGAATATATCCACTTATGAAACGAGTAAAAATGATGAAAATAATAGAACATGATAGTATTTATTATACACGAGATATCAAGTGGGAAAACACAGGAGGCCAACCAAAATGGCGCAGGAGCCATGCAACGAAAATGACGTCCCAATTTACCCACTGCAAAGCATGTTAACACTTTGCGTTACACTGTAAAACAGTCAATGTTAGATTGAGGTTGTAATTTGAATATTTCCACTTATGAAACGAGTAAAAATGATGAAAATAATAGAACATGATAGTATTTATTATACACCAGATATCAAGCATTTGTAAAACCATTTCACGAAATATTGGCATTATTAACAAATTAAAATATCACTTCCCGACGTCTTCTCTATTAATGCTTTACACCTCTTTGATTTTACCTTACCTGAATTATGTGATACTTGCCTGGGGCAACTCCCACCAAACCCTTTTAAACAGATTGTTGTTATTACAAAAAAAGTCTCTTCGTATAATTAACAACTTTGCTATACGTTCTCACACAGACCCTTTATTCTTTGAGAATAAATTGTTGAAAGTTGTTGACCTTTACTTTTTTCACTTAGAGCAATTTATGTACAAATTTGGGAATAATACACTTCCTGGTGTATTTGATACTATGTTTCCTCTCAATTGATCAATTCATAATTACCCAACAAGACAATCTAACGAATTCCACTTACCACGTTTTAAAACACTTTTCGCAAAGAATACTTTTTGGTATGACGGTCCTAGATTTTGGAACTCTCTCAGCAATGAAATTAAAAGTAGTTCGTCTTTAGATACTTTTAAAAGAAAATTAAAAAAACATTTCTACTTAAAAATTAAAAAGGTCTTCACAGCCAATCTCGCTCACTCAACCGGCTTTACGATCTGTGTTACCTTTTCTTTTCGGCAGTGTTTCGTCCTGTTTTCTAGCTTTGTCGATTTTTCATATTTTTTATTGACTTTGTGGCAGTTCCTTCCTTTCAGCATCTTTTTTGTCTCCTTTTGTCCATGTTCTGTTCTTTGTCCCTGTTCTGTTCTTTGTCCCTGTCCTGTCTCTGTCTTGCTTTTGCGTTTGTTCCTTGTTATTGTTCCATAGGTAGTTTCCAGTCACTATTTTTTAAAGAGTACCTTTGCTAATTACTATTGAAAATCTATTTTTGTTCACTTTATTTTTATATACATATACATGTATTATATATAATACTGAATGTAAACCATGTCATGACTTCTATTGTCTGTTGGAAATGAATAAACAAGAATTTGAAGTGGGAAAACACAGGAGGCCAACCAAAATGACATCCCTTTATACACAACTGCAAAGCATGTTAAAACTTCACGATACAATGTGAAATAGTCAATGGGAGATTGAGCTTGTAATTTGAATATATCCACTTATGAAACGAGTAAAAATGATGAAAATAATAGAACATGATAGTATTTATTATACACCAGATATCAAGTGGGAAAAACAGGAGGCCAACCAAAATGACATCCCTTTATACACAACTGCAAAGCATGTTAAAACTTCACGATACAATGTGAAATAGTCAATGGGAGATTGAGCTTGTAATTTTAATATATCCACTTATGAAACGAGTAAAAATGATGAAAATAATAGAACATGATAGTATTTATTATACACGAGATATCAAGTGAGAAAACACAAGAGGCCAACCAAAATGACATCCCTTTATACCCAACTGCAAAGCATGTTAACACTTTGCGTTACATTGTAAAACAGTCAATGTGAGATTGAGGTTGTAATTTGAATATTTCCACTTATTAAACGAGTAAAAATGATGAAAATAATAGAACATGATAGTATTTATTATACGCGATATCAAGTGGGAAAACACAGGAGGCCAACCAAAATGACGCAGGAGGCCAACCAAAATGACATCCCTTTATACCCAACTGCAAAGCATGTTAAAACTTCACGATACTATGTGAAATAGTCAATAGGAGATTGAGGTTGTAATTTGAATATTTCCACTTATGAAACGAGTAAAAATTATGAAAATAATAGAACATGATAGTATTTATTATAAACGAGATATCAAGTGGGAAAACACAGGAGGCCAACCAAAATGACGCAGGAGGCCAACCAAAATGACATCCCTTTATACCCAACTGCAAAGCATGTTAAAACTTCACGATACAATGTGAAATAGTCAATGGGAGATTGAGGTTGTAATTTGAATATTTCCACTTATGAAACGAGTAAAAATGATGAAAATAATAGAACATGATAGTATTTATTATACACGAGATATCAAGTGGGAAAACACAGGAGGCCAACCAAAATGACACAGGAGGTCAACCAAAATGACATCCCTTTATACACAACTGCAAAGCATGTTAAAACTTCACGATACTATGTGAAATAGTCAATAGGAGATTGAGGTTGTAAATTGAATATTTCCACTTATGAAACGAGTAAAAATGATGAAAATAATAGAACATGATAGTATTTATTATACACGAGATATCAAGTGGGAAAACACAGGAGGCCAACCAAAATGACGCAGGAGGCCAACCAAAATGACATCCCTTTATACCCAACTGCAAAGCATGTTAAAACTTCACGATACAATGTGAAATAGTCAATGGGAGATTGAGCTTGTGATTTTAATATATCCACTTATGAAACGAGTAAAAATGATGAAAATAATAGAACATGAGAGTATTTATTATACGCGATATCAAGTGGGAAAACACAGGAGGCCAACCAAAATGACATCCCTTTATACCAACTGCAAAGCATGTTAACACTTTGCGTTACATTGTAAAACAGTCAATGTGAGATTGAGGTTGTAATTCGACTATTTCCACTTATGAAACGAGTAAAAATGATGAAAATAATAGAACATGAGAGTATTTATTTTACACGAGATATCAAGTGGGAAAACACAGGAGGCCAACCAAAATGACGCAGGAGGCCAACCAAAATGACATCCCACTATACCCAACTGCAAAGCATGTTAACACTTCACGATACAATGTGAAATAGTCAATGGGAGACTGAGGTTGTAATTTGAATATATCCACTTATGAAACGAGTAAAAATGATGAAAATAATAGAACATGAGAGTATTTATTATACGCGATATCTAGTGGGAAAACACAGGAGGCCAACCAAAATGACGAAGGAAGCCAACCAAAATGACATCCCTTTATACACAACTGCAAAGCATGTTAAAACTTCACGATACTATGTGAAATAGTCAATAGGAGATTGAGGTTGTAATTTGAATATTTCCACTTATGAAACGAGTAAAAATGATGAAAATAATAGAACATGAGAGTATTTATTATACGCGATATCAAGTGGGAAAACACAGGAGGCCAACCAAAATGACGCAGGAGGCCAACCAAAATGACGCTGGAGGCCAACTAAAATGACGCAGGAGGCCGACCAAAATGACATCCCTTATACACAACTGCAAAGCATGTTAAAACTTCACGATACTATGTGAAATAGTCAATAGGAGATTGAGGTTGTAATTTGAATATTTCCACTTATGAAACGAGTAAAAATGATGAAAATAATAGAACATGATAGTATTTATTATACACGAGATATCAAGTGGGAAAACACAGGAGGCCAACCAAAATGACGCAGGAGGCCAACCAAAATTACATCCCTTTATACCCAACTGCAAAGCATGTTAAAACTTCACGATACAATGTGAAATAGTCAATGGAGATTGAGGTTGTAATTTGAATATATCCACTTATGAAACGAGTAAAAATGATGAAAATAATAGAACATGAGAGTATTTATTATACGCGATATCAAGTGGGAAAACACAGGAGGCCAACCAAAATGACGCAGGAGGCCAACCAAAATGACATCCCTTTATACACAACTGCAAAGCATGTTAAAACTTCACGATACAATGTGAAATAGTCAATGGGAGATTGAGGTTGTAATTTGAATATTCCACTTATGAAACGAGTAAAAATGATGAAAATAATAGAACATGATAGTATTTATTATACACGAGATATCAAGTGGGAAAACACAGGAGGCCAACCAAAATGACGCAGGAGGCCAACCAAAATGACATCCCTTTATACCCAACTGCAAAGCAGGTTTAAACTTCACGAAACAATGTGAAATAGTCAATGGGAGATTGAGGTTGTAATTTGAATATATCCACTTATGAAACGAGTAAAAATGATGAAAATAATAGAACATGAGAGTATTTATTATACGCGATATCAAGTGGGAAAACACAGGAGGCCAACCAAAATGACGCAGGAGGCCAACCAAAATGACGCAGGAGGCCAACCAAAATGACATCCCTTCATACACAACTGCAAAGCATGTTAAAACTTCACGATACTATGTGAAATAGTCAATAGGAGATTGAGGTTGTAATTTGAATATTTCCACTTATGAAACGAGTAAAAATGATGAAAATAATAGAACATGAGAGTATTTATTATACGCGATATCAAGTGGGAAAACACAGGAGGCCAACCAAATGACGCAGGAGGAAAATGACGCAGGAGGCCAACTAAAATGACGCAGGAGGCCAACCAAAATGACATCCCTTCATACACAACTGCAAAGCATGTTAAAACTTCACGATACTATGTGAAATAGTCAATAGGAGATTGAGGTTGTAATTTGAATATTTCCACTTATGAAACGAGTAAAAATGATGAAAATAATAGAACATGATAGTATTTATTATACACGAGATATCAAGTGGGAAAACACAGGAGGCCAACCAAAATGACGCAGGAGGCCAACCAAAATGACATCCCTTTATACCCAACTGCAAAGCATGTTAAAACTTCACGATACAATGTGAAATAGTCAATGGAGATTGAGGTTGTAATTTGAATATATCCACTTATGAAACGAGTAAAAATGATGAAAATAATAGAACATGAGAGTATTTATTATACGCGATATCAAGTGGGAAAACACAGGAGGCCAACCAAAATGACGCAGGAGGCCAACCAAAATGACATCCCTTTATACACAACTGCAAAGCATGTTAAAACTTCACGATACAATGTGAAATAGTCAATGGGAGATTGAGGTTGTAATTTGAATATATCCACTTATGAAACGAGTAAAAATGATGAAAATAATAGAACATGATAGTATTTATTATACACGAGATATCAAGTGGGAAAACACAGGAGGGCAACCAAAATGACGCAGGAGGCCAACCAAAATGACGCAGGAGGCCAACCAAAATGACATCCCTTTATACCCAACTGCAAAGCATGTTTAAACTTCACGATACAATGTGAAATAGTCAATGGGAGATTGAGGTTGTAATTTGAATATATCCACTTATGAAACGAGTAAAAATGATGAAAATAATAGAACATGAGAGTATTTATTATACGCGATATCAAGTGGGAAAACACAGGAGGCCAACCAAAATGACACAGGAGGCCAACCAAAATGACATCCCTTTATACACAACTGCAAAGCATGTTAAAACTTCACGATACTATGTGAAATAGTCAATAGGAGATTGAGGTTGTAATTTGAATATTTCCACTTATGAAACGAGTAAAAATGATGAAAATAATAGAACATGATAGTATTTATTATACACGAGATATCAAGTGGGAAAACACAGGAGGCCAACCAAAATGACATCCCTTTATACCCAACTGCAAAGCATGTTTAAAACTTCACGATACAATGTGAAATAGTCAATGGGAGATTGAGGTTGTAATTTGAATATATCCACTTATGAAACGAGTAAAAATGATGAAAATAATAGAACATGAGAGTATTTATTATACACGAGATATCAAGTGGGAAAACACAGGAGGCCAACCAAAATGACGCAGGATGCCAACCAAAATGACGCAGGAGGCCAACCAAAATGACATCCCTTCATACACAACTGCAAAGCATGTTAAAACTTCACGATACAATGTGAAATAGTCAATGGGAGATTGAGGTTGTAATTTGAATATATACACTTATGAAACGAGTAAAAATGATGAAAATAATAGAACATGATAGTATTTATTATACACGAGATATCAAGTGGGAAAACACAGGAGGCCAACCAAAATGACGCAGGAGGCCAACCAAAATGACATCCCTTTATACACAACTGCAAAGCATGTTAAAACTTCACGATACTATGTGAAATAGTCAATAGGAGATTGAGGTTGTAATTTGAATATTTCCACTTATGAAACGAGTAAAAATGATGAAAATAATAGAACATGTGAGTATTTATTTTACACGAGATATCAAGTGGGAAAACACAGGAGGCCAACCAAAATGACGCAGGAGGCCAACCAAAATGACATCCCTTTATACACAACTGCAAAGCATGTTAAAACTTCACGATACTATGTGAAATAGTCAATAGGAGATTGAGGTTGTAATTTGAATATATCCACTTATGAAACGAGTAAAAATGATGAAAATAATAGAACATGAGAGTATTTATTATACACGATATCAAGTGGGAAAACACAGGAGGCCAACCAAAATGACATCCCTTTATACCCAACTGCAAAGCATGTTAACACTTTGCGTTACATTGTAAAACAGTCAATGTGAGATTGAGGTTGTAATTCGAATATTTCCACTTATGAAACGAGTAAAAATGATGAAAATAATAGAACATGAGAGTATTTATTTTACACGAGATATCAAGTGGGAAAACACAGGAGGCCAACCAAAATGACGCAGGAGGCCAACCAAAATGACATCCCACTATACCCAACTGCAAAGCATGTTAAAACTTCACGATACAATGTGAAATAGTCAATGGGAGACTGAGGTTGTAATTTGAATATATCCACTTATGAAACGAGTAAAAATGATGAAAATAATAGAACATGAGAGTATTTATTATACGCGATATCTAGTGGGAAAACACAGGAGGCCAACCAAAATGACGCAGGAAGCCAACCAAAATGACATCCCTTTATACACAACTGCAAAGCATGTTAAAACTTCACGATACTATGTGAAATAGTCAATAGGAGATTGAGGTTGTAATTTGAATATTTCCACTTATGAAACGAGTAAAAATGATGAAAATAATAGAACATGAGAGTATTTATTATACGCGATATCAAGTGGGAAAACACAGGAGGCCAACCAAAATGACGCAGGAGGCCAACCAAAATGACGCTGGAGGCCAACTAAAATGACGCAGGAGGCCGACCAAAATGACATCCCTTCATACACAACTGCAAAGCATGTTAAAACTTCACGATACTATGTGAAATAGTCAATAGGAGATTGAGGTTGTAATTTGAATATTTCCACTTATGAAACGAGTAAAAATGATGAAAATAATAGAACATGATAGTATTTATTATACACGAGATATCAAGTGGGAAAACACAGGAGGCCAACCAAAATGACGCAGGAGGCCAACCAAAATGACATCCCTTTATACCCAACTGCAAAGCATGTTAAAACTTCACGATACAATGTGAAATAGTCAATGGGAGATTGAGGTTGTAATTTGAATATATCCACTTATGAAACGAGTAAAAATGATGAAAATAATAGAACATGAGAGTATTTATTATACGCGATATCAAGTGGGAAAACACAGGAGGCCAACCAAAATGACGCAGGAGGCCAACCAAAATGACATCCCTTTATACACAACTGCAAAGCATGTTAACACTTCACGATACAATGTGAAATAGTCAATGGGAGATTGAGGTTGTAATTTGAATATTCCACTTATGAAACGAGTAAAAATGATGAAAATAATAGAACATGATAGTATTTATTATACACGAGATATCAAGTGGGAAAACACAGGAGGCCAACCAAAATGACGCAGGAGGCCAACCAAAATGACATCCCTTTATACCCAACTGCAAAGCATGTTTAAACTTCACGATACAATGTGAAATAGTCAATGGGAGATTGAGGTTGTAATTTGAATATATCCACTTATGAAACGAGTAAAAATGATGAAAATAATAGAACATGAGAGTATTTATTATACGCGATATCAAGTGGGAAAACACAGGAGGCCAACCAAAATGACGCAGGAGGCCAACCAAAATGACGCAGGAGGCCAACCAAAATGACGCAGGAGGCCAACCAAAATGACATCCCTTATACACAACTGCAAAGCATGTTAAAACTTCACGATACTATGTGAAATAGTCAATAGGAGATTGAGGTTGTAATTTGAATATTTCCACTTATGAAACGAGTAAAAATGATGAAAATAATAGAACATGAGAGTATTTATTATACGCGATATCAAGTGGGAAAACACAGGAGGCCAACCAAAATGACGCAGGAGGCCAACCAAAATGACGCAGGAGGCCAACTAAAATGACGCAGGAGGCCAACCAAAATGACATCCCTTTATACCCAACTGCAAAGCATGTTTAAACTTCACGAAACAATGTGAAATAGTCAATGGGAGATTGAGGTTGTAATTTGAATATATCCACTTATGAAACGAGTAAAAATGATGAAAATAATAGAACATGAGAGTATTTATTATACGCGATATCAAGTGGGAAAACAAAGGAGGCCAACCAAAATGACGCAGGAGGCCAACCAAATTGACGCTGGAGGCCAACTAAAATGACGCAGGAGGCCGACCAAAATGACATCCCTTTATACACAACTGCAAAGCATGTTAAAACTTCACGATACTATGTGAAATAGTCAATAGGAGATTGAGGTTGTAATTTGAATATTTCCACTTATGAAACGAGTAAAAATGATGAAAATAATAGAACATGATAGTATTTATTATACACGAGATATCAAGTGGGAAAACACAGGAGGCCAACCAAAATGACACAGGAGGCCAACCAAAATGACATCCCTTTATACCCAACTGCAAAGCATGTTAAAACTTCACGATACAATGTGAAATAGTCAATGGGAGATTGAGGTTGTAATTTGAATATATCCACTTATGAAACGAGTAAAAATGATGAAAATAATAGAACATGAGAGTATTTATTATACGCGATATCAAGTGGGAAAACACAGGAGGCCAACCAAAATGACGCAGGAGGCCAACCAAAATGACATCCCTTTATACACAACTGCAAAGCATGTTAAAACTTCACGATACAATGTGAAATAGTCAATGGGAGATTGAGGTTGTAATTTGAATATATCCACTTATGAAACGAGTAAAAATGATGAAAATAATAGAACATGATAGTATTTATTATACACGAGATATCAAGTGGGAAAACACAGGAGGCCAACCAAAATGACGCAGGAGGCCAACCAAAATGACATCCCTTTATACCCAACTGCAAAGCATGTTTAAACTTCACGATACAATGTGAAATAGTCAATGGGAGATTGAGGTTGTAATTTGAATATATCCACTTATGAAACGAGTAAAAATGATGAAAATAATAGAACATGAGAGTATTTATTATACGCGATATCAAGTGGGAAAACACAGGAGGCCAACCAAAATGACGCAGGAGGCCAACCAAAATGACGCAGGAGGCCAACCAAAATGACATCCCTTTATACACAACTGCAAAGCATGTTAAAACTTCACGATACTATGTGAAATAGTCAATGGGAGATTGAGGTTGTAATTTGAATATTTCCACTTATGAAACGAGTAAAAATGATGAAAATAATAGAACATGATAGTATTTATTATACACGAGATATCAAGTGGGAAAACACAGGAGGCCAACCAAAATGACATCCCTTTATACCCAACTGCAAAGCATGTTAAAACTTCACGATACAATGTGAAATAGTCAATGGGAGATTGAGGTTGTAATTTGAATATATCCACTTATGAAACGAGTAAAAATGATGAAAATAATAGAACATGAGAGTATTTATTATACACGAGATATCAAGTGGGAAAACACAGGAGGCCAACCAAAATGACGCAGGATGCCAACCAAAATGACGCAGGAGGCCAACCAAAATGACATCCCTTTATACACAACTGCAAAGCATGTTAAAACTTCACGATACAATGTGAAATAGTCAATGGGAGATTGAGGTTGTAATTTGAATATATCCACTTATGAAACGAGTAAAAATGATGAAAATAATAGAACATGATAGTATTTATTATACACGAGATATCAAGTGGGAAAACACAGGAGGCCAACCAAAATGACGCAGGAGGCCAACCAAAATGACATCCCTTTATACACAACTGCAAAGCATGTTAAAACTTCACGATACTATGTGAAATAGTCAATAGGAGATTGAGGTTGTAATTTGAATATTTCCACTTATGAAACGAGTAAAAATGATGAAAATAATAGAACATGATAGTATTTATTATACACGAGATATCAAGTGGGAAAACACAGGAGGCCAACCAAAATGACGCAGGAGGCCAACCAAAATGACATCCCTTTATACACAACTGCAAAGCATGTTAAAACTTCACGATACAATGTGAAATAGTCAATGGGAGATTGAGGTTGTAATTTGAATATTTCCACTTATGAAACGAGTAAAAATGATGAAAATAATAGAACATGATAGTATTTATTATACACGAGATATCAAGTGGGAAAACACAGGAGGCCAACCAAAATGACGCAGGAGGCCAACCAAAATGACATCCCTTTATACCCAACTGCAAAGCATGTTAAAACTTCACGATACAATGTGAAATAGTCAATGGGAGATTGAGCTTGTAATTTTAATATATCCACTTATGAAACGAGTAAAAATGATGAAAATAATAGAACATGATAGTATTTATTATACACGAGATATCAAGTGAGAAAACACAGGAGGCCAACCAAAATGACATCCCTTTATACCCAACTGCAAAGCATGTTAACACTTTGCGTTACATTGTAAAACAGTCAATGTGAGATTGAGGTTGTAATTCGAATATTTCCACTTATGAAACGAGTAAAAATGATGAAAATAATAGAACATGAGAGTATTTATTTTACACGAGATATCAAGTGGGAAAACACAGGAGGCCAACCAAAATGACGCAGGAGGCCAACCAAAATGACATCCCTTTATACCCAACTGCAAAGCATGTTAAAACTTCACGATACAATGTGAAATAGTCAATGGGAGACTGAGGTTGTAATTTGAATATATCCACTTATGAAACGAGTAAAAATGATGAAAATAATAGAACATGAGAGTATTTATTATACGCGATATCTAGTGGGAAAACACAGGAGGCCAACCAAAATGACGCAGGAGGCCAACCAAAATGACATCCCTTTATACACAACTGCAAAGCATGTTAAAACTTCACGATACTATGTGAAATAGTCAATAGGAGATTGAGGTTGTAATTTGAATATTTCCACTTATGAAACGAGTAAAAATGATGAAAATAATAGAACATGAGAGTATTTATTATACGCGATATCAAGTGGGAAAACACAGGAGGCCAACCAAAATGACGCAGGAGGCCAACCAAAATGACGCAGAGGCCAACTAAAATGACGCAGGAGCCAACCAAAATGACGCAGGAGGCCAACTAAAATGACGCAGGAGGCCAACCAAAATGACATCCCTTTATACACAACTGCAAAGCATGTTAAAACTTCACGATACAATGTGAAATAGTCAATAGGAGATTGAGGTTGTAATTTGAATATTTCCACTTATGAAACGAGTAAAAATGATGAAAATAATAGAACATGATAGTATTTATTATACACGAGATATCAAGTGGGAAAACACAGGAGGCCAACCAAAATGACGCAGGAGGCCAACCAAAATGACATCCCTTTATACACAACTGCAAAGCATGTTAAAACTTCACGATACAATGTGAAATAGTCAATGGGAGATTGAGGTTGTAATTTGAATATTCCACTTATGAAACGAGTAAAAATGATGAAAATAATAGAACATGATAGTATTTATTATACAAGAGATATCAAGTGAGAAAACACAGGAGGCCAACCAAAATGACATCCCTTTATACCCAACTGCAAAGCATGTTAACACTTTGCGTTACATTGTAAAACAGTCAATGTGAGATTGAGGTTGTAATTCGAATATTTCCACTTATTAAACGAGTAAAAATGATGAAAATAATAGAACATGAAGTATTTATTTTACACGAGATATCAAGTGGGAAAACACAGGAGGCCAACCAAAATGACGCAGGAGGCCAACCAAAATGACATCCCTTTATACACAACTGCAAAGCATGTTAAAACTTCACGATACTATGTGAAATAGTCAATAGGAGATTGAGGTTGTAATTTGAATATTTCCACTTATGAAACGAGTAAAAATGATGAAAATAATAGAACATGAGAGTATTTATTATACGCGATATCAAGTGGAAAACACAGGAGGCCAACCAAAATGACGCAGGAGGCCAACCAAAATGACGCAGGAGGCCAACTAAAATGACGCAGGAGGCCAACCAAAATGACATCCCTTTATACACAACTGCAAAGCATGTTAAAACTTCACGATACTATGTGAAATAGTCAATAGGAGATTGAGGTTGTAATTTGAATATTTCCACTTATGAAACGAGTAAAAATGATGAAAATAATAGAACATGATAGTATTTATTATACACGAGATATCAAGTGGGAAAACACAGGAGGCCAACCAAAATGACGCAGGAGGCCAACCAAAATGACATCCCTTTATACCCAACTGCAAAGCATGTTAACACTTCACGATACAATGTGAAATAGTCAATGGGAGACTGAGGTTGTAATTTGAATATATCCACTTATGAAACGAGTAAAAATGATGAAAATAATAGAACATGAGAGTATTTATTATACGCGATATCAAGTGGGAAAACACAGGAGGCCAACCAAAATGACGCAGGAGGCCAACCAAAATGACATCCCACTATACACAACTGCAAAGCATGTTAAAACTTCACGATACTATGTGAAATAGTCAATGGGAGATTGAGGTTGTAATTTGAATATTTCCACTTATGAAACGAGTAAAAATGATGAAAATAATAGAACATGAGAGTATTTATTATACGCGATATCAAGTGGGAAAACACAGGAGGCCAACCAAAATGACGCAGGAGGCCAACCAAAATGACGCAGGAGGCCAACTAAAATGACGCAGGAGGCCAACCAAAATGACATCCCTTTATACACAACTGCAAAGCATGTTAAAACTTCACGATACTATGTGAAATAGTCAATAGGAGATTGAGGTTGTAATTTGAATATTTCCACTTATGAAACGAGTAAAAATGATGAAAATAATAGAACATGATAGTATTTATTATACACGAGATATCAAGTGGGAAAACACAGGAGGCCAACCAAAATGACGCAGGAGGCCAACCAAAATGACATCCCTTTATACACAACTGCAAAGCATGTTAAAACTTCACGATACAATGTGAAATAGTCAATGGGAGATTGAGGTTGTAATTTGAATATTCCACTTATGAAACGAGTAAAAATGATGAAAATAATAGAACATGATAGTATTTATTATACAAGAGATATCAAGTGAGAAAACACAGGAGGCCAACCAAAATGACATCCCTTTATACCCAACTGCAAAGCATGTTAACACTTTGCGTTACATTGTAAAACAGTCAATGTGAGATTGAGGTTGTAATTCGAATATTTCCACTTATTAAACGAGTAAAAATGATGAAAATAATAGAACATGAGAGTATTTATTTTACACGAGATATCAAGTGGGAAAACACAGGAGGCCAACCAAAATGACGCAGGAGGCCAACCAAAATGACATCCCTTTATACACAACTGCAAAGCATGTTAAAACTTCACGATACTATGTGAAATAGTCAATAGGAGATTGAGGTTGTAATTTGAATATTTCCACTTATGAAACGAGTAAAAATGATGAAAATAATAGAACATGAGAGTATTTATTATACGCGATATCAAGTGGGAAAACACAGGAGGCCAACCAAAATGACGCAGGAGGCCAACCAAAATGACGCAGGAGGCCAACTAAAATGACGCAGGAGGCCAACCAAAATGACATCCCTTTATACACAACTGCAAAGCATGTTAAAACTTCACGATACTATGTGAAATAGTCAATAGGAGATTGAGGTTGTAATTTGAATATTTCCACTTATGAAACGAGTAAAAATGATGAAAATAATAGAACATGATAGTATTTATTATACACGAGATATCAAGTGGGAAAACACAGGAGGCCAACCAAAATGACATCCCTTTATACCCAACTGCAAAGCATGTTAAAACTTCACGATACAATGTGAAATAGTCAATGGGAGATTGAGGTTGTAATTTGAATATATCCACTTATGAAACGAGTAAAAATGATGAAAATAATAGAACATGAGAGTATTTATTATACGCGATATCAAGTGGGAAAACACAGGAGGCCAACCAAAATGACGCAGGAGGCCAACCAAAATGACATCCCTTTATACACAACTGCAAAGCATGTTAAAACTTCACGATACTATGTGAAATAGTCAATAGGAGATTGAGGTTGTAATTTGAATATTTCCACTTATGAAACGAGTAAAAATGATGAAAATAATAGAACATGAGAGTATTTATTATACGCGATATCAAGTGGGAAAACACAGGAGGCCAACCAAAATGACGCAGGAGGCCAACCAAAATGACATCCCTTTATACCCAACTGCAAAGCATGTTAACACTTCACGATACAATGTGAAATAGTCAATGGGAGATTGAGGTTGTAATTTGAATATATCCACTTATGAAACGAGTAAAAATGATGAAAATAATAGAACATGAGAGTATTTATTATACGCGATATCAAGTGGGAAAACACAGGAGGCCAACCAAAATGACGCAGGAGGCCAACCAAAATGACATCCCTTTATACACAACTGCAAAGCATGTTAAAACTTCACGATACAATGTGAAATAGTCAATGGGAGACTGAGGTTGTAATTTGAATATATCCACTTATGAAACGAGTAAAAATGATGAAAATAATAGAACATGAGAGTATTTATTATACGCGATATCAAGTGGGAAAACACAGGAGGCCAACCAAAATGACGCAGGAGGCCAACCAAAATGACATCCCTTTATACACAACTGCAAAGCATGTTAAAACTTCACGATACAATGTGAAATAGTCAATGGGAGATTGAGGTTGTAATTTGAATATATCCACTTATGAAACGAGTAAAAATGATGAAAATAATAGAACATGAGAGTATTTATTATACGCGATATCAAGTGGGAAAACACAGGAGGCCAACCAAAATGACGCAGGAGGCCAACCAAAATGACATCCCTTTATACACAACTGCAAAGCATGTTAAAACTTCACGATACAATGTGAAATAGTCAATGGAGATTGAGGTTGTAATTTGAATATTCCACTTATGAAACGAGTAAAAATGATGAAAATAATAGAACATGATAGTATTTATTATACAAGAGATATCAAGTGAGAAAACACAGGAGGCCAACCAAAATGACATCCCTTTATACCCAACTGCAAAGCATGTTAACACTTTGCGTTACATTGTAAAACAGTCAATGTGAGATTGAGGTTGTAATTCGAATATTTCCACTTATTAAACGAGTAAAAATGATGAAAATAATAGAACATGAGAGTATTTATTTTACACGAGATATCAAGTGGGAAAACACAGGAGGCCAACCAAAATGACGCAGGAAGCCAACCAAAATGACATCCCTTTATACACAACTGCAAAGCATGTTAAAACTTCACGATACTATGTGAAATAGTCAATAGGAGATTGAGGTTGTAATTTGAATATTTCCACTTATGAAACGAGTAAAAATGATGAAAATAATAGAACATGAGAGTATTTATTTTACACGAGATATCAAGTGGGAAAACACAGGAGGCCAACCAAAATGACGCAGGAGGCCAACCAAAATGACATCCCTTTATACCCAACTGCAAAGCATTTTAAAACTTCACGATACAATGTGAAATAGTCAATGGGAGATTGAGGTTGTAATTTGAATATATCCACTTATGAAACGAGTAAAAATGATGAAAATAATAGAACATGAGAGTATTTATTATACGCAATATCAAGTGGGAAAACACAGGAGGCCAACCAAAATGACGCAGGAGGCCAACCAAAATGACATCCCTTTATACACAACTGCAAAGCATGTTAAAACTTCACGATACTATGTGAAATAGTCAATAGGAGATTGAGGTTGTAATTTGAATATTTCCACTTATGAAACGAGTAAAAATGATGAAAATAATAGAACATGATAGTATTTATTATACACGAGATATCAAGTGAGAAAACACAGGAGGCCAACCAAAATGACATCCCTTTATACCCAACTGCAAAGCATGTTAACACTTTGCGTTACATTGTAAAAAAGTCAATGTGAGATTGAGGTTGTAATTCGAATATTTCCACTTATTAAACGAGTAAAAATGATGAAAATAATAGAACATGATAGTATTTATTATACACGAGATATCAAGTGGGAAAACGCAGGAGGCCAACCAAAATGACATCCCTTTATACACAACTGCAAAGCATGTTAAAACTTCACGATACAATGTGAAATAGTCAATAGGAGATTGAGGTTGTAATTTTAATATATCCACTTATGAAACGAGTAAAAATGATGAAAATAATAGAACATGATAGTATTTATTATACAAGAGATATCAAGTGAGAAAACACAGGAGGCCAACCAAAATGACATCCCTTTATACCCAACTGCAAAGCATGTTAACACTTTGCGTTACATTGTAAAACAGTCAATGTGAGATTGAGGTTGTAATTCGAATATTTCCACTTATTAAACGAGTAAAAATGATGAAAATAATAGAACATGAGAGTATTTATTTTACACGAGATATCAAGTGGGAAAACACAGGAGGCCAACCAAAATGACGCAGGAGGCCAACCAAAATGACATCCCTTTATACACAACTGCAAAGCATGTTAACACTTCACGATACAATGTGAAATAGTCAATGGGAGATTGAGGTTGTAATTTGAATATATCCACTTATGAAACGAGTAAAAATGATGAAAATAATAGAACATGAGAGTATTTATTATACGCGATATCAAGTGGGAAAACACAGGAGGCCAACCAAAATGACGCAGGAAGCCAACCAAAATGACATCCCTTTATACACAACTGCAAAGCATGTTAAAACTTCACGATACTATGTGAAATAGTCAATAGGAGATTGAGGTTGTAATTTGAATATTTCCACTTATGAAACGAGTAAAAATGATGAAAATAATAGAACATGAGAGTATTTATTATACGCGATATCAAGTGGGAAAACACAGGAGGCCAACCAAAATGACGCAGGAGGCCAACCAAAATGACGCAGGAGGCCAACTAAAATGACGCAGGAGGCCAACCAAAATGACATCCCTTTATACACAACTGCAAAGCATGTTAAAACTTCACGATACTATGTGAAATAGTCAATAGGAGATTGAGGTTGTAATTTGAATATTTCCACTTATGAAACGAGTAAAAATGATGAAAATAATAGAACATGATAGTATTTATTATACACGAGATATCAAGTGGGAAAACACAGGAGGCCAACCAAAATGACGCAGGAGGCCAACCAAAATGACATCCCTTTATACACAACTGCAAAGCATGTTAAAACTTCACGATACAATGTGAAATAGTCAATGGGAGATTGAGGTTGTAATTTGAATATTCCACTTATGAAACGAGTAAAAATGATGAAAATAATAGAACATGATAGTATTTATTATACAAGAGATATCAAGTGAGAAAACACAGGAGGCCAACCAAAATGACATCCCTTTATACCCAACTGCAAAGCATGTTAACACTTTGCGTTACATTGTAAAACAGTCAATGTGAGATTGAGGTTGTAATTCGACTATTTCCACTTATTAAACGAGTAAAAATGATGAAAATAATAGAACATGAGAGTATTTATTTTACACGAGATATCAAGTGGGAAAACACAGGAGGCCAACCAAAATGACGCAGGAGGCCAACCAAAATGACATCCCTTTATACACAACTGCAAAGCATGTTAAAACTTCACGATACTATGTGAAATAGTCAATAGGAGATTGAGGTTGTAATTTGAATATTTCCACTTATGAAACGAGTAAAAATGATGAAAATAATAGAACATGAGAGTATTTATTATACGCGATATCAAGTGGGAAAACACAGGAGGCCAACCAAAATGACGCAGGAGGCCAACCAAAATGACGCAGGAGGCCAACTAAAATGACGCAGGAGGCCAACCAAAATGACATCCCTTTATACACAACTGCAAAGCATGTTAAAACTTCACGATACTATGTGAAATAGTCAATAGGAGATTGAGGTTGTAATTTGAATATTTCCACTTATGAAACGAGTAAAAATGATGAAAATAATAGAACATGATAGTATTTATTTTACACGAGATATCAAGTGGGAAAACACAGGAGGCCAACCAAAATGACATCCCTTTATACCCAACTGCAAAGCATGTTAAAACTTCACGATACAATGTGAAATAGTCAATGGGAGACTGAGGTTGTAATTTGAATATATCCACTTATGAAACGAGTAAAAATTATGAAAATAATAGAACATGAGAGTATTTATTATACGCGATATCAAGTGGGAAAACACAGGAGGCCAACCAAAATGACGCAGGAGCCAACCAAAATGACATCCCTTTATACACAACTGCAAAGCATGTTAAAACTTCACGATACTATGTGAAATAGTCAATAGGAGATTGAGGTTGTAATTTGAATATTTCCACTTATGAAACGAGTAAAAATGATGAAAATAATAGAACATGAGAGTATTTATTATACGCGATATCAAGTGGGAAAACACAGGAGGCCAACCAAAATGACGCAGGAGGCCAACCAAAATTACATCCCTTTATACCCAACTGCAAAGCATGTTAAAACTTCACGATACAATGTGAAATAGTCAATGGGAGATTGAGGTTGTAATTTGAATATATCCACTTATGAAACGAGTAAAAATGATGAAAATAATAGAACATGAGAGTATTTATTATACGCGATATCAAGTGGGAAAACACAGGAGGCCAACCAAAATGACGCAGGAGGCCAACCAAAATGACATCCCTTTATACACAACTGTAAAGCATGTTAAAACTTCACGATACAATGTGAAATAGTCAATGGGAGATTGAGGTTGTAATTTGAATATTCCACTTATGAAACGAGTAAAAATGATGAAAATAATAGAACATGATAGTATTTATTATACAAGAGATATCAAGTGAGAAAACACAGGAGGCCAACCAAATTGACATCCCTTTATACCCAACTGCAAAGCATGTTAACACTTTGCGTTACATTGTAAAACAGTCAATGTGAGATTGAGGTTGTAATTCGAATATTTCCACTTATTAAACGAGTAAAAATGATGAAAATAATAGAACATGAGAGTATTTATTTTACACGAGATATCAAGTGGGAAAACACAGGAGGCCAACCAAAATGACACAGGAAGCCAACCAAAATGACATCCCTTTATACACAACTGCAAAGGATGTTAAAACTTCACGATACTATGTGAAATAGTCAATAGGAGATTGAGGTTGTAATTTGAATATTTCCACTTATGAAACGAGTAAAAATGATGAAAATAATAGAACATGAGAGTATTTATTTTACACGAGATATCAAGTGGGAAAACACAGGAGGCCAACCAAAATGACGCAGGAGGCCAACCAAAATGACATCCCTTTATACCCAACTGCATATTATTTTAAAACTTCACGATCCAATGTGAAATAGTCAATGGGACACTGAGGTTGTAATTTGAATATATCCACTTATGAAACGAGTAAAAATGATGAAAATAATAGAACATGAGAGTATTTATTATACGCAATATCTAGTGGGAAAACACAGGAGGCCAACCAAAATGACGCAGGAGGCCAACCAAAATGACATCCCTTTATACACAACTGCAAAGCATGTTAAAACTTCACGATACTATGTGAAATAGTCAATAGGAGATTGAGGTTGTCATTTGAATATTTCCACTTATGAAACGAGTAAAAATGATGAAAATAATAGAACATGATAGTATTTATTATACACGAGATATCAAGTGAGAAAACACAGGAGGCCAACCAAAATGACATCCCTTTATACCCAACTGCAAAGCATGTTAACACTTTGCGTTACATTGTAAAAAAGTCAATGTGAGATTGAGGTTATAATTCGAATATTTCCACTTATTAAACGAGTAAAAATGATGAAAATAATAGAACATGATAGTATTTATTATACACGAGATATCAAGTGGGAAAACGCAGGAGGCCAACCAAAATGACATCCCTTTATACACAACTGCAAAGCATGTTAAAACTTCACGATACAATGTGAAATAGTCAATAGGAGATTGAGCTTGTAATTTTAGGCTTCTTACGGAAAGTTTTTACATCGGCGGGCCCTCGGCGGCGCCGATTGATTCGGCGCGCCTGCGGCCGGCTTTGTTCTCAACACGCCGACTGAGCGATGCGGCGGAAGTTCTATTTATCTCGTTTAGCAGGTGAATCGCCGTAAATAGCCCGCACTGACATTGTTGGATAGTTTTTGAGATCGCGGTTGTTGAATACCCCCCTCTAGTGTTTGGTTTATGCATTTGCTAGAAGCCAAATTAATACATGAAAAATACGGCGAACAGCGACGACTTTATTGGATACATGTCAACTGGTATATTTATTATTTTACTTCTGTTAAATATCTAGTACTAGTGTTTATGGTTATAGTTATGCTATTAAAAGATGCCGACATCTTAATTGTTCAAAGGAGGCAGTGCAACACTCATGAATAGAAAATAATATAATTATATAGTATGTCGAGTAATTCCCTGCTTTAAAAGAGTTATTTCAAATTAAATGAAATCACTAATACAACAACCATGAGTTCTTTCTTCTTCTTAACTATTTTATGTTTCTTCTTTCTTTTTACCATAAAATATTACGAACAAAAAGAGGGTGAATGTATTTTTCGTTTGGTGGTATTCCCTCGGATTACACAAAACTAAATAAGCTATGAAGAAATAGGTACTAGAAAATCTAATTTGATTAATTACTTATCTAAATTTATGACCAAATATTTACTATTCTGCCTTGATGCTGATATATTTTTGTAAAATATTAATGTAATCGTTGGCCATGTACAGCGCGTTCGTTTCATTGTGTATTAAAGTTTTATACTGCTCATGACGCTTTCGCATTATGGCGGAGATATTATTGTTATTGACGGCTTAATCTATGCCTGGGGTGTTTCATAATAAAAGCTGTTCGTAAAGTTACGAATGACTTTACGAACAACTGGAACATGTTCTTGGGTGCTATACTAATCAGATTCTCAATCATTTAGTACAAAAACTGACCACCAATCGTGCGTAAAGTCGTGCGTAACTTACGAACTGCTTTATGAAATACCCCGAGAAGAAGTTGAATTTTACTATTTAGATATTTATCTATTCTAATTATGAAAAATTTGATCTAATCCAATCAAGTTTAACGTTAACAGTAGCTTATATGAACATTTGTTTGTGTTTGATAACAAATGTTATTCGTTTCAGTGGCATATCTACGGGAGGAGGGGGGGGGTGGCACGTGCCCCAGCCGCGCCTTTTTTTTGTACACAACTGTTTAGCCATATCGCGGAAAAATTTGTTCCATTGCCCATGCTGAAATATTGAAGACAGAAATACATAAAGAGAGAGAAGAGGATAGATTAAGGGGAAACAAAAGAACTATACAATGTTTTAGGAAAGAGAAGAGTACAGAAAACAGGGAAAACAAAGAAATGTACGAAAAGGGAGAAGAGGAAGCTTAAAAAAAGTTCCTTTCCCAGTATTAAAAGCGCGAAAGCTACGACGTTTTAGCAAGTTTGAGATATGCGGCCTGAGAAAATCGAAGAGACCAGCCCACTTTTACACCATTTATTTTACTCATTACTACATGAATAAACATAAATCCTTACTGATTCGAATGATTGTACATTTGACATAGTGGTTTGCTTTGTTTTACTTTGAAATGATAACGATTTGGGGTAGAAAAACAGTTTCAAAACCTCTTGAACTCGAATCGAAAAGCGCACATAGCAACGCTCAGGCTCACTGCCGAGAACCGCCCAATCAAAATAGGCTAGTTGTGCACGCACGCTCTATCATTTCCATATGAATTACGTGTACCCTCGATCTCTGCCTTATTTGCATAGTTTATGCAAATTAGATCGATCGACCACTTCGCCTCGCGGGCCGGGTTCTTTTTCTCCAGCTTTGCCACCGGATTGATTTTCATATAGAAACTTTTTTTCATTTTTTAATATATTTTCCACGAAAGTTTATTTTATCATTGATCGGATTTTTTTTTTACGGGTTGGAGCTGACAGAGTAAAGTTTGAGCAAATGAAAGTAGTAGTAGGTCGAGGCCTACTGTATTCGTAATTACACTTTCAACTTTGAACTCCTGAAGTGATCGCGCGTGCAATGGAATCATGCAGCTGTTTTTTATCGCGGGAAGGAGTCATGAGGCCAAAAAAAAATCAAATGCATAATGAAGTATAGATGAAAATCTTTTGAGGGCATTTCTTCTACTTTTTTTCTCTTACATTCATAGGTTTATTATGGAGTTCACAATTTCTCATCATCAGCATCACACAAACTTTCATTATTGCTTCGTCTGCTGAATTGTTTTTCTGTATAAAAAAAGTAACATTATTCACATTTTATTGAACTCAATATATTCAGTCAAGCGACATAAATTACGAACGATAAACTGAGCGCAGCTTAGGTTCTAACGGTTTCAAAAGTATGAATAGATTTCCTGTCTTTTCATTGCAGATGAGAACAAAGAAAATACGAACGAAGCAGTTCAGCTAATCCCCGATTTTGTCAATGGAGCTCCAATTCGGGCATTTTACACGTTGAATAGTGTTCTACAAATTGTCGCTACACATCCATTCCCGGGGGGGGGGGCAATGCCATGACAAGGTGCGCACCATGCCTGTACACAAAAACACATTAAATGGGTTTTTTTTTTTCTTTTCAATACCCGGCGATGAACGTGCCCATCATGATGATATAATAATACAGTGAAATGGGTATAAAAATGCTAAAATCAGGGGGGGGGGGTTATACTTTTCACAGCCTGACATTATCCCCCTTCATGTTTAGGGTGGTGAACACATTACACAATACTTGTTTCGGGTATTCTGAGTTCGAAAGTTGATTACTTTTCAGGGCCCATTTTGTAAATTCCTGTATGGGCATGGTGTCCATGTTGTAATAACATTGCCCCCCCCCCCCCCCCCCCCCCCCGTTTTGGGAAAGTCATATAACTCAGCAAAAGGCATCTAACAAAATATATCCATCTTCGATTACTTGCTTTTCCAAAGGCGGATGGGAGTTGGTGGTTATAAAAAAGAATAATCCCGAATATATAAATAAATTTATATATATATATATATATATATATATATATATATAAACGACTAAGGGGTACATTAGGAGGACAGTTTTTGTTCTTTTTCTTTGTTCAACTGTCGACCTAATGTAGGGGTCGCTATTATGACGGAATAAACTGCATTGTTAGGTGTCGACTTAATGTACCCGTTAGTCAAATATCCATATATATATATATATATATATGTTGTATATGTTATTTCCTTACAATTGTTAATAATTATTCTAATGTATACATGTATCTCATAGCATTCGCTTGGATCCAGCTGAGGCATGCGGCTTGTCATTGTTCAAAACTCACCTGCTCCTGACAAAGGAATTAATAAGGTTGAAGATTTGTCAAATCTGTCGGTCAATTGAATCTGGTGTCGTCGAAACTACTAACCCGTCTCCGTGGTCTAGTGGTTAAGGCATTGGCGTTCTAAGCCAACGACGCGGGTTCGATTCCGGCGGAGACATTTTTCAGCCTTTGCAAAAATTTCATAAAGGGAGGATAGCTCTGGGGAACTTTGATTTGAGCTACGCAATCATTATTCTCTCATTTCCTTTCGCATTGTATTTATTTCCACGAGAGTTGCCAAAGCTGTTGTATATGTTATTTCCTTACAATTGTCAATAATTATTCTAATGTATACATGTATACATGTATCTCAAAGCATTCGCTTGGATCCAGCTGAGGCATGCGGCTTGTCATTGTTCAAAACTCACCTGCCCCGACAAAGGAATTAATTAATAAGGTTGAAGATTTGTCAAATCTGTCGGTCAATTGAATCTGGTGTTGCCGAAACTACTAACCCGTCTCCGTGGTCTAGTGGTTAAGGCATTAACGTTCTAAGCCAACGACCCGGGTTCGATTCTCGGCGGAGACGTTTTTTCAGGCTTTGCAAAAATTTCAAAAAGGGAGGACAGCTCTGGGGAACTTTGATTTAAGCTACGCAATCATTGTTCATTGTTCATATATATATACTCTTGTACCAGCGTACCAATCATAACAGAGGAGTTATTATTGAACATTTTCCCCTATTTTATATTTTTTAGACGTTAGCGAAAATTGAACTGATTTAGTCCGTTTTGAACTCTCTGATTTCATAAGTCTTCCGACCGCTGAGAGCTTATAATCTGTGGCAAAACTGAGAATAGATAACGACAGAATACCCACGAAACGATTCTGTAAAGATGATTATAATAAAGAAAAACAAACAAACACATGAATACTGTAAAAATGGTTACCGTAGCTCTTTTCTTATTACGAGGCGGCTAAAGTTATAAATATTAATATCTTATAATATTTTATAAATACATCAACAAAGTTGAACAGCTTGAAAATCGAGGGAAAAAAATGGAAAATACAGAAGGAATCAGAAAAGTGGAATTAGTCTCGCTAAAATAATAAAACACATTTCCCAAAATAAATGTGACCCGTCACGTCAAAATTAGACAGAAGTCGAATTTTTTGAAATTGCATTTTATTATTGATTATTATTCTCCGTTTCATACGCTTTAATTTGGTATATAGTTCAACTCTAGAGAGTGAGTATTAGTGGAGATAATAGCTCTTGAATCTTGAGTAAAGTAGGGCTGTGGCAAAGTATTTCTTCGGGAAAAACGCTTCCAAAGTTTGACTTCCGTTTTGCAGTCATGCAGCATTTTCGTTTGTAATGTCAACTAGATTTTTATAAAGCCCTTAGCAACCGTTTATTAATTCTAATAAAAACTAGTCCTTATGTTTCTTTAGGATCTCTTTTCATGAAAACATGAATTTTAATTCATTTAAGCCATGAATTCTAACGCTTTAAAGGGTAACAAATCAAGTAGTTTCACGGCACTGAAAAAGCTTCCCGCATCAACTTCATGCTTTTTTCGTTGAGCCTTTCCTATGCCGGTATGATTTTCTTAAAGGGTTGATTAACCTAGCTATAGTCAAAAGGTTTATAATTCTGTCATTTTGTGCGGGGAAATTTATTAGATTATGGTTCAAACTTTCAGAGGTTTTTATATCATTATATCTTTTTCTAAATTAATCATGTAAACTTGATTTCTTTCAATGTTATTTGCTTTCATTTTATAGCTTGGATTCGATTGTCGCAAAGTCATTCAATTTTGGCAAATTTACTGATTAGACTAGTCTTTACCAAGAATAATATTGACAGAGATCGTTGATGTCTGCGTATGAAGCTTACTTTTTTTACTTTTCGTCTTGTGAAAGAGCAATAGAAATCGCCGCTTTCTTAAGCTGAAGAATTAACACACGATTTTCTCTCTCTCCTTATACACCACGCGCCTGTTTCATAATCTCCACAGTTTTATTTCTTTCTTTTGAATGCTAACTCTCTTTTCGGTTCGCTCTTTACTTATTACCAGATTAAACAACGATGGAATAAAACAGAATCATAATAAAGAAATTGTATCCTGCTCTAGTTAGTTCTACCTTTAAAAAATGTTTATAAAAGCGTCTTTCTTTTCTTTTCGCCATATCAAAGAGGTATAGAATTCGCCCCTTTCAAAGAACAAGGATTAAGTCACATCCTGCCTTCGCGAGACGATCGATTTTTCTTCTCTCCCATTGTCCTTCTCAGGGGCCGCGGAACGTCTTGGAAAGTGGAGGGGCTAAGGGGGGGGGGGGGGCTGCGTGTATAACCACATTTTTGCACTGCCATACGTTTGCACGTGTTTACTGAAAAGTGAGGGGGGCTGCAGCCCCCAGCCCGGTTCCGCGGTCCCTGCTTCTCAATCACGAGCTTGTGTCATAATCTCCACAAGGTCCTTTTCTGTATGGTTAAAAAGCTTCATTTCTTTTATCATCAATTCCCCATGTTCAACAGCAGGATAAAGATAAACTGCTTCTTAGCGCCGCTCTATAGTTAATAGAGCTTTAATTTTTTTTAAATTAACGCCCGAACAATCTCTCTCCTTCTAAATCTTTCACCTGTATCATAATATCGACTGTTCTTCTTAATTCTATTTTGAAAGCTAACTCTTTCTTGTCTGTTCGGCTTTTTAACGAATAAGAGATTTGGCCGCTAATTATCATCATGTTGACTGGCGATATGAACATGACGAAGACAAACTGCATCTTAGCTTGAAAGTTCGTTTCTCCCCGCTCTATATTTAACTCAAGCTTAAAAAAATCCGATACTTGTTTCACTATCGCAACCGAGGGCCTTTTCATTCTAGCTTTACAAAATAATTTTCTTTTATTTTCGTCTGTTAAAAAGAGTTATAGAATTGGCCGCTTTTTATCGTCATGTTCAAAAGCGGGATAGAGATAAACTGCTTCTTAGCGCCGCTCTAGTTAACTAGAGCTTTAAAAAAAAATAATAATGACAACTGCTTTTTGTAAAAATTGACACCCAGACAATTCTCTCTCTCCTTCTAAATCTTTCACCTGTATCATAATTTCGACTGTTCCTCTTAATTCTATTTTGAAAGCTAACTCTTTCGTGTCTGCATCTTAGCTTGAAAGTTCGTTTCTCCCCACTCCATAGTTAACTCAATCTTAAAACAAATCAGATACTTGATTCACTATCGCAACCGAGGGCCTTTTCATTCTAGTTTTACAAAATAATTTTCTTTCATTTTCGTCTGTCAAAAAGAGTTATAGAATTGGCCGCTTTTTATCGTCATGTTCAAAAGCGGGATATAGAGATAAACTGCTTCTAAGCGCCGCTCTAGTTAACTAGAGCTTAAAAAAATGAATAATAATGACAACTGCTTTTTGTAAAAATTGACACCAGACAATCTCTCTCCTTCTAAATCTTTCACCTGTATCATAATTTCGACTGTTCATCTTAATTCTATTTTGAAAGGTAACTCTTTCTTGTCTGTTCGGCTTTTTAAACGAATAAGAGATTTGGCCGCTAATTATCATCATGTTGACTGGCGGTATGAACATGACGAAGACAAACTGCATCTTAGCTTGAAAGTTATCGATTCTCCCCGCCCAATAGTTAACTCAATCTTAAAACAAATCAGATACTTGTTTCATTATCGCAACCGAGGGCATTTTCATTCTAGTTTAAAAAAAATAATTTTCTTTTATTTTCGACTGTTAAAAAGAGTTATAGAATTGGCCGCTTTTTATCGTCATGTTCAAAAGCGGGATAGAGATAAACTGCTTCTAAGCGCCGCTCTAGTTAACTAGAGCTTAAAAAAAATGAATAATAATGACAACTGCTTTTTGTAAAAATTGACACCCAGACAATTCTCTCTCTCCTTCTAAATCTTTCACCTGTATCATAATTTCGACTGTTCCTCTTAATTCTATTTTGAAAGCTAACTCTTTCGTGTCTGCATCTTAGCTTGAAAGTTCGTTTCTCCCCATATAGTTAACTCAATCTTAAAACAAATCAGATACTTGATTCACTATCGCAACCGAGGGCCTTTTCATTCTAGTTTTACAAAATAATTTTCTTTCATTTTCGTCTGTCAAAAAGAGTTATAGAATTGGCCGCTTTTTATCGTCATGTTCAAAAGCGGGATAGAGATAAACTGCTTCTAAGCGCCGCTCTAGTTAACTAGAGCTTAAAAAAAATGAATAATAATGACAACTGCTTTTTGTAAAAATTGACACCCAGACAATTCTCTCTCTCCTTCTAAATCTTTCACCTGTATCATAATTTCGACTGTTCCTCTTAATTCTATTTTGAAAGCTAACTCTTTCGTGTCTGCATCTTAGCTTGAAAGTTCGTTTCTCCCCATATAGTTAACTCAATCTTAAAACAAATCAGATACTTGATTCACTATCGCAACCGAGGGCCTTTTCATTCTAGTTTTACAAAATAATTTTCTTTCATTTTCGTCTGTCAAAAAGAGTTATAGAATTGGCCGCTTTTTATCGTCATGTTCAAAAGCGGGATAGAGATAAACTGCTTCTAAGCGCCGCTCTAGTTAACTAGAGCTTAAAAAAATGAATAATAATGACAACTGCTTTTTGTAAAAATTGACACCAGACAATCTCTCTCCTTCTAAATCTTTCACCTGTATCATAATTTCGACTGTTCATCTTAATTCTATTTTGAAAGGTAACTCTTTCTTGTCTGTTCGGCTTTTTTAACGAATAAGAGATTTGGCCGCTAATTATCATCATGTTGACTGGCGGTATGAACATGACGAAGACAAACTGCATCTTAGCTTGAAAGTTATCGATTCTCCCCGCCCAATAGTTAACTCAATCTTAAAACAAATCAGATACTTGTTTCATTATCGCAACCGAGGGCATTTTCATTCTAGTTTTAAAAAATAATTTTCTTTTATTTTCGACTGTTAAAAAGAGTTATAGAATTGGCCGCTTTTTTTTTTCGTCATGTTCAAAAGCGGGATAGAGATAAACTGCTTCTTAGCGCCGCTCTAGTTAACTAGAGCTTAAAATATAAATAATAATGACAACTGCTTTTCGTAAAAATTGACACCAAGACAATTCTCTCTCTCCTTCTAAATCTTTCACCTGTATCCAAATTTCGACTGTTCTTCTCAATTCTGTTTTGAAAGCTAACTATTTGTCTGTTCGGCTTTAACGAATAAGAGAATAAGCAGAGGGGAGGGGGGGGGCGCAAGGGGCGTATTGTGTTGACAAAGTATGCCCCAGACCCCCCAGATGGCCGTTTGGCTTCGTCAAACGGAGGGTTCCTCAGTGTGTGCCCCCTTTCTGGAAATCCTGTATCCGCCCCTGGCTAACAGGTAGTATGAACATGATGAAGATAACGCGCGTCTTAGCTTGAAAGTCATCGAGTCTCTCCGCTTTATAGTTTACTCCAAAAAAAAAATGTGTACAATCTACTGGTGTCTAATAGCTAATTTCTTTTCTTCTTCGCCATGTTTTAAAGAGGTAGAGAATTCGCCCCTTTCAAAGAACAAGGATTAAGTCACCTCCAGCAAGAGACGATTATTGATATTCTCTCTCTCTCTTTGTCCTTGTTTCATAATCTCTACACAGATACATGTACTGTTCTTTCTGGTTAAAATGCTTATTTTCTTTTCGGCTTTTCAAAGGATTACAGAATTTACCCCTTATTATTATCGTGTATCAATAGTTTCGTTGTTCGTAAGTCATCTTCCCAGTTCTTCTTACTTCTGTTTTGAAAGCCAACTCTTGTATTTCCTCTCTACTTTCAATAGATTAAACAGCGATGGCTTAAACCAGCTTCGCAATGAAGAGATCTTGACGATGAATCGTGTGAATAAGTGAGATATAGAAAGTTACAATTCAGAATTCAAAGCGAGATCCATATAATCAGATTTTGCTACACCAACCTTTCTTCTGTCTCGCACGGTCCAGTGGTGTATTAAACGGAGCGGATAGAGGGGGCACATGCCAAGGGCAGCACTTTCAGGGGGGGGGGGGGGGAGGGGGATGGAAATGAAAGACAATGACGAAAATGTGTGGTCCTGGATTACTACGCACCCAAATCATTAATAAAATGCATATTTTATAGAAACAGTGTTTTTAAGGCCTCGGATGAAAAAATAAATGAAGCTTGGCAGCTCTCTCGGATTTGTTTTCTCAAAGAATCTCGTAATATCTCCTCAATGTACGTAGAATATACATCTAGTTTATAGAAAGCAGTGTAAAGGGTTCATATTTACATTTTCTCTTTTACTTTATTTTTCAATCAATCGGCCTTTATAAAGAACACATAACGATGGACTGTCGAACTAGCCAAAATACGGTCCGGTCAAGGGGGATACTCAACACACAAAATCGCCCCATGGCTGGAGCTCGCTACAAAAGGGCACCAGCAATTTCTTTCTTTCTTTCTTTCTTTTTGCTGTTGCTTGTCGAAGACTTTTCGGACATGTGACAACCACCCCCCCCCCTCCCCTCATGTTACTTTCTTTGTATGGACTTGAATTAAGATTTGAATAAATGTACCGACACTCTTTATCATAAATAATTAATAATTCAGTTCATATTATAATTCTTTTCATGTTATAATTTTGGATTGGTATAGACTTGTGCATGTACTACAATGAGAACGAATGACATGACGTCATCCCATCGGAGTCCATGGATTCGCTCAGCTCCAAGTGCCAGTCGTCGCTTCAGCTTGACTCCATGTTGAAATCCTCGTTCTCGCTTGATTGTTGATTTGAAGAAACGATGCTATCCATGGTGAAAAGCTTGTCAAAAGATATCCTGCTTTATATAAACCACGGAAGGATCCAAAAGCCAGGTCAAATTTGCATATGCCGCATTGTTTGTGACGAAGAGTCAAATCACGGACGCGTGTCCGGCTTTATTGAAACAATAATATAACACACGAATGCTCGCTTCCCTTGATCTTCTTATACAATAGAGATTTACAAGTCAAAGGTGAAATAAGGCATTCACATTTTCTATAGATGTAACTGCGGCGTTCAATTTCAGGGGAAGAAAATCTTCTGTCCAACAACAATTTTCTTATTCCACTCCACATTCAATGAATAAAAACAGAAAATGAGGGGGCTGAGTCAGTGAGAATTTGAATTATCCCTTTAAGTACCAGAAACGAAAATAACACTTTTCAGATATCAATACCCCATATACCCCGAAAAATAGACTTTTCATTTATATCATATAACAAATTTTCAACATACTGAATGCCTTTGATAAAAATAAATCTGAATGTTATTTTGCAACAAATTGATACAATTTTATGTTCTGCAATTTGAAACTTTGCAAACAAACATTCAGTTAGTATATTGTGTAAATAAGAGGATTTCACTGGGGTATAAAGAGAGGGAAGTTCCCCAGTTTCTGCTGTAAAAAGATAAAGGTTTATCTCCTTGTCTGGATTCAAAAGATGCATATCGGTATAGGGATCGAGGTCTGCATGTGCATATGGAGTTTCTTTACAACAGCGCATGTGAATGGAAATGACCATCTTTTATTAGTGATTACCCACGCCGATGAAATCGGCAGGGTTATGTAAAAGGCTCCGTATGTTTGTTTGTTTGTTTGTGTACAACAGAACGGGTGAACGCACCAAATTTTCATGGAATGTTCGGATAGTGACAGAATCGATTAGATTTTGGTGATGATTGGTTGACCCCTGCAAATTCTGTGTGACCTTGAAGTTTTGACCCCAACTTCATTTCGGATAGTGACAGGAAAGAATCGATCAAGAAAAGAATGGATTAGATTGTTTTTTGTGATGATCGGTTATAGAAACTTCAGTTCGGAGAGTTCTTTTTTTGTTTTTAAGAATATTTTATTACTTCCTTTTTCAAAATAACATTTTTCACAATAATCAAGGTAAAATACACAAACAAATATATTCACACCCAGTATCGTGCCAAATTACAAAATAATAACAATAAGTAACCATAATATTTTACATGCATGTATTAAATACTAGATTATGCCAAATCTAGAAGTCTTTATTGCGATAAAAAAGGAGAAAAATATAAAATATAAAATATAGTGACAGGAAAGAATAGTTTAGGGAAAGAATGCAACTACTCTGTAGCGCCGCCTTTGACGGCCTTTCTAGTTCTCCAATGTCTTGCAGATACAAATGGTTCGCATGGGCCACAGAACAGGAACTGGGGTGGATGCAGTCCCCACCACCACAACCACACACAATTATTGTACACACTTTATATAAAAACACTACCCTCTGATACCTTCGGGGAAACCCTATCATCACTGGTGTAGACAGGGGGCACCGGGGGCCATGCCTCCTCCCTATTCAGCCACTACAACAACAAAAAAGCGAGAGCGAAAAAGCGGGGGAAGTGAGAGAAAAAATGCCTAAAAAGGCACTACAAGCCATTATCCTGGCTCTCAAAATTTGCTAAAAAAGTCAAAGTTTTCGCGCCCACCCTTGTACCATGGGTGTCGATCCCGGGGGGATGGACGTATATATCCCCCAAAATATTTGAGGTGGGAGGATGGCCTGTATTATCACTCCCAATATATTTGGATAACATAAATAAGAATTATGATGCATTAACTTGAAACTAATAATTATTTAAACTCATGTTTAATCTTGAAAAAACACATTCTTTAATGATTAGAAGAAAGGAAATAAAAAAATGCCATAAGTTCAATACGAAAATATTGAAGAAAATTAGTTCACTCGCATTGTTTTCATTAAAAACATTTTGGTATGCTTTAAAATGCAAGTTTTATAGACAGATTCCCTGATGTAGGAGAGGGATACTCCCTCCCACCCCTGCTCGGTCTCTTCGCTCAGTGGTGTGTCTGGGGGGGGGGGGGGGAGGGGAGCACGTGCACTAGGAAACACTTGAAGGGGGCGCAAACGCAAAGGAGAGAAAGAAAAATAGGGGAGTGAAGAAACATTATAATCGTTACGGCTTTACGACCCGTACCCAGCCCTGTTACATACAATGCAGTATTGCGCCCCAAATAACTGAAAAGCAGCCAGGGCGGTGAACTAATATTCCGCCAAAAAAAAAAAGATGCTAAAACTTCGGAGCTTTCGCGCTTCGCGGGGGAAGGGGGGGGGGGGGGACTCCCCTCCCTGTACCCACCCCTGTTACATACGGTGCAGTATTACGTCCAAATAACTATAACTTTCCGCCTAAAAAATTGTTTTCTACGAGCCGTTATCTTTATCTCAAAATTGCGGGGGACAAGGGGGGGAGGTGAAATGTGAATCGACCTATAAAGCATTCACGAATTCACGACTTCCACTTCTCCGAGACAGGGTCAATTTCTCCTTCATCCTGACAGTCTCTCTCTTTCTTTCCCTGCCACCCAGTCCCCCTTGTCTCTCTGCCACCTCACTCCACACTCTCCCTCTCTTTCTGCCATCCATCTTCTACATGTACATGTATTTTTAATGTTACTTACAGTTTCCTATGGGACAGGGCATCTCACCAAACATGGTGATGAAAAAGATCCTTATGAAGGTTAACGACGTACATATCAAAGTCAACAACCTTATCCGGGGACAGGCGCAATCACGAAAGTTTGTAATCGTTCCGGAATTCTTAATAACTTTAATAATTATTACCTCGCTCTCTCGCTCTTTTACTCGATCCCTCTTAATACAACAAACGGACTTATCGAATCACTTTTCTCCCCATTTTCCCCATATTTTGGAGTTCATTTTTAAGACCAGACGGCTGATCGAGATCGATGTTTCAAAAAATAAAACACATCGATAATGTTTTAATTTCAATAAAGCGCTCATTATATAACTGCCCAATCATGCTGGTTTGTAACAACATTACCCAAAGCACTAAGTAATATTTTTTTAATTCATGCACTCGAATAAAGTGTGCTTAATATTATTCCGAATTACCCAATAGATGTTGTTGACATATATAACGAAAACGTTAAAAATATAGGGCAAAGCCAAGAAAGAAAGAAAGGCTACTCTTTCAACACAGGGGCGTTTTTGAAAGTGTGTGTGTGTGGGGCTGATTTGATTTCACTCATTAATGATAATATATTAAGCTAATTCATACATTTTATGAAATGTGTTTCCTCAAAAAAGGGTGGAGGGGGGAGGGGGTGGGCTGCAGCCCCCAGGCCCCGTCCCCGGTTCTGGTTCCGCGACCCATGCAAAAGTAAAGTTGTATTTATATTCAGAAATCCGGTCTTAACTCGAAAACATTAAGTTTTTCGTTGTGATATTTCAATTTCATTTTTTTTTATTCGCAGCCATGACGGCTACATACAACAGCTATTAACATGTGAAAGTGAATTTATAATTGCATTGCTTGGAAACTACACAATGTATTTTGGGGATTGGATTTTTATTGTTATTAGTTGAGGGTTTTTTTTGGTTTGGAACATAAAGCAATATTTTGAATAGTTGTCCGTCCTTTATTTATTCGTGTATTAATTTTTATGTCGTTTATCATTACTATATATTTTTGTTGTGGGCTCGATGTGGGAAAATTAAATGTTAGGGGCCGACTTTGTCATGGCACAAACCTAGGTATTTTTTTTCTCAGAAAACTATGACAAATGATACGTACGGTACTTTGACGGAGACTTCAATACATTCGTACTTTTTCCAAAGAAAATAAGAAGCAAAATGAAGCAGAATGAGTCACCATTTAAACCGTAAGTGGCGCTCTTTCAAAACACTAAATATACAACTTCCTTCAAGGCAGAACAAAAATAAAGAACAGGAAGTCGGCGAAATCGAAGGAATCGCAGGGTGGGTCTCTAAACAAAAGCTCGCGCTAATCCCGCTGAACGGCGACTTCTTAGAGTCGCCGATGGATATGACAAGATCCGGGAGATAATCCCGCTAATCGGCCTTTTTAACTTTGGCCGCGGTGAAAACGGTGACAAAACTTTCCGTAAGAAGCCTTAATATATACACTTATGAAACGAGTAAAAATGATGAAAATAATAGAACATGATAGTATTTATTATACAAGAGATATCAAGTGAGAAAACACAGGAGGCCAACCAAAATGACATCCCTTTATACCCAACTGCAAAGCATGTTAACACTTTGCGTTACATTGTAAAACAGTCAATGTGAGATTGAGGTTGTAATTCGAATATTTCCACTTATTAAACGAGTAAAAATGATGAAAATAATAGAACATGAGAGTATTTATTTTACACGAGATATCAAGTGGGAAAACACAGGAGGCCAACCAAAATGACGCAGGAGGCCAACCAAAATGACATCCCTTTATACACAACTGCAAAGCATGTTAAAACTTCACGATCCAATGTGAAATAGTCAATGGGACACTGAGGTTGTAATTTGAATATATCCACTTATGAAACGAGTAAAAATGATGAAAATAATAGAACATGAGAGTATTTATTATACGCGATATCTAGTGGGAAAACACAGGAGGCCAACCAAAATGACGCAGGAAGCCAACCAAAATGACATCCCTTTATACACAACTGCAAAGCATGTTAAAACTTCACGATACTATATGAAATAGTCAATAGGAGATTGAGGTTGTAATTTGAATATTTCCACTTATGAAACGAGTAAAAATGATGAAAATAATAGAACATGATAGTATTTATTATACAAGAGATATCAAGTGAGAAAACACAGGAGGCCAACCAAAATGACATCCCTTTATACCCAACTGCAAAGCATGTTAACACTTTGCGTTACATTGTAAAACAGTCAATGTGAGATTGAGGTTGTAATTCGAATATTTCCACTTATTAAACGAGTAAAAATGATGAAAATAATAGAACATGAGAGTATTTATTTTACACGAGATATCAAGTGGGAAAACACAGGAGGCCAACCAAAATGACGCAGGAGGCCAACCAAAATGACATCCCTTTATACACAACTGCAAAGGATGTTAAAACTTCACGATACTATGTGAAATAGTCAATAGGAGATTGAGGTTGTAATTTGAATATTTCCACTTATGAAACGAGTAAAAATGATGAAAATAATAGAACATGAGAGTATTTATTTTACACGAGATATCAAGTGGGAAAACACAGGAGGCCAACCAAAATGACGCAGGAGGCCAACCAAAATGACATCCCTTTATACCCAACTGCATATTATTTTAAAACTTCACGATCCAATGTGAAATAGTCAATGGGACACTGAGGTTGTAATTTGAATATATCCACTTATGAAACGAGTAAAAATGATGAAAATAATAGAACATGAGAGTATTTATTATACGCAATATCTAGTGGGAAAACACAGGAGGCCAACCAAAATGACGCAGGAGGCCAACCAAAATGACATCCCTTTATACACAACTGCAAAGCATGTTAAAACTTCACGATACTATGTGAAATAGTCAATAGGAGATTGAGGTTGTAATTTGAATATTTCCACTTATGAAACGAGTAAAAATGATGAAAATAATAGAACATGATAGTATTTATTATACACGAGATATCAAGTGAGAAAACACAGGAGGCCAACCAAAATGACATCCCTTTATACCCAACTGCAAAGCATGTTAACACTTTGCGTTACATTGTAAAAAAGTCAATGTGAGATTGAGGTTGTAATTCGAATATTTCCACTTATTAAACGAGTAAAAATGATGAAAATAATAGAACATGATAGTATTTATTATACACGAGATATCAAGTGGGAAAACGCAGGAGGCCAACCAAAATGACATCCCTTTATACACAACTGCAAAGCATGTTAAAACTTCACGATACAATGTGAAATAGTCAATAGGAGATTGAGCTTGTAATTTTAATATATCCACTTATGAAACGAGTAAAAATGATGAAAATAATAGAACATGATAGTATTTATTATACAAGAGATATCAAGTGAGAAAACACAGGAGGCCAACCAAAATGACATCCCTTTATACCCAACTGCAAAGCATGTTAACACTTTGCGTTACATTGTAAAACAGTCAATGTGAGATTGAGGTTGTAATTCGAATATTTCCACTTATTAAACGAGTAAAAATGATGAAAATAATAGAACATGAGAGTATTTATTTTACACGAGATATCAAGTGGGAAAACACAGGAGGCCAACCAAAATGACGCAGGAGGCCAACCAAAATGACATCCCTTTATACACAACTGCAAAGCATGTTAAAACTTCACGATCCAATGTGAAATAGTCAATGGGACACTGAGGTTGTAATTTGAATATATCCACTTATGAAACGAATAAAAATGATGAAAATAATAGAACATGAGAGTATTTATTATACGCGATATCTAGTGGGAAAACACAGGAGGCCAACCAAAATGACGCAGGAAGCCAACCAAAATGACATCCCTTTCTACCCAACTGCAAAGCATGTTAACACTTTGCGTTACATTGTAAAAAAGTCAATGTGAGATTGAGGTTGTAATTTGAATATTTCCACTTATGAAACGAGTAAAAATGATGAAAATAATAGAACATGAGAGTATTTATTTTACACGAGATATCAAGTGGGAAAACACAGGAGGCCAACCAAAATGACGCAGGAGGCCAACCAAAATGACATCCCTTTATACACAACTGCAAAGGATGTTAAAACTTCACGATACTATGTGAAATAGTCAATAGGAGATTGAGGTTGTAATTTGAATATTTCCACTTATGAAACGAGTAAAAATGATGAAAATAATAGAACATGAGAGTATTTATTTTACACGAGATATCAAGTGGGAAAACACAGGAGGCCAACCAAAATGACGCAGGAGGCCAACCAAAATGACATCCCTTTATACCCAACTGCATATTATTTTAAAACTTCACGATCCAATGTGAAATAGTCAATGGGACACTGAGGTTGTAATTTGAATATATCCACTTATGAAACGAGTAAAAATGATGAAAATAATAGAACATGAGAGTATTTATTATACGCAATATCTAGTGGGAAAACACAGGAGGCCAACCAAAATGACGCAGGAGGCCAACCAAAATGACATCCCTTTATACACAACTGCAAAGCATGTTAAAACTTCACGATACTATGTGAAATAGTCAATAGGAGATTGAGGTTGTAATTTGAATATTTCCACTTATGAAACGAGTAAAAATGATGAAAATAATAGAACATGATAGTATTTATTATACACGAGATATCAAGTGAGAAAACACAGGAGGCCAACCAAAATGACATCCCTTTATACCCAACTGCAAAGCATGTTAACACTTTGCGTTACATTGTAAAAAAGTCAATGTGAGATTGAGGTTGTAATTCGAATATTTCCACTTATTAAACGAGTAAAAATGATGAAAATAATAGAACATGATAGTATTTATTATACACGAGATATCAAGTGGGAAAACGCAGGAGGCCAACCAAAATGACATCCCTTTATACACAACTGCAAAGCATGTTAAAACTTCACGATACAATGTGAAATAGTCAATAGGAGATTGAGCTTGTAATTTTAATATATCCACTTATGAAACGAGTAAAAATGATGAAAATAATAGAACATGATAGTATTTATTATACAAGAGATATCAAGTGAGAAAACACAGGAGGCCAACCAAAATGACATCCCTTTATACCCAACTGCAAAGCATGTTAACACTTTGCGTTACATTGTAAAACAGTCAATGTGAGATTGAGGTTGTAATTCGAATATTTCCACTTATTAAACGAGTAAAAATGATGAAAATAATAGAACATGAGAGTATTTATTTTACACGAGATATCAAGTGGGAAAACACAGGAGGCCAACCAAAATGACGCAGGAGGCCAACCAAAATGACATCCCTTTATACACAACTGCAAAGCATGTTAAAACTTCACGATCCAATGTGAAATAGTCAATGGGACACTGAGGTTGTAATTTGAATATATCCACTTATGAAACGAGTAAAAATGATGAAAATAATAGAACATGAGAGTATTTATTATACGCGATATCTAGTGGGAAAACACAGGAGGCCAACCAAAATGACGCAGGAAGCCAACCAAAATGACATCCCTTTATACCCAACTGCAAAGCATGTTAACACTTTGCGTTACATTGTAAAAAGTCAATGTGAGATTGAGGTTGTAATTTGAATATTTCCACTTATGAAACGAGTAAAAATGATGAAAATAATAGAACATGAGAGTATTTATTTTACACGAGATATCAAGTGGGAAAACACAGGAGGCCAACCAAAATGACGCAGGAGGCCAACCAAAATGACATCCCTTTATACACAACTGCAAAGGATGTTAAAACTTCACGATACTATGTGAAATAGTCAATAGGAGATTGAGGTTGTAATTTGAATATTTCCACTTATGAAACGAGTAAAAATGATGAAAATAATAGAACATGAGAGTATTTATTTTACACGAGATATCAAGTGGGAAAACACAGGAGGCCAACCAAAATGACATCCCTTTATACCCAACTGCATATTATTTTAAAACTTCACGATCCAATGTGAAATAGTCAATGGGACACTGAGGTTGTAATTTGAATATATCCACTTATGAAACGAGTAAAAATGATGAAAATAATAGAACATGAGAGTATTTATTATACGCAATATCTAGTGGGAAAACACAGGAGGCCAACCAAAATGACGCAGGAGGCCAACCAAAATGACATCCCTTTATACACAACTGCAAAGCATGTTAAAACTTCACGATACTATGTGAAATAGTCAATAGGAGATTGAGGTTGTAATTTGAATATTTCCACTTATGAAACGAGTAAAAATGATGAAAATAATAGAACATGATAGTATTTATTATACACGAGATATCAAGTGAGAAAACACAGGAGGCCAACCAAAATGACATCCCTTTATACCCAACTGCAAAGCATGTTAACACTTTGCGTTACATTGTAAAAAAGTCAATGTGAGATTGAGGTTGTAATTCGAATATTTCCACTTATTAAACGAGTAAAAATGATGAAAATAATAGAACATGATAGTATTTATTATACACGAGATATCAAGTGGGAAAACGCAGGAGGCCAACCAAAATGACATCCCTTTATACACAACTGCAAAGCATGTTAAAACTTCACGATACAATGTGAAATAGTCAATAGGAGATTGAGCTTGTAATTTTAATATATCCACTTATGAAACGAGTAAAAATGATGAAAATAATAGAACATGATAGTATTTATTATACAAGAGATATCAAGTGAGAAAACACAGGAGGCCAACCAAAATGACATCCCTTTATACCCAACTGCAAAGCATGTTAACACTTTGCGTTACATTGTAAAACAGTCAATGTGAGATTGAGGTTGTAATTCGAATATTTCCACTTATTAAACGAGTAAAAATGATGAAAATAATAGAACATGAGAGTATTTATTTTACACGAGATATCAAGTGGGAAAACACAGGAGGCCAACCAAAATGACGCAGGAGGCCAACCAAAATGACATCCCTTTATACACAACTGCAAAGCATGTTAAAACTTCACGATCCAATGTGAAATAGTCAATGGGACACTGAGGTTGTAATTTGAATATATCCACTTATGAAACGAGTAAAAATGATGAAAATAATAGAACATGAGAGTATTTATTATACGCGATATCTAGTGGGAAAACACAGGAGGCCAACCAAAATGACGCAGGAAGCCAACCAAAATGACATCCCTTTATACACAACTGCAAAGCATGTTAAAACTTCACGATACTATATGAAATAGTCAATAGGAGATTGAGGTTGTAATTTGAATATTTCCACTTATGAAACGAGTAAAAATGATGAAAATAATAGAACATGATAGTATTTATTATACACGAGATATCAAGTGGGAAAACACAGGAGGCCAACCAAAATGACGCAGGAGGCCAACAAAATGACATCCCTTTATACACAACTGCAAAGGATGTTAAAACTTCACGATACTATGTGAAATAGTCAATAGGAGATTGAGGTTGTAATTTGAATATTTCCACTTATGAAACGAGTAAAAATGATAAAAATAATAGAACATGATAGTATTTATTATACACGAGATATCAAGTGGGAAAACACAGGAGGCCAACCAAAATGACGCAGGAGGCCAACCAAAATGACATCCCTTTATACACAACTGCAAAGCATGTTAAAACTTCACGATACTATGTGAAATAGTCAATAGGAGATTGAGGTTGTAATTTGAATATTTCCACTTATGAAACGAGTAAAAATGATGAAAATAATAGAACATGATAGTATTTATTATACACGAGATATCAAGTGGGAAAACACAGGAGGCCAACCAAAATGACGCAGGAGGCCAACCAAAATGACATCCCTTTATACACAACTGCAAAGCATGTTAAAACTTCACGATACTATGTGAAATAGTCAATAGGAGATTGAGGTTGTAATTTGAATATTTCCACTTATGAAACGAGTAAAAATGATAAAAATAATAGAACATGATAGTATTTATTATACACGAGATATCAAGTGGGAAAACACAGGAGGCCAACCAAAATGACGCAGGAGGCCAACCAAAATGACATCCCTTTATACCCAACTGCAAAGCATGTTAAAACTTCACGATACAATGTGAAATAGTCAATGGGAGATTGAGGTTGTAATTTGAATATTTCCACTTATGAAACGAGTAAAAATGATGAAAATAATAGAACATGATAGTATTTATTATACACGAGATATCAAGTGAGAAAACACAGGAGGCCAACCAAAATGACATCCCTTTATACCCAACTGCAAAGCATGTTAACACTTTGCGTTACATTGTAAAACAGTCAATGTGAGATTGAGGTTGTAATTCGAATATTTTCACTTATGAAACGAGTAAAAATGATGAAAATAATAGAACATGAGAGTATTTATTTTACACGAGATATCAAGTGGGAAAACACAGGAGGCCAACCAAAATGACGCAGGAGGCCAACCAAAATGACATCCCTTTATACCCAACTGCAAAGCATTTTAAAACTTCACGATCCAATGTGAAATAGTCAATGGGACACTGAGGTTGTAATTTGAATATATCCACTTATGAAACGAGTAAAAATGATGAAAATAATAGAACATGAGAGTATTTATTATACGCAATATCTAGTGGGAAAACACAGGAGGCCAACCAAAATGACGCAGGAGGCCAACCAAAATGACATCCCTTTATACACAACTGCAAAGCATGTTAAAACTTCACGATACTATGTGAAATAGTCAATAGGAGATTGAGGTTGTAATTTGAATATTTCCACTTATGAAACGAGTAAAAATGATGAAAATAATAGAACATGATAGTATTTATTATACACGAGATATCAAGTGAGAAAACACAGGAGGCCAACCAAAATGACATCCCTTTATACCCAACTGCAAAGCATGTTAACACTTTGCGTTACATTGTAAAAAAGTCAATGTGAGATTGAGGTTGTAATTCGAATATTTCCACTTATTAAACGAGTAAAAATGATGAAAATAATAGAACATGATAGTATTTATTATACACGAGATATCAAGTGGGAAAACGCAGGAGGCCAACCAAAATGACATCCCTTTATACACAACTGCAAAGCATGTTAAAACTTCACGATACAATGTGAAATAGTCAATAGGAGATTGAGCTTGTAATTTTAATATATCCACTTATGAAACGAGTAAAAATGATGAAAATAATAGAACATGATAGTATTTATTATACAAGAGATATCAAGTGAGAAAACACAGGAGGCCAACCAAAATGACATCCCTTTATACCCAACTGCAAAGCATGTTAACACTTTGCGTTACATTGTAAAACAGTCAATGTGAGATTGAGGTTGTAATTCGAATATTTCCACTTATGAAACGAGTAAAAATGATGAAAATAATAGAACATGAGAGTATTTATTTTACACGAGATATCAAGTGGGAAAACACAGGAGGCCAACCAAAATGACGCAGGAGGCCAACCAAAATGACATCCCTTTATACCCAACTGCAAAGCATGTTAAAACTTCACGATACAATGTGAAATAGTCAATGGGAGATTGAGGTTGTAATTTGAATATATCCACTTATGAAACGAGTAAAAATGATGAAAATAATAGAACATGAGAGTATTTATTATACGCGATATCAAGTGGGAAAACACAGGAGGCCAACCAAAATGACGCAGGAGGCCAACCAAAATGACATCCCTTTATACACAACTGCAAAGCATGTTAAAACTTCACGATACTATGTGAAATAGTCAATAGGAGATTGAGGTTGTAATTTGAATATTTCCACTTATGAAACGAGTAAAAATGATGAAAATAATAGAACATGATAGTATTTATTATACACGAGATATCAAGTGAGAAAACACAGGAGGCCAACCAAAATGACATCCCTTTATACCCAACTGCAAAGCATGTTAACACTTTGCGTTACAATGTGAAATAGTCAATGGGAGATTGAGGTTGTAATTTGAATATTTCCACTTATGAAACGAGTAAAAATGATGAAAATAATAGAACATGATAGTATTTATTATACACGAGATATCAAGTGAGAAAACACAGGAGGCCAACCAAAATGACATCCCTTTATACCCAACTGCAAAGCATGTTAACACTTTGCGTTACATTGTAAAACAGTCAATGTGAGATTGAGGTTGTAATTCGAATATTTCCACTTATGAAACGAGTAAAAATGATGAAAATAATAGAACATGAGAGTATTTATTTTACACGAGATATCAAGTGGGAAAACACAGGAGGCCAACCAAAATGACGCAGGAGGCCAACCAAAATGACATCCCTTTATACCCAACTGCAAAGCATTTTAAAACTTCACGATACAATGTGAAATAGTCAATGGGACATTGAGGTTGTAATTTGAATATATCCACTTATGAAACGAGTAAAAATGATGAAAATAATAGAACATGAGAGTATTTATTATACACAATATCAAGTGGGAAAACACAGGAGGCCAACCAAAATGACGCAGGAGGCCAACCAAAATGACATCCCTTTATACACAACTGCAAAGCATGTTAAAACTTCACGATACTATGTGAAATAGTCAATAGGAGATTGAGGTTGTAATTTGAATATTTCCACTTATGAAACGAGTAAAAATGATGAAAATAATAGAACATGATAGTATTTATTATACACGAGATATCAAGTGAGAAAACACAGGAGGCCAACCAAAATGACATCCCTTTATACCCAACTGCAAAGCATGTTAACACTTTGCGTTACATTGTAAAAAAGTCAATGTGAGATTGAGGTTGTAATTCGAATATTTCCACTTATTAAACGAGTAAAAATGATGAAAATAATAGAACATGATAGTATTTATTATACACGAGATATCAAGTGGGAAAACGCAGGAGGCCAACCAAAATGACATCCCTTTATACACAACTGCAAAGCATGTTAAAACTTCACGATACAATGTGAAATAGTCAATAGGAGATTGAGGTTGTAATTTTAATATATCCACTTATGAAACGAGTAAAAATGATGAAAATAATAGAACATGATAGTATTTATTATACAAGAGATATCAAGTGAGAAAACACAGGAGGCCAACCAAAATGACATCCCTTTATACCCAACTGCAAAGCATGTTAACACTTCGCGTTACATTGTAAAACAGTCAATGTGAGATTGAGGTTGTAATTTGAATATTTCCACTTATTAAACGAGTAAAAATGATGAAAATAATAGAACATGAGAGTATTTATTTTACACGAGATATCAAGTGGGAAAACACAGGAGGCCAACCAAAATGACGCAGGAGGCCAACCAAAATGACATCCCTTTATACACAACTGCAAAGCATGTTAAAACTTCACGATACAATGTGAAATAGTCAATGGGAGATTGAGGTTGTAATTTGAATATATCCACTTATGAAACGAGTAAAAATGATGAAAATAATAGAACATGAGAGTATTTATTATACGCGATATCAAGTGGGAAAACACAGGAGGCCAACCAAAATGACGCAGGAGGCCAACCAAAATGACATCCCTTTATACCCAACTGCAAAGCATGTTAAAACTTCACGATACATTGTGAAATAGTCAATGTGAGATTGAGGTTGTAATTTGAATATTTCCACTTATGAAACGAGTAAAAATGATGAAAATAATAGAACATGAGAGTATTTATTTTACACGAGATATCAAGTGGGAAAACACAGGAGGCCAACCAAAATGACGCAGGAGGCCAACCAAAATGACATCCCTTTATACACAACTGCAAAGCATGTTAAAACTTCACGATACTATGTGAAATAGTCAATAGGAGATTGAGGTTGTAATTTGAATATTTCCACTTATGAAACGAGTAAAAATGATGAAAATAATAGAACATGATAGTATTTATTTACACGAGATATCAAGTGGGAAAACACAGGAGGCCAACCAAAATGACGCAGGAGGCCAACCAAAATGACATCCCTTTATACCCAACTGCAAAGCATTTTAAAACTTCACGATACAATGTGAAATAGTCAATGGGAGATTGAGGTTGTAATTTGAATATATCCACTTATGAAACGAGTAAAAATGATGAAAATAATAGAACATGAGAGTATTTATTATACGCGATATCAAGTGGGAAAACACAGGAGGCCAACCAAAATGACGCAGGAGGCCAACCAAAATGACATCCCTTTATACACAACTGCAAAGCATGTTAAAACTTCACGATACTATGTGAAATAGTCAATAGGAGATTGAGGTTGTAATTTGAATATTTCCACTTATGAAACGAGTAAAAATGATGAAAATAATAGAACATGATAGTATTTATTATACACGAGATATCAAGTGAGAAAACACAGGAGGCCAACCAAAATGACATCCCTTTATACCCAACTGCAAAGCATGTTAACACTTTGCGTTACATTGTAAAAAAGTCAATGTGAGATTGAGGTTGTAATTTCGAATATTTCCACTTATTAAACGAGTAAAAATGATGAAAATAATAGAACATGATAGTATTTATTATACACGAGATATCAAGTGGGAAAACGCAGGAGGCCAACCAAAATGACATCCCTTTATACACAACTGCAAAGCATGTTAAAACTTCACGATACAATGTGAAATAGTCAATAGGAGATTGAGGTTGTAATTTTAATATATCCACTTATGAAACGAGTAAAAATGATGAAAATAATAGAACATGATAGTATTTATTATACAAGAGATATCAAGTGAGAAAACACAGGAGGCCAACCAAAATGACATCCCTTTATACCCAACTGCAAAGCATGTTAACACTTTGCGTTACATTGTAAAACAGTCAATGTGAGATTGAGGTTGTAATTCGAATATTTCCACTTATTAAACGAGTAAAAATGATGAAAATAATAGAACATGAGAGTATTTATTTTACACGAGATATCAAGTGGGAAAACACAGGAGGCCAACCAAAATGACGCAGGAGGCCAACCAAAATGACATCCCTTTATACACAACTGCAAAGCATGTTAAAACTTCACGATACAATGTGAAATAGTCAATGGGAGATTGAGGTTGTAATTTGAATATATCCACTTATGAAACGAGTAAAAATGATGAAAATAATAGAACATGAGAGTATTTATTATACGCGATATCAAGTGGGAAAACACAGGAGGCCAACCAAAATGACGCAGGAGGCCAACCAAAATGACATCCCTTTATACACAACTGCAAAGCATGTTAAAACTTCACGATACTATGTGAAATAGTCAATAGGAGATTGAGGTTGTAATTTGAATATTTCCACTTATGAAACGAGTAAAAATGATGAAAATAATAGAACATGATAGTATTTATTATACACGAGATATCAAGTGGGAAAACACAGGAGGCCAACCAAAATGACGCAGGAGGCCAACCAAAATGACATCCCTTTATACACAACTGCAAAGCATGTTAAAACTTCACGATACTATGTGAAATAGTCAATAGGAGATTGAGGTTGTAATTTGAATATTTCCACTTATGAAACGAGTAAAAATGATGAAAATAATAGAACATGATAGTATTTATTATACACGAGATATCAAGTGGGAAAACACAGGAGGCCAACCAAAATGACGCAGGAGGCCAACCAAAATGACATCCCTTTATACCCAACTGCAAAGCATGTTAAAACTTCACGATACAATGTGAAATAGTCAATGGGAGATTGAGGTTGTAATTTGAATATTTCCACTTATGAAACGAGTAAAAATGATGAAAATAATAGAACATGATAGTATTTATTATACACGAGATATCAAGTGAGAAAACACAGGAGGCCAACCAAAATGACATCCCTTTATACCCAACTGCAAAGCATGTTAACACTTTGCGTTACATTGTAAAACAGTCAATGTGAGATTGAGGTTGTAATTCGAATATTTCCACTTATGAAACGAGTAAAAATGATGAAAATAATAGAACATGAGAGTATTTATTTTACACGAGATATCAAGTGGGAAAACACAGGAGGCCAACCAAAATGACGCAGGAGGCCAACCAAAATGACATCCCTTTATACCCAACTGCAAAGCATTTAAAACTTCACGATACAATGTGAAATAGTCAATGGGAGATTGAGGTTGTAATTTGAATATATCCACTTATGAAACGAGTAAAAATGATGAAAATAATAGAACATGAGAGTATTTATTATACGCAATATCAAGTGGGAAAACACAGGAGGCCAACCAAAATGACGCAGGAGGCCAACCAAAATGACATCCCTTTATACACAACTGCAAAGCATGTTAAAACTTCACGATACTATGTGAAATAGTCAATAGGAGATTGAGGTTGTAATTTGAATATTTCCACTTATGAAACGAGTAAAAATGATGAAAATAATAGAACATGATAGTATTTATTATACACGAGATATCAAGTGAGAAAACACAGGAGGCCAACCAAAATGACATCCCTTTATACCCAACTGCAAAGCATGTTAACACTTTGCGTTACATTGTGAAAAAGTCAATGTGAGATTGAGGTTGTAATTTGAATATTTCCACTTATGAAACGAGTAAAAATGATGAAAATAATAGAACATGATAGTATTTATTATACACGAGATATCAAGTGGGAAAACGCAGGAGGCCAACCAAAATGACATCCCTTTATACACAACTGCAAAGCATGTTAAAACTTCACGATACAATGTGAAATAGTCAATAGGAGATTGAGTTGTAATTTGAATATATCCACTTATGAAACGAGTAAAAATGATGAAAATAATAGAACATGATAGTATTTATTATACAAGAGATATCAAGTGAGAAAACACAGGAGGCCAACCAAAATGACATCCCTTTATACCCAACTGCAAAGCATGTTAACACTTTGCGTTACATTGTAAACAGTCAATGTGAGATTGAGGTTGTAATTCGAATATTTCCACTTATTAAACGAGTAAAAATGATGAAAATAATAGAACATGAGAGTATTTATTTTACACGAGATATCAAGTGGGAAAACACAGGAGGCCAACCAAAATGACGCAGGAGGCCAACCAAAATGACATCCCTTTATACCCAACTGCAAAGCATGTTAAAACTTCACGATACAATGTGAAATAGTCAATGGGAGATTGAGGTTGTAATTTGAATATTTCCACTTATGAAACGAGTAAAAATGATGAAAATAATAGAACATGAGAGTATTTATTATACGCGATATCAAGTGGGAAAACACAGGAGGCCAACCAAAATGACGCAGGAGGCCAACCAAAATGACATCCCTTTATACACAACTGCAAAGCATGTTAAAACTTCACGATACTATGTGAAATAGTCAATAGGAGATTGAGGTTGTAATTTGAATATTTCCACTTATGAAACGAGTAAAAATGATGAAAATAATAGAACATGATAGTATTTATTATACACGAGATATCAAGTGGGAAAACACAGGAGGCCAACCAAAATGACATCCCTTTATACCCAACTGCAAAGCATGTTAACACTTCACGTTACAATGTGAAATAGTCAATGGGAGATTGAGGTTGTAATTTGAATATTTCCACTTATGAAACGAGTAAAAATGATGAAAATAATAGAACATGATAGTATTTATTATACACGAGATATCAAGTGAGAAAACACAGGAGGCCAACCAAAATGACATCCCTTTATACCCAACTGCAAAGCATGTTAAAACTTCACGATACATTGTAAAATAGTCAATGTGAGATTGAGGTTGTAATTCGAATATTTCCACTTATGAAACGAGTAAAAATGATGAAAATAATAGAACATGAGAGTATTTATTTTACACGAGATATCAAGTGGGAAAACACAGGAGGCCAACCAAAATGACGCAGGAGGCCAACCAAAATGACATCCCTTTATACCCAACTGCAAAGCATGTTAAAACTTCACGATACAATGTGAAATAGTCAATGGGAGATTGAGGTTGTAATTTGAATATATCCACTTATGAAACGAGTAAAAATGATGAAAATAATAGAACATGAGAGTATTTATTATACGCAATATCAAGTGGGAAAACACAGGAGGCCAACCAAAATGACGCAGGAGGCCAACCAAAATGACATCCCTTTATACACAACTGCAAAGCATGTTAAAACTTCACGATACTATGTGAAATAGTCAATAGGAGATTGAGGTTGTAATTTGAATATTTCCACTTATGAAACGAGTAAAAATGATGAAAATAATAGAACATGATAGTATTTATTATACACGAGATATCAAGTGAGAAAACACAGGAGGCCAACCAAAATGACATCCCTTTATACCCAACTGCAAAGCATGTTAACACTTTGCGTTACATTGTAAAAAAGTCAATGTGAGATTGAGGTTGTAATTCGAATATTTCCACTTATTAAACGAGTAAAAATGATGAAAATAATAGAACATGATAGTATTTATTATACACGAGATATCAAGTGGGAAAACGCAGGAGGCCAACCAAAATGACATCCCTTTATACACAACTGCAAAGCATGTTAAAACTTCACGATACAATGTGAAATAGTCAATAGGAGATTGAGGTTGTAATTTGAATATATCCACTTATGAAACGAGTAAAAATGATGAAAATAATAGAACATGATAGTATTTATTATACAAGAGATATCAAGTGAGAAAACACAGGAGGCCAACCAAAATGACATCCCTTTATACCCAACTGCAAAGCATGTTAAAACTTCACGATACATTGTAAAATAGTCAATGGAGATTGAGGTTGTAATTTGAATATTTCCACTTATGAAACGAGTAAAAATGATGAAAATAATAGAACATGAGAGTATTTATTTTACACGAGATATCAAGTGGGAAAACACAGGAGGCCAACCAAAATGACGCAGGAGGCCAACCAAAATGACATCCCTTTATACACAACTGCAAAGCATGTTAAAACTTCACGATACAATGTGAAATAGTCAATGGGAGATTGAGGTTGTAATTTGAATATTTCCACTTATGAAACGAGTAAAAATGATGAAAATAATAGAACATGAGAGTATTTATTATACGCGATATCTAGTGGGAAAACACAGGAGGCCAACCAAAATGACGCAGGAGGCCAACCAAAATGACATCCCTTTATACACAACTGCAAAGCATGTTAAAACTTCACGATACATGTGAAATAGTCAATGGAGATTGAGGTTGTAATTTGAATATTTCCACTTATGAAACGAGTAAAAATGATGAAAATAATAGAACATGATAGTATTTATTATACACGAGATATCAAGTGAGAAAACACAGGAGGCCAACCAAAATGACATCCCTTTATACCCAACTGCAAAGCATGTTAACACTTCACGTTACATTGTAAAATAGTCAATGTGAGATTGAGGTTGTAATTTGAATATTTCCACTTATGAAACGAGTAAAAATGATGAAAATAATAGAACATGATAGTATTTTTTATACACGAGATATCAAGTGGGAAAACACAGGAGGCCAACCAAAATGACATCCCTTTATACCCAACTGCAAAGCATGTTAAAACTTCACGATACATTGTGAAATAGTCAATGTGAGATTGAGGTTGTAATTTGAATATTTCCACTTATGAAACGAGTAAAAATGATGAAAATAATAGAACATGAGAGTATTTATTTACACGAGATATCAAGTGGGAAAACACAGGAGGCCAACCAAAATGACGCAGGAGGCCAACCAAAATGACATCCCTTTATACACAACTGCAAAGCATGTTAAAACTTCACGATACAATGTGAAATAGTCAATGGGAGATTGAGGTTGTAATTTGAATATTTCCACTTATGAAACGAGTAAAAATGATGAAAATAATAGAACATGATAGTATTTATTATACACGAGATATCAAGTGAGAAAACACAGGAGGCCAACCAAAATGACATCCCTTTATACCCAACTGCAAAGCATGTTAACACTTTGCGTTACATTGTAAAATAGTCAATGTGAGATTGAGGTTGTAATTCGAATATTTCCACTTATTAAACGAGTAAAAATGATGAAAATAATAGAACATGATAGTATTTATTATACACGAGATATCAAGTGGGAAAACGCAGGAGGCCAACCAAAATGACATCCCTTTATACACAACTGCAAAGCATGTTAAAACTTCACGATACATTGTGAAATAGTCAATGGAGATTGAGGTTGTAATTCGAATATTTCCACTTATGAAACGAGTAAAAATGATGAAAATAATAGAACATGATAGTATTTATTATACACGAGATATCAAGTGGGAAAACACAGGAGGCCAACCAAAATGACATCCCTTTATACCCAACTGCAAAGCATGTTAACACTTTGCGTTACATTGTAAAACAGTCAATGTGAGATTGAGGTTGTAATTCGAATATTTCCACTTATTAAACGAGTAAAAATGATGAAAATAATAGAACATGAGAGTATTTATTTTACACGAGATATCAAGTGGGAAAACACAGGAGGCCAACCAAAATGACGCAGGAGGCCAACCAAAATGACATCCCTTTATACCCAACTGCAAAGCATGTTAAAACTTCACGATACAATGTGAAATAGTCAATGGGAGATTGAGGTTGTAATTTGAATATTTCCACTTATGAAACGAGTAAAAATGATGAAAATAATATGACATGATAGTATTTATTATACACGAGATATCAAGTGGGAAAACACAGGAGGCCAACCAAAATGACGCAGGAGGCCAACCAAAATGACATCCCTTTATACACAACTGCAAAGCATGTTAAAACTTCACGATACTATGTGAAATAGTCAATGGGAGATTGAGGTTGTAATTTGAATATTTCCAAAATGATAAAAATAATAGAACATGATAGTATTTATTATACACGAGATATCAAGTGGGAAAACACAGGAGGCCAACCAAAATGACGCAGGAGGCCAACCAAAATGACATCCCTTTATACCCAACTGCAAAGCATGTTAAAACTTCACGATACAATGTGAAATAGTCAATGGGAGATTGAGGTTGTAATTTGAATATTTCCACTTATGAAACGAGTAAAAATGATGAAAATAATAGAACATGATAGTATTTATTATACACGAGATATCAAGTGGAAAACACAGGAGGCCAACCAAAATGACATCCCTTTATACACAACTGCAAAGCATGTTAAAACTTCACGATACTATGTGAAATAGTCAATAGGAGATTGAGGTTGTAATTTGAATATTTCCACTTATGAAACGAGTAAAAATGATGAAAATAATAGAACATGATAGTATTTATTATACACGAGATATCAAGTGGGAAAACACAGGAGGCCAACCAAAATGACGCAGGAGGCCAACCAAAATGACATCCCTTTATACACAACTGCAAAGCATGTTAACACTTCACGATACAATGTGAAATAGTCAATGGGAGATTGAGGTTGTAATTTGAATATATCCACTTATGAAACGAGTAAAAATGATGAAAATAATAGAACATGATAGTATTTATTATACACGAGATATCAAGTGAGAAAACACAGGAGGCCAACCAAAATGACATCCCTTTATACCCAACTGCAAAGCATGTTAAAACTTCACGATACATTGTAAAATAGTCAATGTGAGATTGAGGTTGTAATTTGAATATTTCCACTTATGAAACGAGTAAAAATGATGAAAATAATAGAACATGATAGTATTTATTATACACGAGATATCAAGTGGGAAAACACAGGAGGCCAACCAAAATGACATCCCTTTATACCCAACTGCAAAGCATGTTAAAACTTCACGATACATTGTAAAACAGTCAATGTGAGATTGAGGTTGTAATTTGAATATTTCCACTTATGAAACGAGTAAAAATGATGAAAATAATAGAACATGAGAGTATTTATTATACGCGATATCAAGTGGGAAAACACAGGAGGCCAACCAAAATGACGCAGGAGGCCAACCAAAATGACATCCCTTTATACACAACTGCAAAGCATGTTAAAACTTCACGATACAATGTGAAATAGTCAATAGGAGATTGAGGTTGTAATTTGAATATTTCCACTTATGAAACGAGTAAAAATGATGAAAATAATAGAACATGATAGTATTTATTATACACGAGATATCAAGTGAGAAAACACAGGAGGCCAACCAAAATGACATCCCTTTATACCCAACTGCAAAGCATGTTAAAACTTCACGATACAATGTGAAATAGTCAATAGGAGATTGAGGTTGTAATTTGAATATATCCACTTATTAAACGAGTAAAAATGATGAAAATAATAGAACATGAGAGTATTTATTATACACGAGATATCAAGTGGGAAAACACAGGAGGCCAACCAAAATGACGCAGGAGGCCAACCAAAATGACATCCCTTTATACCCAACTGCAAAGCATGTTAAAACTTCACGATACAATGTGAAATAGTCAATGGGAGATTGAGGTTGTAATTTGAATATATCCACTTATGAAACGAGTAAAAATGATGAAAATAATAGAACATGAGAGTATTTATTATACGCGATATCAAGTGGGAAAACACAGGAGGCCAACCAAAATGACGCAGGAGGCCAACCAAAATGACATCCCTTTATACACAACTGCAAAGCATGTTAAAACTTCACGATACAATGTGAAATAGTCAATGGGAGATTGAGGTTGTAATTTGAATATATCCACTTATGAAACGAGTAAAAATGATGAAAATAATAGAACATGAGAGTATTTATTATACACGATATCAAGTGGGAAAACACAGGAGGCCAACCAAAATGACATCCCTTTATACCAACTGCAAAGCATGTTAAAACTTCACGATACAAAGTGAAATAGTCAATGGGAGATTGAGGTTGTAATTTGAATATCCACTTATGAAACGAGTAAAAATGATGAAAATAATAGAACATGATAGTATTTATTATACACGAGATATCAAGTGAGAAAACACAGGAGGCCAACCAAAATGACATCCCTTTATACCCAACTGCAAAGCATGTTAAAACTTTGCGATACATTGTAAAATAGTCAATGTGAGATTGAGGTTGTAATTCGAATATTTCCACTTATGAAACGAGTAAAAATGATGAAAATAATAGAACATGATAGTATTTATTATACACGAGATATCAAGTGGGAAAACGCAGGAGGCCAACCAAAATGACATCCCTTTATACACAACTGCAAAGCATGTTAAAACTTCACGATACAATGTGAAATAGTCAATGGGAGATTGAGGTTGTAATTTGAATATTTCCACTTATGAAACGAGTAAAAATGATGAAAATAATAGAACATGATAGTATTTATTATACACGAGATATCAAGTGAGAAAACACAGGAGGCCAACCAAAATGACATCCCTTTATACCCAACTGCAAAGCATGTTAAAACTTCACGATACATTGTAAAATAGTCAATGGAGATTGAGGTTGTAATTTGAATATTTCCACTTATGAAACGAGTAAAAATGATGAAAATAATAGAACATGATAGTATTTATTATACACGAGATATCAAGTGGGAAAACGCAGGAGGCCAACCAAAATGACATCCCTTTATACCCAACTGCAAAGCATGTTAAAACTTCACGATACATTGTGAAATAGTCAATGTGAGATTGAGGTTGTAATTTGAATATTTCCACTTATGAAACGAGTAAAAATGATGAAAATAATAGAACATGATAGTATTTATTATACACGAGATATCAAGTGGGAAAACACAGGAGGCCAACCAAAATGACATCCCTTTATACCCAACTGCAAAGCATGTTAACACTTCACGTTACATTGTAAAATAGTCAATGTGAGATTGAGGTTGTAATTCGAATATTTCCACTTATGAAACGAGTAAAAATGATGAAAATAATAGAACATGATAGTATTTATTTTACACGAGATATCAAGTGGGAAAACACAGGAGGCCAACCAAAATGACGCAGGAGGCCAACCAAAATGACATCCCTTTATACCCAACTGCAAAGCATGTTAAAACTTCACGATACAATGTGAAATAGTCAATGGGAGATTGAGGTTGTAATTTGAATATTTCCACTTATGAAACGAGTAAAAATGATGAAAATAATAGAACATGATAGTATTTATTATACACGAGATATCAAGTGGGAAAACACAGGAGGCCAACCAAAATGACGCAGGAGGCCAACCAAAATGACATCCCTTTATACACAACTGCAAAGCATGTTAAAACTTCACGATACTATGTGAAATAGTCAATGGAGATTGAGGTTGTAATTTGAATATTTCCACTTATGAAACGAGTAAAAATGATGAAAATAATAGAACATGATAGTATTTATTATACACGAGATATCAAGTGGGAAAACACAGGAGGCCAACCAAAATGACGCAGGAGGCCAACCAAAATGACATCCCTTTATACCCAACTGCAAAGCATGTTAAAACTTCACGATACAATGTGAAATAGTCAATGGGAGATTGAGGTTGTAATTTGAATATTTCCACTTATGAAACGAGTAAAAATGATGAAAATAATAGAACATGATAGTATTTATTATACACGAGATATCAAGTGGGAAAACACAGGAGGCCAACCAAAATGACATCCCTTTATACACAACTGCAAAGCATGTTAAAACTTCACGATACTATGTGAAATAGTCAATAGGAGATTGAGGTTGTAATTTGAATATTTCCACTTATGAAACGAGTAAAAATGATGAAAATAATAGAACATGATAGTATTTATTATACACGAGATATCAAGTGGGAAAACACAGGAGGCCAACCAAAATGACGCAGGAGGCCAACCAAAATGACATCCCTTTATACCAACTGCAAAGCATGTTAAAACTTCACGATACAATGTGAAATAGTCAATGGGAGATTGAGGTTGTAATTTGAATATCCACTTATGAAACGAGTAAAAATGATGAAAATAATAGAACATGATAGTATTTATTATACACGAGATATCAAGTGAGAAAACACAGGAGGCCAACCAAAATGACATCCCTTTATACCCAACTGCAAAGCATGTTAAAACTTCACGATACATTGTGAAATAGTCAATGTGAGATTGAGGTTGTAATTTGAATATTTCCACTTATGAAACGAGTAAAAATGATGAAAATAATAGAACATGAGAGTATTTATTATACACGAGATATCAAGTGGGAAAACACAGGAGGCCAACCAAAATGACATCCCTTTATACCCAACTGCAAAGCATGTTAAAACTTCGCGTTACATTGTAAAACAGTCAATGTGAGATTGAGGTTGTAATTTGAATATATCCACTTATGAAACGAGTAAAAATGATGAAAATAATAGAACATGATAGTATTTATTATACACGAGATATCAAGTGGGAAAACACAGGAGGCCAACCAAAATGACGCAGGAGGCCAACCAAAATGACATCCCTTTATACCCAACTGCAAAGCATGTTAAAACTTCACGATACAATGTGAAATAGTCAATGGGAGATTGAGGTTGTAATTTGAATATTTCCACTTATGAAACGAGTAAAAATGATGAAAATAATAGAACATGAGAGTATTTATTATACGCGATATCAAGTGGGAAAACACAGGAGGCCAACCAAAATGACGCAGGAGGCCAACCAAAATGACATCCCTTTATACACAACTGCAAAGCATGTTAAAACTTCACGATACTATGTGAAATAGTCAATAGGAGATTGAGGTTGTAATTTGAATATTTCCACTTATGAAACGAGTAAAAATGATGAAAATAATAGAACATGATAGTATTTATTATACACGAGATATCAAGTGAGAAAACACAGGAGGCCAACCAAAATGACATCCCTTTATACCCAACTGCAAAGCATGTTAAAACTTCACGATACATGTGAAATAGTCAATAGGAGATTGAGGTTGTAATTTGAATATTTCCACTTATGAAACGAGTAAAAATAATGAAAATAATAGAACATGAGAGTATTTATTTTACACGAGATATCAAGTGGGAAAACACAGGAGGCCAACCAAAATGACGCAGGAGGCCAACCAAAATGACATCCCTTTATACCCAACTGCAAAGCATGTTAAAACTTCACGATACAATGTGAAATAGTCAATGGGAGATTGAGGTTGTAATTTGAATATATCCACTTATGAAACGAGTAAAAATGATGAAAATAATAGAACATGAGAGTATTTATTATACGCGATATCAAGTGGGAAAACACAGGAGGCCAACCAAAATGACGCAGGAGGCCAACCAAAATGACATCCCTTTATACACAACTGCAAAGCATGTTAAAACTTCACGATACAATGTGAAATAGTCAATGGGAGATTGAGGTTGTAATTTGAATATATCCACTTATGAAACGAGTAAAAATGATGAAAATAATAGAACATGATAGTATTTATTATACACGAGATATCAAGTGGGAAAACACAGGAGGCCAACCAAAATGACATCCCTTTATACCCAACTGCAAAGCATGTTAAAACTTCACGATACAATGTGAAATAGTCAATGGAGATTGAGGTTGTAATTTGAATATTTCCACTTATGAAACGAGTAAAAATGATGAAAATAATAGAACATGAGAGTATTTATTATACACGAGATATCAAGTGGGAAAACACAGGAGGCCAACCAAAATGACGCAGGAGGCCAACCAAAATGACATCCCTTTATACACAACTGCAAAGCATGTTAAAACTTCACGATACAATGTGAAATAGTCAATGGGAGATTGAGGTTGTAATTTGAATATATCCACTTATGAAACGAGTAAAAATGATGAAAATAATAGAACATGATAGTATTTATTATACACGAGATATCAAGTGGGAAAACACAGGAGGCCAACCAAAATGACGCAGGAGGCCAACCAAAATGACATCCCTTTATACCCAACTGCAAAGCATGTTAAAACTTCACGATACAATGTGAAATAGTCAATAGGAGATTGAGGTTGTAATTTGAATATTTCCACTTATGAAACGAGTAAAAATGATGAAAATAATAGAACATGATAGTATTTATTATACACGAGATATCAAGTGGGAAAACACAGGAGGCCAACCAAAATGACATCCCTTTATACCCAACTGCAAAGCATGTTAAAACTTCACGATACAATGTGAAATAGTCAATGGGAGATTGAGGTTGTAATTTGAATATTTCCACTTATGAAACGAGTAAAAATGATGAAAATAATAGAACATGAGAGTATTTATTTTACACGAGATATCAAGTGGGAAAACACAGGAGGCCAACCAAAATGACGCAGGAGGCCAACCAAAATGACATCCCTTTATACACAACTGCAAAGCATGTTAAAACTTCACGATACAATGTGAAATAGTCAATGGGAGATTGAGGTTGTAATTTGAATATATCCACTTATGAAACGAGTAAAAATGATGAAAATAATAGAACATGAGAGTATTTATTATACGCGATATCAAGTGGGAAAACACAGGAGGCCAACCAAAATGACGCAGGAGGCCAACCAAAATGACATCCCTTTATACACAACTGCAAAGCATGTTAAAACTTCACGATACAATGTGAAATAGTCAATGGGAGATTGAGGTTGTAATTTGAATATATCCACTTATGAAACGAGTAAAAATGATGAAAATAATAGAACATGATAGTATTTATTATACACGAGATATCAAGTGAGAAAACACAGGAGGCCAACCAAAATGACATCCCTTTATACCCAACTGCAAAGCATGTTAACACTTCACGATACATTGTAAAATAGTCAATGTGAGATTGAGGTTGTAATTTGAATATTTCCACTTATGAAACGAGTAAAAATGATGAAAATAATAGAACATGATAGTATTTATTATACACGAGATATCAAGTGGGAAAACGCAGGAGGCCAACCAAAATGACATCCCTTTATACACAACTGCAAAGCATGTTAAAACTTCACGATACATTGTAAAATAGTCAATGTGAGATTGAGGTTGTAATTTGAATATTTCCACTTATGAAACGAGTAAAAATGATGAAAATAATAGAACATGATAGTATTTATTATACACGAGATATCAAGTGGGAAAACACAGGAGGCCAACCAAAATGACATCCCTTTATACACAACTGCAAAGCATGTTAAAACTTCACGATACTATGTGAAATAGTCAATAGGAGATTGAGGTTGTAATTTGAATATTTCCACTGAAACGAGTAAAAATGATGAAAATAATAGAACATGATAGTATTTATTATACACGAGATATCAAGTGGGAAAACACAGGAGGCCAACCAAAATGACGCAGGAGGCCAAAATGACGCAGGAGGCCAACCAAAATGACATCCCTTTATACACAACTGCAAAGCATGTTAAAACTTCACGATACTATGTGAAAAAGTCAATAGGAGATTGAGGTTGTAATTTGAATATTTCCACTTATGAAACGAGTAAAAATGATGAAAATAATAGAACATGATAGTATTTATTATACACGAGATATCAAGTGGGAAAACACAGGAGGCCAACCAAAATGACGCAGGAGGCCAACCAAAATGACATCCCTTTATACCCAACTGCAAAGCATGTTAAAACTTCACGATACAATGTGAAATAGTCAATGGGAGATTGAGGTTGTAATTTGAATATTTCCACTTATGAAACGAGTAAAAATGATGAAAATAATAGAACATGATAGTATTTATTATACACGAGATATCAAGTGAGAAAACACAGGAGGCCAACCAAAATGACATCCCTTTATACCCAACTGCAAAGCATGTTAACACTTTGCGTTACATTGTAAAACAGTCAATGTGAGATTGAGGTTGTAATTCGAATATTTCCACTTATTAAACGAGTAAAAATGATGAAAATAATAGAACATGATAGTATTTATTATACACGAGATATCAAGTGGGAAAACACAGGAGGCCAACCAAAATGACATCCCTTTATACACAACTGCAAAGCATGTTAAAACTTCACGATACTATGTGAAATAGTCAATAGGAGATTGAGGTTGTAATTTGAATATTTCCACTTATGAAACGAGTAAAAATGATGAAAATAATAGAACATGATAGTATTTATTATACACGAGATATCAAGTGGGAAAACACAGGAGGACGCAGGAGGCCAACCAAAATGACGCAGGAGGCCAACCAAAATGACGCAGGAGCCCAACCAAAATGACATCCCTTTATACACAACTGCAAAGCATGTTAAAACTTCACGATACTATGTGAAATAGTCAATAGGAGATTGAGGTTGTAATTTGAATATTTCCACTTATGAAACGAGTAAAAATGATGAAAATAATAGAACATGATAGTATTTATTATACACGAGATATCAAGTGGGAAAACACAGGAGGCCAACCAAAATGACGCAGGAGGCCAACCAAAATGACATCCCTTTATACCCAACTGCAAAGCATGTTAAAACTTCACGATACAATGTGAAATAGTCAATGGGAGATTGAGGTTGTAATTTGAATATTTCCACTTATGAAACGAGTAAAAATGATGAAAATAATAGAACATGATAGTATTTATTATACACGAGATATCAAGTGAGAAAACACAGGAGGCCAACCAAAATGACATCCCTTTATACCCAACTGCAAAGCATGTTAACACTTTGCGTTACATTGTAAAACAGTCAATGTGAGATTGAGGTTGTAATTCGAATATTTCCACTTATTAAACGAGTAAAAATGATGAAAATAATAGAACATGATAGTATTTATTATACACGAGATATCAAGTGGGAAAACGCAGGAGGCCAACCAAAATGACATCCCTTTATACACAACTGCAAAGCATGTTAACACTTTGCGATACATTGTAAAATAGTCAATGTGAGATTGAGGTTGTAATTCGAATATTTCCACTTATGAAACGAGTAAAAATGATGAAAATAATAGAACATGATAGTATTTATTATACACGAGATATCAAGTGGGAAAACACAGGAGGCCAACCAAAATGACATCCCTTTATACACAACTGCAAAGCATGTTAAAACTTCACGATACTATGTGAAATAGTCAATAGGAGATTGAGGTTGTAATTTGAATATTTCCACTGAAACGAGTAAAAATGATGAAAATAATAGAACATGATAGTATTTATTATACACGAGATATCAAGTGGGAAAACACAGGAGGCCAACCAAAATGACGCAGGAGGCCAACCAAAATGACGCAGGAGGCCAACCAAAATGACATCCCTTTATACACAACTGCAAAGCATGTTAAAACTTCACGATACTATGTGAAAAAGTCAATAGGAGATTGAGGTTGTAATTTGAATATTTCCACTTATGAAACGAGTAAAAATGATGAAAATAATAGAACATGATAGTATTTATTATACACGAGATATCAAGTGGGAAAACACAGGAGGCCAACCAAAATGACGCAGGAGGCCAACCAAAATGACATCCCTTTATACCCAACTGCAAAGCATGTTAAAACTTCACGATACAATGTGAAATAGTCAATGGGAGATTGAGGTTGTAATTTGAATATATCCACTTATGAAACGAGTAAAATGATGAAAATAATAGAACATGAGAGTATTTATTATACGCAATATCAAGTGGGAAAACACAGGAGGCCAACCAAAATGACGCAGGAGGCCAACCAAAATGACATCCCTTTATACCCAACTGCAAAGCATGTTAAAACTTCACGATACAATGTGAAATAGTCAATAGGAGATTGAGGTTGTAATTTGAATATTTCCACTTATGAAACGAGTAAAAATGATGAAAATAATAGAACATGATAGTATTTATTATACAAGAGATATCAAGTGGGAAAACACAGGAGGCCAACCAAAATGACATCCCTTTATACCCAACTGCAAAGCATGTTAACACTTCACGATACAATGTGAAATAGTCAATGGGAGATTGAGGTTGTAATTTGAATATATCCACTTATGAAACGAGTAAAAATGATGAAAATAATAGAACATGAGAGTATTTATTATACACGAGATATCAAGTGGGAAAACACAGGAGGCCAACCAAAATGACGCAGGAGGCCAACCAAAATGACATCCCTTTATACACAACTGCAAAGCATGTTAACACTTCACGATACAATGTGAAATAGTCAATGGGAGATTGAGGTTGTAATTTGAATATATCCACTTATGAAACGAGTAAAAATGATGAAAATAATAGAACATGATAGTATTTATTATACACGAGATATCAAGTGGGAAAACACAGGAGGCCAACCAAAATGACGCAGGAGGCCAACCAAAATGACATCCCTTTATACCCAACTGCAAAGCATGTTAAAACTTCACGATACAATGTGAAATAGTCAATAGGAGATTGAGGTTGTAATTTGAATATTTCCACTTATGAAACGAGTAAAAATGATGAAAATAATAGAACATGATAGTATTTATTATACAAGAGATATCAAGTGGGAAAACACAGGAGGCCAACCAAAATGACATCCCTTTATACCCAACTGCAAAGCATGTTAAAACTTCACGATACAATGTGAAATAGTCAATGGGAGATTGAGGTTGTAATTTGAATATATCCACTTATGAAACGAGTAAAAATGATGAAAATAATAGAACATGAGAGTATTTATTATACACGAGATATCAAGTGGGAAAACACAGGAGGCCAACCAAAATGACGCAGGAGGCCAACCAAAATGACATCCCTTTATACACAACTGCAAAGCATGTTAAAACTTCACGATACTATGTGAAATAGTCAATAGGAGATTGAGGTTGTAATTTGAATATTTCCACTTATGAAACGAGTAAAAATGATGAAAATAATAGAACATGATAGTATTTATTATACACGAGATATCAAGTGGGAAAACACAGGAGGCCAACCAAAATGACATCCCTTTATACACAACTGCAAAGCATGTTAACACTTCACGATACAATGTGAAATAGTCAATGGGAGATTGAGGTTGTAATTTGAATATATCCACTTATGAAACGAGTAAAAATGATGAAAATAATAGAACATGAGAGTATTTATTATACGCGATATCAAGTGGGAAAACACAGGAGGCCAACCAAAATGACGCAGGAGGCCAACCAAAATGACATCCCTTTATACACAACTGCAAAGCATGTTAAAACTTCACGATACAATGTGAAAAGTCAATGGGAGATTGAGGTTGTAATTTGAATATTTCCACTTATGAAACGAGTAAAAATGATGAAAATAATAGAACATGATAGTATTTATTATACACGAGATATCAAGTGGGAAAACACAGGAGGCCAACCAAAATGACATCCCTTTATACACAACTGCAAAGCATGTTAACACTTTGCGTTACATTGTAAAATAGTCAATGTGAGATTGAGGTTGTAATTCGAATATTTCCACTTATTAAACGAGTAAAAATGATGAAAATAATAGAACATGAGAGTATTTATTTACACGAGATATCAAGTGGGAAAACACAGGAGGCCAACCAAAATGACGCAGGAGGCCAACCAAAATGACATCCCTTTATACCCAACTGCAAAGCATGTTAAAACTTCACGATACAATGTGAAATAGTCAATGGGAGATTGAGGTTGTAATTTGAATATTTCCACTTATGAAACGAGTAAAAATGATGAAAATAATAGAACATGATAGTATTTATTATACACGAGATATCAAGTGGGAAAACACAGGAGGCCAACCAAAATGACGCAGGAGGCCAACCAAAATGACATCCCTTTATACACAACTGCAAAGCATGTTAAAACTTCACGATACTATGTGAAATAGTCAATAGGAGATTGAGGTTGTAATTTGAATATTTCCACTGAAACGAGTAAAAATGATGAAAATAATAGAACATGATAGTATTTATTATACACGAGATATCAAGTGGGAAAACACAGGAGGCCAACCAAAATGACGCAGGCCAACCAAAATGACGCAGGAGGCCAACCAAAATGACATCCCTTTATACACAACTGCAAAGCATGTTAAAACTTCACGATACTATGTGAAATAGTCAATAGGAGATTGAGGTTGTAATTTGAATATTTCCACTTATGAAACGAGTAAAAATGATGAAAATAATAGAACATGATAGTATTTATTATACACGAGATATCAAGTGGGAAAACACAGGAGGCCAACCAAAATGACGCAGGAGGCCAACCAAAATGACATCCCTTTATACACAACTGCAAAGCATGTTAAAACTTCACGATACAATGTGAAATAGTCAATGGGAGATTGAGGTTGTAATTTGAATATTTCCACTTATGAAACGAGTAAAAATGATGAAAATAATAGAACATGATAGTATTTATTATACACGAGATATCAAGTGGGAAAACACAGGAGGCCAACCAAAATGACATCCCTTTATACACAACTGCAAAGCATGTTAAAACTTTGCGTTACATTGTAAAATAGTCAATGTGAGATTGAGGTTGTAATTCGAATATTTCCACTTATTAAACGAGTAAAAATGATGAAAATAATAGAACATGAGAGTATTTATTTTACACGAGATATCAAGTGGGAAAACACAGGAGGCCAACCAAAATGACGCAGGAGGCCAACCAAAATGACATCCCTTTATACCCAACTGCAAAGCATGTTAAAACTTCACGATCTAATGTGAAATAGTCAATGGGAGATTGAGGTTGTAATTTGAATATTTCCACTTATGAAACGAGTAAAAATGATGAAAATAATAGAACATGATAGTATTTATTATACACGAGATATCAAGTGGGAAAACACAGGAGGCCAACCAAAATGACGCAGGAGGCCAACCAAAATGACATCCCTTTATACACAACTGCAAAGCATGTTAAAACTTCACGATACTATGTGAAATAGTCAATAGGAGATTGAGGTTGTAATTTGAATATTTCCACTTATGAAACGAGTAAAAATGATGAAAATAATAGAACATGATAGTATTTATTATACACGAGATATCAAGTGGGAAAACACAGGAGGCCAACCAAAATGACGCAGGAGGCCAACCAAAATGACGCAGGAGGCCAACCAAAATGACATCCCTTTATACACAACTGCAAAGCATGTTAAAACTTCACGATACTATGTGAAAAAGTCAATAGGAGATTGAGGTTGTAATTTGAATATTTCCACTTATGAAACGAGTAAAAATGATGAAAATAATAGAACATGATAGTATTTATTATACACGAGATATCAAGTGGGAAAACACAGGAGGCCAACCAAAATGACATCCCTTTATACACAACTGCAAAGCATGTTAAAACTTCACGATACAATGTGAAATAGTCAATGGGAGATTGAGGTTGTAATTTGAATATATCCACTTATGAAACGAGTAAAAATGATGAAAATAATAGAACATGAGAGTATTTATTATACGCGATATCAAGTGGGAAAACACAGGAGGCCAACCAAAATGACGCAGGAGGCCAACCAAAATGACATCCCTTTATACACAACTGCAAAGCATGTTAAAACTTCACGATACAATGTGAAATAGTCAATGGGAGATTGAGGTTGTAATTTGAATATATCCACTTATGAAACGAGTAAAAATGATGAAAATAATAGAACATGAGAGTATTTATTATACACGAGATATCAAGTGGGAAAACACAGGAGGCCAACCAAAATGACGCAGGAGGCCAACCAAAATGACATCCCTTTATACACAACTGCAAAGCATGTTAAAACTTCACGATACAATGTGAAATAGTCAATGGGAGATTGAGGTTGTAATTTGAATATATCCACTTATGAAACGAGTAAAAATGATGAAAATAATAGAACATGATAGTATTTATTATACACGAGATATCAAGTGGGAAAACACAGGAGGCCAACCAAAATGACGCAGGAGGCCAACCAAAATGACATCCCTTTATACCCAACTGCAAAGCATGTTAAAACTTCACGATACAATGTGAAATAGTCAATAGGAGATTGAGGTTGTAATTTGAATATTTCCACTTATGAAACGAGTAAAAATGATGAAAATAATAGAACATGAGAGTATTTATTATACACGAGATATCAAGTGGGAAAACACAGGAGGCCAACCAAAATGACATCCCTTTATACCCAACTGCAAAGCATGTTAACACTTCACGATACAATGTGAAATAGTCAATGGGAGATTGAGGTTGTAATTTGAATATATCCACTTATGAAACGAGTAAAAATGATGAAAATAATAGAACATGAGAGTATTTATTATACACGAGATATCAAGTGGGAAAACACAGGAGGCCAACCAAAATGACGCAGGAGGCCAACCAAAATGACATCCCTTTATACACAACTGCAAAGCATGTTAAAACTTCACGATACTATGTGAAATAGTCAATAGGAGATTGAGGTTGTAATTTGAATATTTCCACTTATTAAACGAGTAAAAATGATGAAAATAATAGAACATGATAGTATTTATTATACACGAGATATCAAGTGGGAAAACACAGGAGGCCAACCAAAATGACATCCCTTTATACACAACTGCAAAGCATGTTAAAACTTCACGATACAATGTGAAATAGTCAATGGGAGATTGAGGTTGTAATTTGAATATATCCACTTATGAAACGAGTAAAAATGATGAAAATAATAGAACATGAGAGTATTTATTATACGCGATATCAAGTGGGAAAACACAGGAGGCCAACCAAAATGACGCAGGAGGCCAACCAAAATGACATCCCTTTATACACAACTGCAAAGCATGTTAAAACTTCACGATACAATGTGAAATAGTCAATGGGAGATTGAGGTTGTAATTTGAATATTTCCACTTATGAAACGAGTAAAAATGATGAAAATAATAGAACATGATAGTATTTATTATACACGAGATATCAAGTGGGAAAACACAGGAGGCCAACCAAAATGACATCCCTTTATACACAACTGCAAAGCATGTTAACACTTTGCGTTACATTGTAAAACAGTCAATGTGAGATTGAGGTTGTAATTCGAATATTTCCACTTATTAAACGAGTAAAAATGATGAAAATAATAGAACATGAGAGTATTTATTTTACACGAGATATCAAGTGGGAAAACACAGGAGGCCAACCAAAATGACGCAGGAGGCCAACCAAAATGACATCCCTTTATACCCAACTGCAAAGCATGTTAAAACTTCACGATACAATGTGAAATAGTCAATGGGAGATTGAGGTTGTAATTTGAATATTTCCACTTATGAAACGAGTAAAAATGATGAAAATAATAGAACATGATAGTATTTATTATACACGAGATATCAAGTGGGAAAACACAGGAGGCCAACCAAAATGACGCAGGAGGCCAACCAAAATGACATCCCTTTATACACAACTGCAAAGCATGTTAAAACTTCACGATACTATGTGAAATAGTCAATAGGAGATTGAGGTTGTAATTTGAATATTTCCACTGAAACGAGTAAAAATGATGAAAATAATAGAACATGATAGTATTTATTATACACGAGATATCAAGTGGGAAAACACAGGAGGCCAACCAAAATGACGCAGGAGGCCAACCAAAATGACGCAGGAGGCCAACCAAAATGACATCCCTTTATACACAACTGCAAAGCATGTTAAAACTTCACGATACTATGTGAAAAAGTCAATAGGAGATTGAGGTTGTAATTTGAATATTTCCACTTATGAAACGAGTAAAAATGATGAAAATAATAGAACATGATAGTATTTATTATACACGAGATATCAAGTGGGAAAACACAGGAGGCCAACCAAAATGACGCAGGAGGCCAACCAAAATGACATCCCTTTATACACAACTGCAAAGCATGTTAAAACTTCACGATACAATGTGAAAAAGTCAATGGGAGATTGAGGTTGTAATTTGAATATTTCCACTTATGAAACGAGTAAAAATGATGAAAATAATAGAACATGATAGTATTTATTATACACGAGATATCAAGTGGGAAAACACAGGAGGCCAACCAAAATGACATCCCTTTATACACAACTGCAAAGCATGTTAACACTTTGCGTTACATTGTAAAACAGTCAATGTGAGATTGAGGTTGTAATTCGAATATTTCCACTTATTAAACGAGTAAAAATGATGAAAATAATAGAACATGAGAGTATTTATTTTACACGAGATATCAAGTGGGAAAACACAGGAGGCCAACCAAAATGACGCAGGAGGCCAACCAAAATGACATCCCTTTATACCCAACTGCAAAGCATGTTAAAACTTCACGATCTAATGTGAAATAGTCAATGGGAGATTGAGGTTGTAATTTGAATATTTCCACTTATGAAACGAGTAAAAATGATGAAAATAATAGAACATGATAGTATTTATTATACACGAGATATCAAGTGGGAAAACACAGGAGGCCAACCAAAATGACGCAGGAGGCCAACCAAAATGACATCCCTTTATACACAACTGCAAAGCATGTTAAAACTTCACGATACTATGTGAAATAGTCAATAGGAGATTGAGGTTGTAATTTGAATATTTCCACTGAAACGAGTAAAAATGATGAAAATAATAGAACATGATAGTATTTATTATACACGAGATATCAAGTGGGAAAACACAGGAGGCCAACCAAAATGACGCAGGAGGCCAACCAAAATGACGCAGGAGGCCAACCAAAATGACATCCCTTTATACACAACTGCAAAGCATGTTAAAACTTCACGATACTATGTGAAAAAGTCAATAGGAGATTGAGGTTGTAATTTGAATATTTCCACTTATGAAACGAGTAAAAATGATGAAAATAATAGAACATGATAGTATTTATTATACACGAGATATCAAGTGGGAAAACACAGGAGGCCAACCAAAATGACATCCCTTTATACACAACTGCAAAGCATGTTAAAACTTCACGATACAATGTGAAATAGTCAATGGGAGATTGAGGTTGTAATTTGAATATATCCACTTATGAAACGAGTAAAAATGATGAAAATAATAGAACATGAGAGTATTTATTATACGCGATATCAAGTGGGAAAACACAGGAGGCCAACCAAAATGACGCAGGAGGCCAACCAAAATGACATCCCTTTATACACAACTGCAAAGCATGTTCAAACTTCACGATACTATGTGAAATAGTCAATAGGAGATTGAGGTTGTAATTTGAATATTTCCACTGAAACGAGTAAAAATGATGAAAATAATAGAACATGATAGTATTTATTATACACGAGATATCAAGTGGGAAAACACAGGAGGCCAACCAAAATGACGCAGGAGGCCAACCAAAATGACATCCCTTTATACACAACTGCAAAGCATGTTAACACTTCACGATACAATGTGAAATAGTCAATGGGAGATTGAGGTTGTAATTTGAATATTCCACTTATGAAACGAGTAAAAATGATGAAAATAATAGAACATGATAGTATTTATTATACACGAGATATCAAGTGGGAAAACACAGGAGGCCAACCAAAATGACGCAGGAGGCCAACCAAAATGACATCCCTTTATACACAACTGCAAAGCATGTTAAAACTTCACGATACTATGTGAAATAGTCAATAGGAGATTGAGGTTGTAATTTGAATATTTCCACTTATGAAACGAGTAAAAATGATGAAAATAATAGAACATGATAGTATTTATTATACACGAGATATCAAGTGGGAAAACACAGGAGGCCAACCAAAATGACATCCCTTTATACACAACTGCAAAGCATGTTAACACTTCACGATACAATGTGAAATAGTCAATGGGAGATTGAGGTTGTAATTTGAATATATCCACTTATGAAACGAGTAAAAATGATGAAAATAATAGAACATGAGAGTATTTATTATACGCGATATCAAGTGGGAAAACACAGGAGGCCAACCAAAATGACGCAGGAGGCCAACCAAAATGACATCCCTTTATACACAACTGCAAAGCATGTTAAAACTTCACGATACAATGTGAAATAGTCAATGGGAGATTGAGGTTGTAATTTGAATATATCCACTTATGAAACGAGTAAAAATGATGAAAATAATAGAACATGATAGTATTTATTATACACGAGATATCAAGTGGGAAAACACAGGAGGCCAACCAAAATGACGCAGGAGGCCAACCAAAATGACGCAGGAGGCCAACCAAAATGACATCCCTTTATACACAACTGCAAAGCATGTTAAAACTTCACGATACTATGTGAAAAAGTCAATAGGAGATTGAGGTTGTAATTTGAATATTTCCACTTATGAAACGAGTAAAAATGATGAAAATAATAGAACATGATAGTATTTATTATACAAGAGATATCAAGTGGGAAAACACAGGAGGCCAACCAAAATGACATCCCTTTATACCCAACTGCAAAGCATGTTAAAACTTCACGATACAATGTGAAATAGTCAATGGGAGATTGAGGTTGTAATTTGAATATATCCACTTATGAAACGAGTAAAAATGATGAAAATAATAGAACATGAGAGTATTTATTATACACGAGATATCAAGTGGGAAAACACAGGAGGCCAACCAAAATGACGCAGGAGGCCAACCAAAATGACGCAGGAGGCCAACCAAAATGACATCCCTTTATACCCAACTGCAAAGCATGTTAAAACTTCACGATACAATGTGAAATAGTCAATAGGAGATTGAGGTTGTAATTTTAATATTTCCACTTATGAAACGAGTAAAAATGATGAAAATAATAGAACATGATAGTATTTATTATACAAGAGATATCAAGTGGGAAAACACAGGAGGCCAACCAAAATGACATCCCTTTATACCCAACTGCAAAGCATGTTAACACTTCACGATACAATGTGAAATAGTCAATGGGAGATTGAGGTTGTAATTTGAATATATCCACTCATGAAACGAGTAAAAATGATGAAAATAATAGAACATGAGAGTATTTATTATACACGAGATATCAAGTGGGAAAACACAGGAGGCCAACCAAAATGACGCAGGAGGCCAACCAAAATGACATCCCTTTATACACAACTGCAAAGCATGTTAAAACTTCACGATACTATGTGAAATAGTCAATAGGAGATTGAGGTTGTAATTCGAATATTTCCACTTATTAAACGAGTAAAAATGATGAAAATAATAGAACATGATAGTATTTATTATACACGAGATATCAAGTGGGAAAACACAGGAGGCCAACCAAAATGACATCCCTTTATACACAACTGCAAAGCATGTTAAAACTTCACGATACAATGTGAAATAGTCAATGGGAGATTGAGGTTGTAATTTGAATATATCCACTTATGAAACGAGTAAAAATGATGAAAATAATAGAACATGAGAGTATTTATTATACGCGATATCAAGTGGGAAAACACAGGAGGCCAACCAAAATGACGCAGGAGGCCAACCAAAATGACATCCCTTTATACCAACTGCAAAGCATGTTAAAACTTCACGATACTATGTGAAATAGTCAATAGGAGATTGAGGTTGTAATTTGAATATTTCCACTGAAACGAGTAAAAATGATGAAAATAATAGAACATGATAGTATTTATTATACACGAGATATCAAGTGGGAAAACACAGGAGGCCAACCAAAATGACGCAGGAGGCCAACCAAAATGACATCCCTTTATACCCAACTGCAAAGCATGTTAAAACTTCACGATACAATGTGAAATAGTCAATGGGAGATTGAGGTTGTAATTTGAATATATCCACTTATGAAACGAGTAAAAATGATGAAAATAATAGAACATGAGAGTATTTATTATACACGAGATATCAAGTGGGAAAACACAGGAGGCCAACCAAAATGACGCAGGAGGCCAACCAAAATGACATCCCTTTATACACAACTGCAAAGCATGTTAAAACTTCACGATACTATGTGAAATAGTCAATAGGAGATTGAGGTTGTAATTTGAATATTTCCACTTATGAAACGAGTAAAAATGATGAAAATAATAGAACATGATAGTATTTATTATACACGAGATATCAAGTGGGAAAACACAGGAGGCCAACCAAAATGACATCCCTTTATACACAACTGCAAAGCATGTTAAAACTTCACGATACAATGTGAAATAGTCAATGGGAGATTGAGGTTGTAATTTGAATATATCCACTTATGAAACGAGTAAAAATGATGAAAATAATAGAACATGAGAGTATTTATTATACGCGATATCAAGTGGGAAAACACAGGAGGCCAACCAAAATGACACAGGAGGCCAACCAAAATGACATCCCTTTATACACAACTGCAAAGCATGTTAAAACTTCACGATACAATGTGAAATAGTCAATGGGAGATTGAGGTTGTAATTTGAATATATCCACTTATGAAACGAGTAAAAATGATGAAAATAATAGAACATGAGAGTATTTATTATACACGAGATATCAAGTGGGAAAACACAGGAGGCCAACCAAAATGACGCAGGAGGCCAACCAAAATGACATCCCTTTATACACAACTGCAAAGCATGTAAAAACTTCACGATACTATGTGAAATAGTCAATAGGAGATTGAGGTTGTAATTCGAATATTTCCACTTATTAAACGAGTAAAAATGATGAAAATAATAGAACATGATAGTATTTATTATACACGAGATATCAAGTGGGAAAACACAGGAGGCCAACCAAAATGACATCCTTTATACACAACTGCAAAGCATGTTAACACTTCACGATACAATGTGAAATAGTCAATGGGAGATTGAGGTTGTAATTTAATATATCCACTTATGAAACGAGTAAAAATGATGAAAATAATAGAACATGAGAGTATTTATTATACGCGATATCAAGTGGGAAAACACAGGAGGCCAACCAAAATGACGCAGGAGGCCAACCAAAATGACATCCCTTTATACACAACTGCAAAGCATGTTAAAACTTCACGATACTATGTGAAAAAGTCAATAGGAGATTGAGGTTGTAATTTGAATATTTCCACTTATGAAACGAGTAAAAATGATGAAAATAATAGAACATGATAGTATTTATTATACACGAGATATCAAGTGGGAAAACACAGGAGGCCAACCAAAATGACGCAGGAGGCCAACCAAAATGACGCAGGAGGCCAACCAAAATGACATCCCTTTATAAACAACTGCAAAGCATGTTAAAACTTCACGATACAATGTGAAATAGTCAATGGGAGATTGAGGTTGTAATTTGAATATATCCACTTATGAAACGAGTAAAAATGATGAAAATAATAGAACATGAGAGTATTTATTATACGCGATATCTAGTGGGAAAACATAGGAGGCCAACCAAAATGACGCAGGAGGCCAACCAAAATGACATCCCTTTATACACAACTGCAAAGCATGTTAAAACTTCACGATACTATGTGAAATAGTCGATAGGAGATTGAGGTTGTAATTTGAATATTTCCACTTATGAAACGAGTAAAAATGATGAAAATAATAGAACATGAGAGTATTTATTTTACACGAGATATCAAGTGGGAAAACACAGGAGGCCAACCAAAATGACGCAGGAGGCCAACCAAAATGACATCCCTTTATACCCAACTGCAAAGCATGTTAAAACTTCACGATCCAATGTGAAATAGTCAATGGGAGATTGAGGTTGTAATTTGAATATATCCACTTATGAAACGAGTAAAAATGATGAAAATAATAGAACATGAGAGTATTTATTTTACGCAATATCAAGTGAGAAAACACAGGAGGCCAACCAAAATGACGCAGGAGGCCAACCAAAATGACGCAGGAAGCCAACCAAAATGACATCCCTCTATACACAACTGCAAAGCATGTTAAAACTTCACGATACAATGTGAAATAGTCAATGGGAGATTGAGGCTGTAATTTGAATATTTCCACTTATGAAACGAGTAAAAATGATGAAAATAATAGAACATGATAGTATTTATTATACAAGAGATATCAAGTGAGAAAACACAGGAGGCCAACCAAAATGACATCCCTTTATACCCAACTGCAAAGCATGTTAACACTTTGCGTTACATTGTAAAACAGTCGATGTGAGATTGAGGTTGTAATTCGAATATTTCCACTTATTAAACGAGTAAAAATGATGAAAATAATAGAACATGAGAGTATTTATTTTACACGAGATATCAAGTGGGAAAACACAGGAGGCCAACCAAAATGACGCAGGAGGCCAACCAAAATGACATCCCTTTATACCCAACTGCAAAGCATGTTAAAACTTCACGATCCAATGTGAAATAGTCAATGGGACACTGAGGTTGTAATTTGAATATATCCACTTATGAAACGAGTAAAAATGATGAAAATAATAGAACATGAGAGTATTTATTATACGCGATATCTAGTGGGAAAACACAGGAGGCCAACCAAAATGACGCAGGAGGCCAACCAAAATGACATCCCTTTATACCCAACTGCAAAGCATGTTAAAACTTCACGATACTATGTGAAATAGTCAATGGGAGATTGAGCTTGTAATTTGAATATTTCCACTCATGAAACGAGTAACAATGATGAAAATAATAGAACATCATAGTATTTATTATACACGAGATATCAAGTGAGAAAACACAGGAGGCCAACCAAAATGACATCCCTTTATACCCAACTGCAGAGCATGTTAACACTTTGCGTTACATTGTAAAACACTCAATGTGAGAATGAGGTTGTAATTCGAATATTTCCACTTATTAAACGAGTAAAAATGATGAAAATAATAGAACATGATAGTATTTATTATACACGAGATGTCAAGTGGGAAAACACAGGAGGCCAACCAAAATGACATCCCTTTATACACAACTGCAAAGCATGTTAACACTTCACGATACAATGTGAAATAGTCAATGGGAGATTGAGCTTGTAATTTTAATATATCCACTTATGAAATGAGTAAAAATGATGAAAATAATAGAACATGATAGTATTTATTATACACGAGATATCAAGTGAGAAAACACAGGAGGCCAACCAAAATGACATCCCTTTATACACAACTGCAAAGCATGTAAAAACTTCACAATACTATGTGAAATAGTCAATAGGAGATTGAGGTTGTAATTCGAATATTTCCACTTATTAAACGAGTAAAAATGATGAAAATAATAGAACATGAGAGTATTTATTATACGCGATATCAAGTGGGAAAACACAGGAGGCCAACCAAAATGGCATCCCTTTATAAACAACTGCAAAGCATGTTAAAACTTCACGATACAAAGTGAAATAGTAAATAGGAGATTGAGGTTGTAATTTGAATATTTCCACTCATGAAACGAGTAAAAATAATGAAAATAATAGAACATGATAGTATTTATTATACACGAGATATCAAGTGGGAAAACACAGGAGGCCAACCAAAATGACGCAGGAGGCCAACCAAAATGACATCCCTTTATACCCAACTGCAAAGCATGTTAACACTTCACGATACAATGTGAAATAGTCAATGGGAGACTGAGGTTGTAATTTGAATATATCCACTCATGAAACGAGTAAAAATGATGAAAATAATAGAACATGAGAGTATTTATTATACGCGATATCAAGTGGGAAAACACAGGAGGCCAACCAAAATGACGCAGGAGGCCAACCAAAATGACATCCCTTTATACACAACTGCAAAGCATGTTAAAACTTCACGATACAATGTGAAATAGTCAATGGGAGATTGAGGTTGTAATTTGAATATTTCCACTCATGAAACGAGTAAAAATGATGAAAATAATAGAACATGATAGTATTTATTATACACGATATCAAGTGGGAAAACACAGGAGGCCAACCAAAATGACATCCCTTTATACACAACTGCAAAGCATGTTAACACTTCACGATACAACGTGAAATAGTCAATGGGAGATTGAGGTTGTAATTTGAATATATCCACTTATGAAACGAGTAAAAATGATGAAAATAATAGAAAACACAGGAGGCCAACCAAAATGACGCAGGAGGCCAACCAAAATGACATCCCTTTATACACAACTGCAAAGCATGTTAACACTTCACGATACAATGTGAAATAGTCAATGGGAGATTGAGGTTGTAATTTGAATATATCCACTTATGAAACGAGTAAAAATGTTCAAAATAATATAAACAAAGGAAATCATTTTAGAAACATAATTATTCATTGTACTCGAATCACATCAGATAATTTCTATGTTTCAACAAACATTTTTTTTTAAATGAGAAGAGAGAAAAAAAATCGGGGAAAAAAGAGAAGATCCATGTAACCCCACGTCCGCCGCCCCCTCCCCCCCCCCCCCTAAAAAAAACAAAACATATCCAGAGGATCTTCCAGTTACTAATGCACTTCGCCTTAACCTATGTAGCAAACACAATGCCCTTCTATAATATACAAACGGAAGTTAATTAATATTAAACTTAATATTAATACTTTCAAAGACAGACTAAGCATAGTAGATTGGAATGATATTCATGATATGACTGATGTAAATAATAGTTTTGAAGAATTTATGGCCAAATTAACTAGCTTGAATGTTGTCCTATGAGAAAAATCAATCTTCAAAATAGGAAAAGAATTCCAAAATCTCCATGGATAACACCGGGCTTATTAAGATCAATAAGACAAATCAATCTATATCACTTGCCGAGAACTCGTACAGCATTAACCCAGAATACTTTTTCATATACAGCTCCTAAATTTTGGAATTCACTCCCTTTAAATAATTATACGAGACAATATAAGTTTAAGTACACTCAAACGTAAATTGAGAAAATCACTTATTGCTTTTTATGAACGTTGATCCCTCAATGGTGATTCTTGTTTACCTGTGTAGCAAAAATCTATAGATTAAATGAAACCTTCCAGATCCTGCCCCTCCACCCCCCCCCCCCTTCCTCGCCCCCTGTCACTTTGTCCTTCTTCTGTCTTTTGTAAAATTTACTCCTTTCCATTGTTACTATTCCCAGCTTTATTATTTCTCAATGCTTTCTCTTCGATGGAAAGTGTGTTATACTTGTGATTTTGTTTGCTTTCCATGGCCATGTATCTGTTTTCTTCTTTTTCCCTTTTATTGGGCATTTTATGCATGGTTGCCCAGACTAGTTTTTTAAGTGCTGTATTCATGATTTATCTTTTGTCAGGGACCAGCGCTTCTACAAGCTATGCTTCTATGCTGGTCTCTGTTTTCATTATCATTTTCATAAAATTAATCTAATGTAGTCTTCATTACTGTTACTTTTTTATTACAACTCAAACTTTAATGCCCATTATTTTGCTTGTAATGATCAAAAACGTTTCAGCACTAAGTTGTATTTTCAATATTGTTGATTGCATAATACATATTCTTATGTACATGTACTTTGAAAAATGAAAGTGTAATGAAATAAAAATCTGAATCTGAATCTGAAATCTGATTCATTTATCTCTCTCTCTCTCTCTCTGTCTCTTTTAACACCTTGAATCCTTTGTACCCGAAATGCATAGCAATGAGCAGGCATTTCTCTGTTTTTCATGGCCGTATCTTTTGATGACTTAAGTACAGAATTCAAAACATATATTATTCATGAAAATCAGCCTAAAATAAAACAATATGAAGAACTAGATACTGGAATCAGTATAAAGTTGCCAAATATGGAACACATATGTTGCTTTTTCACCAAGTATTAATGGTTTAAACTTTTCAGCATGCACCCAAATGTCTGACAAGTTCAAATTATTTTTCTGCATGTTTAGCAATGACTGAAATTAAAGTCAAAGGCGTAAAGATGAAGTCCAGAGGCTCCCCCTTAAAAATGAAATTAAAGAAAGTGAAAACTAGATATTTTTTTAATCCTTGCAAACCGGCTCTACCCCGCCCCCCTTCTCTCTCTCTCTCTCTCCCTCTCTCACTCTCACATTCTTTCTCTCTCTCTCTCTCTCTCTCTAGCATTCTCTTCAGCTTGATTCCTCCCCCTCCCCCAAAGAAAAAACAAATCTTTCTGATCGATAGATATTAAATTTATCGGAAGAGGGAGGCTAAGATTCATGACATTGGAATTACGCGAAAACTTTACCCCACTCCCTTTTCCGTGTTTCTCATAATGCTGAATCCGTTGTAAAAGGAAAACACACCAGGGCAACTTGCCTTTTTGCATGCTCACACCCATTCTCTATCTCTCTCTCTAGCATTCTCTTCACCTTAATTCCTTCCCTCCCCAACAAATCTTTCGATCGATAGATATTAAATTGATCGGAAGAGGGAGGCTAAGATTCACGACATTGTAATTACGCGAAAACTTTACCCCACTCCCTTTTCCGTGTTTCTCATAATGCTGAATCCGTTGTAAAAGGAAAACACACGAGGGCTACTTTTTGCATGCTATGCTGAAGAAATAGACGTGAAAAATCTCTTAGTGTTGGATTTTCTTCTGCTCAACTTAAAATTTTGAAATAAAGGAACATAATAAACTTTTACAAGTAGTAGTATATAGAACAATTTCAGCAGAATTAACTGAAGTGCACATGCATTAATATGTTTACACTATAATTTTCTTCGGTAGCATCAAGGGATTTTTGCTCAAATATTAGTTTTCTCTTACTGTTTCCATAGCAACAGCCATTTTCAAACATGGACACTTTTTATTACTCTTATTTGGGTTTTAATCAAGTGAGAAACTTTTGATACATTATTCTAAAATGTTACGTGTTTTGTACTTTCTTAATCACGAATACATGACATTTTCTGAAATTATATTGTTCTTGATCTGTTTTCATGGTAATAGCCCTTGTGGTCACGCCCATATTTTAATTTAGGGCAATGAAGCATATTTTGATAGTTAATGGTCCCATCTAACAGAAAAAACTTCATTTAAGATTATTTTTAAAGGGGTGGGGACATTTCAGTTTTTGGCCCATAGACTATACTAATAATACATGGGATAATTGCCTTATGTACATGTACACTCTAGATGTACATTCAAATAGTGTTTTTCATTCAAAATGCGCATCCAGTAAAAATACATCATTCCATTTGGGATAACATAAAATGCGTTATCTGTCACCTTATCGGATAATGTCTTTTCTATGTATGACATGACAATATACATGATATGTTTAATCAAGAAAAGCGTTTAAATGGACAAATTTACGTTGGGTAAAAAATGTTGAAATATTGGTAGTTTTCACAACCTATTATTTTGAGTAAATCACAGTTTTATGTTTCATTACGCCATACATGTGTGTGTAATATCCAATTTCCAATTGTATATTAATCAGGTTTATAACTTTAAACTAAAAAAAAATCTGATATCACTTGAAAAGTCTTAATCAGTATAACATATTAGTTTTAAAAAATTAAAAATTGTGATTTTGACATTCTTTCAAATTTTGAGCCAAAAATGGCATTTTTAGGCAAAAATGCGCGTGGCATCCGCCCGTACCTTATTCCTCAGTATTTTTGCAAGAGTTTTAGCATGGAAGCCGAGCATTACCCCAAATTGCCGTCCAAAGTAAAAAAAAAATCTTCTTGGCTGGTCTACTATTTTCAGCATCTGCAATATCCGAGCGATTCGCCAGAAATATAGCGATGTTTTGATGACGTCACACCGGAGACCGATCCTGCTTAATAAAGCAGACGATGTCCTATAACGAATGAACGTAATTGCAATGCAATTATTTATCAAATTATAAAGAGTTTGGTATATTTAAACATGACCTTATTTCACACCATTCTAAAAGGGAAGTGAAACTGATTCTGATAACTAAAACCGTTTGATTGTAAATATACAGGATAAGGGTCAATGATCAATGAAATAAACTCCACTTTCAAATTGAAAAGCCCTCCGAATAATAACACGGATGGTATTCGTTCCCTCTTGAAACGCCGAACATGCCCCGGTGCAAGCAGCTGAAAATACAATGGCGTCTTATTTTGTTTACAAGTGACTGAGTCCTTTATTTTTTTTAACCCTGCATTCTTCATCAAAACAATACCATACACGAAGTTAAGAATGAGGCAACAGACTAACATTAAGACTGACGCTAGTCAAGTAAGAGAAATAAGTGAAGAGGAGATGACAAAACAGGCACTGAAAAATGTGTAAGATGTTATGGGACATCGTCTGCTTAGACAATACTGGTCCCCGGTGTGACGTCACACATCTCAGCAGCATTCGAGGAACTCTTCAGGTGCTATAGAGTAACGAAGTGTGACGTCATACTGGCGAAGTTGTCAAGGTTGCTGGTTCTAAACAATTTTGTGCTTAACAATGGCGTGGTGATCACAGGCTTATAAATGGCTTATAAATCGCCAATGACGTCATCAAATCAAGCAACTTGACAAAAAACTGCTAAATTCTCCTATTTACCTGCGAGTCATTTAATTTCAAGGAGGTCATATGTAATTAAAACTGTTCAGTGTTGTATCCATGTATTTAAAGCGAAAAAGGGTAAACGCGATCATAGAAAACTGGAGCTCTTTATTCGCAACAGAACTTTTCCTAATGAAAGCCTTTTCAGTGTTCCGATAGAGTGTTCGATGAATAGCGCCGCCTTCGGCGTTCCGGGAACTATGCGTCTAGATACTCAGGTAGCTGGCAATTCAAAATTTTAAACACCATGATGATACAAAATTCTTCGATTGTTTACCACTTTAAGTACAATAAAAAGGACCTTACAGATGTTACATTACACTAACTGAATATCATTCTTGCAAATTTGTTTTGAATTTTATGTAATCGATCTAGAACCATTATACGTAATCCCAATATGGTTCAACAATTGTCAATATGTGGCAAAGTGAGAGAGTAATATAATTTAATCAAATGTTTAGAGGATATATACATTTTAACTCTACGAACTGATCCTATTGCTCGAGTGATTTGATTTACAAGTGTCTCAATTTAAACCCCATTATTTGACATTTTTAACAAACTCTATTTTTTCAAATGTTTGCACAGTTAATTTTTGGGAACAAATACCATAACATTTGTTTTATCTGTAGATCTGTTCAAAATTGTTTTATTCTTTTGTTCGTGCACTACTGTATCTTGCACTTTTCAGAACATGGTGAAACGCCTGTTCACTACTACATCACTGTATTATTAACAAGTATTAAAGTTTCAGTCATTGTTCAGATGTTTGTTTTTGCTCGAAACGCATATAAGCAATTTAAGTTAAGTGCTCTCCAACATATCAAAGACAAACATCCAAGTTCTAATAAATTTTTCAGGTTAGTAAATAAGATAAAAAGCAATCATCTTTTTGTTTTGTTTTGCTTGTGTTAAGGAATAGCAACTCTAAACTGACTTGACGTCATATTATGAGCTTTCCTTCTGTCATAAGTAACGGAGGAAGGCGAGGGAGCCGAAATGTAAGGAAACAGAGGTGAGATGAGAGAAAGAGAGAGAGTCGGAGAAGGAGGAGACTGAGTGGAGAAATAGAGAAATGCACTTTGCATACTTAACCCTTTCAGGACAGGAATTATTTAAGGGCATAATTGATCACATTTTGTTTTTCAAATTGGCAACAATAATAATTTGCTTTTAATGCTTCATGGTATGTAGGCCTACTGTCTTTGAAAACAACATACATGGTTGGGAACTTTGACGAAAAGTGGAAAACTTGCCAATTTTGATATTAGAAAACGATGATTTTGAACCTCTCAATATGTTGCGAATTAGTATTTTGAAACTTTAAAATGTTGTCTCCGAACAATGTCAGCTTGACTACGATCCGATCAGTCCCACGAACTGCATAAGATGAATAACATAGTAGATTTGGTATGCCAATTGCTCAAGGTTGCCCCATGGGCAACAAACTGAATGGTTTAATGTTCTAAGATTGGAACAAAATTTGTTGTTTTTATACGCTACATTAAAGCGACGAGTGCATGATAAAACCGCAGCACAATGAACATTCTGATAACCATTTAACTAAAAAACTTAATGGGCAAGCATGGCTTTGACATGTTTTAGGGGGAAATATGGGTGCTCCGTCGTGTCACATATTTTGATATCTATCACGGGAATCGCATAATGGTCTTTGATATATTGGGGTTGAAGATGGTCTCTCTTCACTGACTCCCATTGTGTCCAATTGACAAATAGCATAGCAATAATTTTAAAGCACTTGAGGAAAAAATGTAAGAGACACCAGCAGCTTTCATTTTTTAGAAAGCTATACAACTGTGAGTGCTTTTGGGACTTTTCTTTTGTCATCCCCCCCCCCCCCCCCCCCGTTCATTTTAGATGTGGTAATGAATAGCTTACAGTGAACTCATTTACATTCCATATTATGACTTGAGAAAGAATGAAACTTTTCTGTTCAGTTGACCCTTACTCCGTTTGCTTGAGATACCAATAATTGTAACAGATCAATACTGTATTAGAGGAAAGCAAATTAAAGGGCAGAGATACGCAGGATCTTACAGGTACAATGTTTATTATGTTCAAAAGCCAAATATAATTATTTAAAATAACATTTTTTACAGAAGTTGTTTCTGTGAATTTACGAATAGAAAATATACTGTACGACTACCTATATTTTCTATCTCTCCCTCTCTCTCTCCCTTCCTCTCCCTCGCTCTCCCTGTCTCTCTTTCTCTCTCATACTTTCTCTCTCTCTCTCACTCTTTCTTTACTAATTTCCTGATATTTGATAAGCATCAATTAACAATAGCGTATTTGCTCTGCCAATTTTTTTATGTGATATTCATCACATTTATTCAGTTATAATGGTACATGTTAAGGGCAGAAATGCTAAAAAGAACAAATATTTGTACAGGTGTATACGGGTATACCCTTAAAGGCAGAATGAAATATAAACAAAGGCATGAGATTAGGTCCTTTCATAGGCGGACTTTTTCGTTTCTTTTTTTCTTCTCTTATCCGTGCTGGTTTGAAATATCTATTAAGAATTGCATGTAATGATGGCCAGAACGATGGTGTCTTATTTGAGCAAAACCCGACTGACAAAGATTAAGACTTGTAGTTATGTGTCTCGAATAAAGACTTCTGAGACTTCAAATTCACGCTCTTGCATAAATAAAAAATTCTGCATGACGTGATAAGCACAGTTTAAGCCAAAACAGCAAGAAGCCAATCAACAGAAACACAAGGAAAAAGATTCACAAAGCCTGGAATTTGTTCATATATTCTTTATCAATCTCGCATGCAGACTGAAAGGAGAGACTTTTTCTATCTTCTACATGTCCCAAGATAATGTAAAATATTCTTCCTCAAACTTACATTAATCTGATTATTTTATCTTTTCATGTAGAATGAACTGATCTTCAATAAACAGATTACAAAATGTTACATTATACAAACAGCAAATACATGTGTATGCCATGTACAATAATCCAATTTTGAATGTAAATGTAGTTTATTTGCATGAATTAGATTTACACATATGTCGAAATCAACTATTTTTTTTAATCATAAAAATGTGACATTTGCCAATTTGCATAATCTTTTTAACATTCATTTTTAAGGAAGCAAAATGTCATCGCATATGATTCTGCTACCTGTAAGCACCTACAAATACTAGTACTGTAAATAAAACAAACAGAAAATATATTTTTTTACAGAAGACAAAAAGACAAACATATGATGCACAAACAAAGTACAAGACATATATAATTTTATGTATATTATTTAATAGATCACTACTTGGGAGTAGTCTAAGTTCAATGCTCAGTAGAAAATAACATGAAGAATTTGATTGACAATTAAACACTGTTAAGAATCATGAAGTTTGCAAAGATTTGAGTTCATAAACATTCAAGAAGGATATAAGGCACATTTGAGGAATTAAAGAGAAAGACAAGTTCTCGAAAATGTATGAAGAAGTGCATGCATAGGCCTATGATCGGGTCATTCCAACAGAACCTAAAAGATTCTAAATCTCAAAGGTTATCAGATATGCTTTGAAAATATATTTGCATTTCAAAAGAAACTGCAAGTTTCATACACACAATCTGAAATACCCAAACACCTGGTCAAGTATTATATAATCATTTTCCAAGCATATCAAAAATAATATTGTACTGTTACATAAATACAGGGTGTCCCTTAAAAAGGGAAACAAGAATTCATTAGTAAATAACTCGAGAATTCAAAATAAATTGGTCAAGCGTGACTTATTGGTCATATTCTTTATGTCATATGGACGAAGAGAAAATAAGCTTTCCAATAATGTGTACATTGACCAAAATATAATTTGGAATTACTGAGTAATTTACCATATACTTTGGTTGCCTATTTTCAGGGGCTCTCTGTATAGTGCAATGTAATAAACTTCAGTATGTGCCTGGGAATGATGTCACCAAAAGAATAAACCACAGCAAGTTGGAAACGTAATCCATGTTTTCTGTTTTCTGTTAAAGCTAATTACTCAGGTATTTTTTTTTATTCAACTCATATTGCTGATCATATTAATGCATGTATCTCTTCTTCCTAGAGATTCATTGGAAAATGTTTTCATTCATCATAAACACGACTCAAAACTACTACTTAAAGGGAATCGGTAACTTTGTGGAGGTTTAATTTATAAATTGTTGAATTTTGATGTTTGTGTTGTATAATGATGTTCAGAAGGATAAATAAACAGCCAGAAATAAAAGAGGTTTTGCAATACATATATAAGCTGATGTTATTTGCAAGAATGCAACAAACTCCCTCAACTTTAAGACAATCCCCTTCCATTGATTCTTTTAAGAAGTCCCTTAAAGCCCACTTGTTTTAGAAAACCGTCCTACTTTTTTTTGTTGGTGTGTGTTTCATCGTCTTGTAATGCTATGTGTATATATAAATGAATAGTGAGCGCTTTGGGCCACTATGGGAAAATGGCGTTATAAATGCCAGGTATTATTATTATTATTATTATTATATCTAAGACCGAATACTGCCATTCATGAAACTGTACTGGGGGTATGCTTTAGTCCAACACTGGTCTGGCATTTCCAGTCACTTGCAGAATTTCACTTTTTGTGAAGCACATGATGGTGCGTTTAACATTCATTTTTCAGGGCTTCATTTTTACAACATATTACATACCCTGATAGCATTAACAGGGCCATGCAGCTCAGATTTTATCAAGCCTCCACAAAGTTACAGATTACCTTTCAAAGGTTGTACTGCTCAACCTAGTCTACATTACCAGCGAATCATACATGCACCATTCAGTCTAACAGCAAGATGGCAGGATATACAATTGCATAGAAATAGAGCTGCAAAATAGGCATTGTCTCGTATCATATACATGTACATCTTCCTTATCTTCTCCTAAATGATGTATAAATGTACATGTATAACTAAATTCACTATAAGGAAATCTAGAATCTAATAAATAATACAAAGTATTTACATATTACATTTATAACATGAATAGCAAAAACATATATTGAGAAATCAAAAACATATTTCCTTGTACATGAAACAGTATTCCCTATGTAGGCAACTTCTCAGTTATCATACAAAAACATTTTCCAATGCAAAGACAAATGTTTTCTGGTAAAGAACAAAACATTATCAAAAAATTATCTGTCACGACGATTCAGATATCCAATTTATTCATTCACACAGTGACCAGATAAAGATACAAAATTTATTGAAGTACACAAGAATACAGAAATGAGGGAAAAAAAAGTAATGACATTAATTAATGCCGGCAGATTAAAGAATTAATAGAAAATCGAATTAAAGGCTCTATGTAAGTAGGTGGATTAAGTATGTACAGGCATGTTATTATACAAACACGTAGCATCCTTCAAAAAAATTATCAAAAAATTGCATTTTATAGAAATGTTATCAAACACAAATTTGCTTAGAAATTTAAGTTCTTTGTATTAAAGGCAATGTTAATAAAATTGAAAGACCTTACAAGGCACAATACAACATCCTAACACCAGCTAACTGGCAAAGAAAACAGGCTCAGATAAACGTGAAGCTGTGCTAGCCAGGAGCATGCTTAGAATTGATCATATATGTTACCCGCCGCCTCAAAACCTATACAATAAGTCGCACGGACCACAACGTAGCAAACAGCCCAAAATAGTAAATTTGCTTGGATCAGTCGATTTTCCGTTTTTGATAGAAATGGGTAGTTTTATTATCATTCTATCATGTCTCAAGTTTGTGAGTCGTAATTCGACTTAGAAATATGTTTTTGGGGCATTTTAAAATGACTCCTTTTTTTCACCTGTCGAGTTAATGAATGTTTGGAGAGCTTTTGTAATACTTTCATTCAATGCCAAATTACTACTTTACCTCTAAAGATATTAAATTGATTTTTTGGAGTGGGTAATGAATAGGTCCTCCTTGAGCAGCTTGTCAAAATTCAGCCTAATCTGATAATCCCTTCATACCGGTTGCTATGGCCATTTGAATACCCAGTTTTACTTGGGCGCACACAAAGAGCGAAGATTTAGCACTCTTTTGTTCCGAACTTAAATGGCCATTTTCTCTGAATAGGAGTTATTGATTGCTGGTTACATACTGATTCTAAATGTGATATTTAAAGGTGTTATCATTGCGTAAAATAGGCAAGTGATATACCATTGGAAATGTATAAAACAAAAATAATAATTTTGCGACTTATTGTAGGTTTTGAGGCGTCGGGTCACATATATTGAACACATACATTTATGTACTTTCTTTACTTTCTATATGGACCCCATGTCTCAGAGTTTGTACAACACAGCAACAAATATCAAAGATTAGGTTATTATTGGCAGAGAGAAAAGAATGAGCAAACTACATTTAAACAAATACTTGTGATCCATTCAGTCTCACTTAAAGAAGGAGTCTTATCATCAGGCTGATATGATTATCATAAAAGGAAACAAAAGTAAAACCAAACTATAATGCAAAATATCTCAAACAATTTATGCAGCAGGGCAGACTGAAATCATTGAGCATGTTTTATAACCTTGCAAAAGTATTAACATTTCTTAAAACAGATTAAAATCTTAAATTGTAGAGGTAAATGAATGAAATGCAGCATAGTATGCTGTAAGTAATGACCTTGCTTACACAACTATACAGCATTTTGTTTGCCGCATATCTGAAATGATCTATGACGCAGATAGTTTTCAAACACTTTACAATTCCAACAGAACTTTACAAAAGCCGTGCAGCAGCTACTTCTTAAGAAAACCAAATTCAAGAAAAGAAAGATAACAAGTGAGCAATAACAAAAATGTTAAAGCCACTGCTATGTAGCACACCGCATCTGAAGAATAAAAATAACTCTTTATACTGGCATATTATGTGTAAGTATATAGGTCAGGTGCAATCGCTAATTGATTAAGAGCAACATACAACTAAATTTGAAGAATAGTGGATCAAAATGTTAAGTTTTCTTTCAGTCGGGCTAAAATAATTATCATACAGGGAATAATCCTAACTATCTATGCCGCATAAATAGATTAAAATCATTGAACATGTTCTTTAACTTTGCCAAAATACCATCATTTCTAAACATGGATGAAAATCTTTCATTTTATACAGCTGCTTACAGCATAATAAATTTGTACAGATTCTAATAAGTTGCTTCATTTTACTGCACAGTCTGCGTTTTTAACAGTTACAACCGCTGACCTGAAGTTTGAAATAACTTTTACAAGCATAACGAATTACAAAACACTAAAAGACATTGAGAGTAAAACAATCCTCATCGTAAAAAATAGAAATAAGGAATTACACATTCTGACCTAAATTAATGGCTTTTATCAACCAGTGCCCCGCCTTATAAGGAGTTGAAGCGATTTATTTGAAACAATTTAAAGTTAAAATCAATCGCAACTGTGTACTTAACATAGGCCTAGGCATAGGCGTACGAGAAGGGGGCTGCTGCAGCCAATCCCCCCCCCCCCTCCCCCGGATTTTGAAAGTGCAGATATTCCGGCAACTCACACCTCATATTCAGGGAGTGAGGTGCCCGAATATCCTCATATTCCAGTCATTATATGCCGAAATACGTTATTTTTATGATTTTTCACAACGGAAAGGCACAATTATTTTTGGTCGCTAGCTTCGCGCGCTCGTAAATTAAAAAAAAGGAAAGTTGCTATATTTTTTACAACAAAAAGGCCATAGGTGCCGTAACAGGGATCAAACCCCCAACCTTCGCGTTTCCAGTCAAGCGCTGTAAACCGTTCGACTACGACACCTCCACACACGCACACACACACGCACGTTTACATGGCTTTACTTCCGAGGACAACTATTGTTCCTCTATTGTTACTCGTCCTCGGACAGTCGACGGAATAAGGCATAAATTCATTGTTCGACGTTCGAGGACTATTGTCCGCCTTCCGAGGACCATTGTTGTCATGATTTTTTTTTTGTTCTCTGTCCGAAAATGTCCTCGGACATAATGCTAAACAAACGCACCCTCACACACACACACACACACACACATACATAAACACTTATTCGATTTTTCTAATCTCGTCCTCTTATTTTCGTCTCTTTTCTCTTCTCCTCTCCTCTTTTATAAACCTTCCCAGTTTTGTGTCTCCATTTCATTTTTTTATTCATTGCGGGGGTGGGGGAGGTGCTTTTCGTCGAAAAGAGATCCGCTTTTTGAAGATGGCAATTAAAACCATAATATCCTATCGTTACCCTAAATTTTCCCTTTAACAGTGGCGTAGCTAGAGTCTAGCCATTGTGGGAGCACTGGCACCATTGGAGGCACAAGTCTTTTTGAATAATCTTAAAGCTAATCTAAGACGCCGCTGGTGGAAGAGGGTTGGGGGGTTGCCGGAAGGGGTCCAACCGTCTTCTTTCCTATTCCATTTTCTTTCTTTTTTTCTTATTTTTTCGCCATCCGATGAGGGAGGGGTGGGGGCGTGCCCTCCCCCCCCCCCCACCCCCCCCCCCCCCACCCCCCGTTGCTACACCTCTGCTCCTGATGAATTCGCTTTTTTTTTACCAGGAATTATGAACCCTTGTTTCTTAATACATAAAATGTCAAATGAGAAAGATAGCTATTTTTAGGTGTCATATAAAACAAATAACGAATGTTTTTTTCATTCGTGCAATGGACAAAATATTTCATTCGGTAAAAGATGAAATTCGATCCGTTCAACTCGGCTCCGCCTCGTTGAATGGATCATTTCATCTTTCACCTCATAAAATATTCTGTCCATTGCACTCATAAACATTCATTATTTGTATAATATACCGCATGTCTCGATTCCTCTGATCGGTCATATTTGCGGGCATGAAATTCACTACGGACTGCCGGGCGGTATGGGCATAGTTCTGCTCGCGCGTACAATGCAATACAATGTGCGTGTAAAAATGCAAAGCAATGCGCGCTTATAGCTTTGGCAATTTAGATAAGATATCGCAGGGGCGCAACCGGCACCATACATGTACACCGAACGAATTTTCGAAAAAAACGATGGATAAGAATTACGTTACGGTACCGTATTTCATCTGTCTTTGAAATGAATTTCTGAGCTAACGAAGGATGCGGGATATAAAACAAATGTTGACTGCTTCTTTTTCGCGTCACGGTATAAACCAAGGCCCTCGACTGTCGTCTCGGGGCATAGCACGGTTTTGCAAGAGCTCACCTCGGGCCATAGTTCTCACCGTGCCCCTCAAAGCAGTCAACATTTGTATATTATTTATCTATTTATTTATTTACTTATCTGTCTGATATTTAGACATGGTAACTCATTACCACTAATAGTGGTGGGCTTTCATGAGGCCCTGATAAAAATTATAAGTAACAATAATAGTCAATAAAAACCATCAATATACATAGCCACAAATATACATAAGAACATAATTATATAAATATATATAAAGTATTTGGTATACTCATATTAATTTTTTTTGGAAGAAAATGTTTTGAATAATTCAAATATTGTATATATCATTATATGCTATCGGTCTTGTCGGTGAGACTAAGGTATATGAGAATGGAGTATCCGTGATGAAAGCAGGCTTGAACAAGGGGCATCGATCCTGCCAAAAGGCTTAAACCAGACATATTGCATTATAACCATACTTGTTATATTTACAAAATTCTACGTATTTTCTATCAGTTTTCATGTTACGATTTCCAAGTTTAGGGGGGGAATCTTCTTCTTTTTTTTTTTTTTCATTTATTTTATATTCAAATAATGTACATAGATAAAGGAGACGAAATGACAAATGAAAAAAAGGGTAATTTATATTGATTGATTGGTTGACTGACTTATTTGTTTATATCAACAGCAATTAAATGCAATACATTTTCATACAATTATATTTACATATAAAGGAAGAAAAGCGTTAGTTGGTAAAAGGTGAAAAATTATTACTGATATTAAAGTACATCCACTGCCCAGTTAGAATTTGAATTGTGATTAATATTCAGTATATGCATGTACATAGCTTGCTATTATTACATTCACTAAAGCAAAGGTTGACTGGTTGACTGATGGATTCATTCATTTATCAACAGCAATTAAGTGCAATACATTTCCATACAATGATATTCACATATAAAGGAAGAAAAGCATTGATTGGTAAAAGGTTAAAAGCTATTAATAATAATAATAATAATAATATGCCCATTTATATAGCGCAGCCACTATATGGATATACTCTACTGCGCTTAATACAAAGTATCACATTATTACCCCGGCTTTAGCCGAGCTGCCATAATAGGCGCTAAAGCATTTCAAGGAATTTCTTCCTACCGGGTACCCATTTACTTCACCTGGGTTGAGAGTGGCAAATGTAGATGAATGTCTTGCCAAAGGACATTAGCGCCGATAAGTACATTCATTGCCACGTAATTATTTTTAATTGTGATTTATTTCGATTATTCAGTTATCAGTATATAATACATGTACAAAGCTTACGATTATTATGAAGTACATTCAATGAAGCAAAGATTGACTGGTTGGGGTTAACAAATACAACTGATGAGTACATTCAATGTCCAGTTGGAATTTATATACATTATGATTAATTTCGATTATCCACTTATTCAGTTTATACGTGTAGAAAGCTTACGATTATTGTGAAGCCCATTTTGAAGCAAAAGTTGACTGGTTGTCTGATTGATTTATTTGTCAACAGCAATTAAGTACAATACATTTCAATACAATGATATTCACATATAAAGGAAGAAAAGCACTGATTGGTAAAGGGTTAAAGATAAGTACATTCATTGCCAAGTAAGAATTTGAATTGAATAAAGTTATTAGCCCTACGAGAGCTAAGATCAGACCAAATATCAAGTGCAATGGTACATTTGAAGTCAAATTGTGTTCAGGACTCCATAATATTTGCTGACGTATGACCAAATATCTTGGACTTGCCCATAAATAAATAACCTATACATCCACTCAAGTACACTGAGCTACATGAGGAAATCGTAAATCGTTTCCAACATAAATGTGTTCTCCACAAATAACCAATGTTTTATAATCTCTACCCATTATTAATGGATTACAAATAAAATGTACATCATTCATGAACTGAATGATATAAACTACTTAATAAGCATGGAAATTCAATTCAATTCAATTCAAATTCAAATGCTTTATTTCACATCTATTAATAAATTACAGTACATGATTACAATCAAAGAAGAACAATACAATTATAGATGGGAAATAAATACACAGTGATGATAAGTGATGGAGTAATGGGGTGGATGTGCGGGACTAGCAAAGGCCATTGACCTGTCAAAGCTACTCCTCGTCATTACTCCATCATGCTCTGGCACAATACATAAATTACAATATAAGTTACAAACTCATAAACCGCAAAATAACATCACTTAACAAAGAGAAATAATGTAAGTAAGAGGCAAGCTTGACATTTAAGTGGCATGAACATTATGATTTAGAATGTAAATTTTCTTTTGAAAGATTGGAGCAAAGGACACTGCTTAAATTCAAATGGCAAATCGTTCCACGCAACTGGTCCATTACAATTTATGACAGTTCTTGAGAAGCTGTAAGAATAAAATTTGACGTTTATTGAAAATAGTCCCTGAAGTCAACATTTTAAACAAAAACTGTGCAATTTTTAAAACTTTTATTTGAATTTGAGCTTTAAGTAGAGTAGCCCTTATGTAATATCATTGCATTTTTAGATTTTAACTTTATTTGGCAACAGTTGGTAGAACGGATCTGAAAATGGTATTCATCATGTAAATCACTAATATTTGTTGACTCAGGAAATTCATGCCAAGTTTTAAAAAAAGTGGCACTTGAACCTGTAAGGAAAGACATGTAAGCGACTGCTAGACACATCGTCAACAATAGAGATATCGCCTGTATATTGTTATGTTGAAGAAACAAAACAGAAATATACGGATAGGCTTCCAAACAAAAATTTCTCAAGTTTTGTGTACAGTCCTCACATACAATAATATCATTCGTGTGTATGCCCTATATATTCATGTATGCATTGTGATGTTGCAGATAATATAAATACACAAAGAAGTTTTCAAATCATGTTATTGGGGATAGAGTTTATCTGAACTTACAAAACAAATGGTGAGTAACAAGCATATCAAGCTTGCTTGATTGCCAGAGGTTTTCCTGACACAGCCAGTGGCGGATTTTGAAACCAAAGTGTACATTGTGCCCCCCCCCCCTCCTTTAAACATGATGACTTTTTACTTTCCTTCGAGACTTCTTCTTTATTGCCTGTCAGAGAAATCTGAAGGAAAAAAAGGACCTCAGATGTATACCCTTTTTTTTCTTCTTTTTCCTTTTTAATTTCTTTTTTTGCTTGTCAAAGAATTTTGGAGGAAAACGGGACCCCTGAAATATGATGATTTTTTTTTTTTTTTTTTTTTTTTTTTTGGGGGGGGGGGAGCTTGTCAGAATGTATTTTATATATCAACCCCCTCTCCGAATCCTGGATTCGCCCCGAACACAGGCACAACTAATCTTTGGAAACTGCATTCTCAGTCTTATTATTGATATAAACTCGCGAATATTACGCTACTAATTTATAAGGATCGATCATTATAACCCTTTTTTAATTGATTTTAAACTTAATCGTGGATAAATGAAAATTGTCTTTGGCGTAGTCAGAAACTTACTTTGAAACTTCAATTTGTTCCAGCGGATGGAAGGATGCTTTCTGTTTGTTCCTTTTGCACGTTTTCCTTGACTTCCTTATTTTGTGTTTGCTTCATTCTTCTAACAACCCTGCAGTACTTTATACATGTACTTACTGCAACTAAACAAGCCAAAGAAGCAATCGTTGCCGAAATTGATATGCAAATTTCCGTATGTTCCCTAGTATTGGAACATTTCTTTTTGTCACTTTCTGTTGTCTGTATTGGAAGTGGATCAGCTGTGGTATTATCGTGGATATCACCGATCTCTATTGGGCCCTCTATTGTTATGGTAGGAGGGCAAGGGACGATATTTGTTATGCTTAAGATGTTGTTAGAGAGATCCCATTCAACATCACGGCATTCACACATCTCTTTAATTTGATCAAAGATGGACGTACAGCAAAATACATTATGTGAATTATTTTGAACAAGTATGGTCTACATTAGATACGTACTGGTTTCAACAGGTTCCCTCAGTGGCGGCATCCTAATCCCATTTTGATAGCAATCTATCTGACCTGATAGACTGCCAACTGGGGCTGAGCAGTGCAGTGCTACCCAGTTATCAAATTTGTATTCTTCACTTAGTGTACATGAAGCATTACCAGGTGGGAAATCAACCTGCAATCTAATTCTTTCAATTGTACTTATCTCATCGATATCCTCATGATCATAAGCAAAACAAATGAAGGTTCCTTCATCAGCTCCTAAAACTGGATTTATGGTTAGATGAAGAGAACAATCGTCACTTTCATTTTTGTTCTTGACAGTGTATCTCTTTGCATGTTCAGGAGGCATTGAGATGGATCCCAAATCTGAATTGTAAAATGGAACTCCGTTACTCTTCTGCAATGTGACTCTAACAGTGTCACATGGATATGAAAAGTGTAATTGTACAATATCCCCCTCTTTAACATTCTTTGTATCAGAATCAGAACTAGCTTGCCAGATGAAAGTTATCATAATACAAGAGATTAAAAAGACTCTTATAGTGACATTCTGCATCTCAGACACGTTCAGGGTATCCTCTTTGATCACTGACTGTTATAACACTACGGATATAACACTGAAAAATTATATTTCGACAATGGTACAGATCAAATTACCGAATTTTATCAATTGATCTGAATACAAAATACTTGTAAACTTGAAAGATCATACACTTATTCAGCTGGTGAATGTCAGTTGAAAGATTACACAGTTTCTCTTCATTCGTTTCTAACGACTTATTGTATGTTGAAAGCTCAACTTTTCATGCAGAGGTACATAATTTCTCTTCATTCGTTATTGTGTGTTGAAAGCTCAGTGTTTCATACAGAAATACAAAGTTTATGTACGTTCTTTCCTAACGGCTGTATAACTTGGTTACAGCGAATTTGTTCAGCGAATATCCTAAAAATACTTCAGATGGATAGTTTCTTTCTGTTACGCTCCAGGGACTGTAACGGGGATGTAGACAAACATTCATCCCAACGTGAATAGGATGTGCTGACAATTACAACAACGAGTTTTGTTTCTCTGATGTTAAGAATCTGAAAGGGAAAAGAGGCAACGAATTATGAAAGATGTGAGGAGCACCTTTACAAAAACTTGACGAAAAAGATTTATATACCATCATATATTGACGTTTTTATTACCCACTTTTTCATGAGTACGTTTTCTTCTTTATATGACTTAGATTTTCTGTTTTAAAATGATCCTGGATGTATCGATACCTTCCTGGTCCACGGATGGCTGATATAATGCTCAGCAAATAGTCACCCCATTTTACATACAAGAGATTCGACCCCTTACAATTACTTAGACCATCCATATATCTCTCATCAAGTTCATTGGGACACTTACATTTTTTTATAATAACCACATTAGGTCCGCTTTAAAGTTGCCTTAAACTCAACCCAGTGCGGTATATAGATAGAGCATATTCATTTGTTAGGTAAGCTTGCAACAAAGGAATATACGCCATGTTGCTACCCAACTGAAACCGAGTTGGCCAGACTCTCTCTATATACGGCACTGACTCAACCCAGTGCCGTATATAGATAGAGTCTGGCTAACTCGGCTCCAGTTGGGTAACAGCATCCATGGCGCATATTCCTTTGTTGCAAGCTTACATAACGAAGGAATATACGCCATGTTGCTACCCAACTGAAACCGAGTTGGCCAGACTCTCTCTATATACGGCACTGACTCAACCTGTTAAATATCGCCATCTTTTAACAAGATTTGGAGAACGTCTTATTTTCCCATCATGCCATATTCGCCCTTGTAAAAGCTTTGAATGTACTTGCAAGCAATTTTCCATGTTTGCAAGTAAAAGAGCATATTTTTTAGGCGAGTTCTTAATTGAAAGTCAAAATAAAATGTACTTAAACTCTAATTATTATGACTGCAAGATGGCGCTGTTCAAATCCTATCAGTTCAAGGTAATTGCAATGCACAACTATGCTTATTACGAGACCCCTTCAGGCCCTTAAAGGTCCACTGCAATCCAAATGCAAGTTGATTTCTGTTGATGTGCAGGGATGCATACAACTGATATTTTGTTATTCAAACATCTAAATATGTTCCATAGATTTTTAATATTTTTTTAAAAATCATTTTCTCAAACATGCTAAGCTTCACCCTAAAAAAATGTTCCAGATCTCAGAGCGGACAAAAGCACCAAATTTGGCTGGAACAGCCTACTTATCAATATTAGTCGAGGAGCCCTCTCGAATTTTTAAAGGTGGTCGAGTAAAATGCAAAAATCCAAAATTGCCGCCATCCAATATGATATAAACAAACGTTTCGGGTTAAATAATTTCATAGGAAGCATAAATTTGTTGTCAGATGAAATTATCGATATCATATCACATCACTTATCATTAAAAATTATAGGCTTATAGGCCCTTCAAATATTTTTTTAAATTAATATCTGTGAAGGGCGCCCTCACTTGGATCAAAAATTTTGCTTGGATAACAGTCACTGTATAAAGGAGTTGCATTTCAGTCAGGAAATCAAATGAAAAACACAGCCGAAGCAAAGCGTTCTACTCATTCCTAGGTGTTTTTATAGTCACGAGTGAGATATATTTTTACTCTCCTTTTTTGGATCAGTCTTGATGCTTCTAATCCAGGGCGTAGACAGCGGGGGGAATTTTAATAATTATGTGGGGGATGCATCCCCCCATAATTTCAGGTAGGGGGATGGTGTGTACAATCATTCCCCCCCCCCCCCCCCCAGGTTGTACGATAGAAAAGTTTTTAAAAAGAATAATGATATATTGCACATAAATATGAATATGTATTCATGATTATGATCATGGTGATGATGATGATGATTATTCTTCTTATTATTATTTTTATTATCATTATTATTGTGGTTTTGAAAATATAAGATCCAATATTATAATTCAGTTAATTAGTCTCCTATACATGTATATATTCTTTCTTTATAGGCCATTCAGGATAACATAATTAACATTAAAAAAAGGTGCTAAAACGTCGGAACTTTCGCATTTCGTTACATACATTGCAGGATTGCGTCCAAATAACTGAAAAGCAGCCAGGGCGTCGAACTAATTTTCCACCTAAAAAAAGTGTTACGAGCCGTTATCTTTCTCTCAAATTTGCTGTAAAACGTGACAGCATCCCACTGCACCCACCCCTGTTAAATACAGTGCTATATTGCGTCCAAGTAATTGGAAAGCAGTCGGGTCGTCGAACTATAACTTTCCGCCTAAAAAAATTGTTTGCTACGAGCCTTTATCTTTCTCTCAAATTTGGTATAAAACGTCAGAACTTTCGCGCTTCGCGCGTGAGGGGAAAACTTTCCCCTTTCCTGCAACCACCCCCTGGGAAGCACGCTTTGCGCGTTCATCACCAATGGATCCTTCACGTCTGCCCCCCCCCCCCCCCCCCGACAAATCATGGCTACGCCTGTGAGTGGGACATACTGTTTATACAGTCTTCTGTTACACACAAGTTTGTCTAAATTAGTTTTAATGATTCGTTAAAAGGAATATTTACCGATATGACGTTATTATTAATTTTTGATGTATAAGAAAGATATATTCATGTAATTTGTCTATGGATTATGACTGACTTAATACTAATAACGTCGGAACTTTCGCGCTTCGTTACATACGGTGCAGTATTGCGTCCAAATAACTGAAAAGCAGCCAGGGCGTCGAACTAATTTTCCACCTAAAAAGAGTGTTACGAGCCGTTATCTTTCTCTCAAATTTCCTGTAAAACGTGACAGTATCCCACTGCACCCACACCTGTTACATACAGGGGGGCAAAACGTTGTCAAAGGGCACTTTGGGTTTTTCTTTTCGGGGGGGGGGGGGGCCTGATAGCAGAAAGTGTTAAAAAATGACGTGATATTTACGTCGTGGTTTTCGTCTTTTTTACGTCCTGTAATTACGTCAATAAGACGACAACTTGCACCACTTTTTACCACTTTCTGCTATCGGGGGGGGGGGGGGTCTGACACCCCTTCCCGATAGACAATTTTGCCACTTTTTATATTTTGGAACGTAAATCCATAGCTCTTTCTATTAACAAAATTAGGTCCCTGGGCTTCAAGGGGGAAAAAATACCCCAATATTTAGGGGCAGTCTGACACCCCACCCAGACGGAAATTTTTGTCATTTTTTTGTGCTTTGTAATGTCCAGTCATACTAATTCCTACTGACAATGTTTGGTGCTTGACGAAGATGGGGTAAAATCGACCCAACTTTGGGGCTTCTCGGGGGAGGGGGGGGGGGGGAGGGGCTAAACCCGACAGCTACGGTCAGCTTATAGTCCGTTGTCAAATGGTCAAGCATTTGGTGAGGACTTTTGGAACCATACATTTTTAGAAAGATAATGTCATGAATAAACTATAAACGTTGTTTCCAAATTTTAAAACGTGTCTAAAGTTACTTTTCAGGTATTTTTAGAATGCTGATTTTGGTCAAATTTAGGAATTTCGAATTATTTTTTTAAAAATACCCTTAATTGCAATAGGGATATGAATTCCTACTGTTAGTATAGAATTGCTATTAGAGATGACATTCGTGAAAAAAAATAATAATGCAGAAAATATATGAATATATCAAAGTAGGCTTTTATTCATATCTTATTTCATACGCCCTCTACGACAATCATGAAATATTGTCTTCTGCTCTAAGACTGTTTCCGACAGTGTATGTAGGTGAGATCGATGCAGTGCACTTACACTCAATCATATATCAGTAAAGAAAAAATAATAAATTAGTGGCATTATATTCATTATAATATTAGATAATATATAATAAAATATGCTATAATATTATATCAGTAATTATTCACTTTATCATTTATTTGAAAATATGTTGACACATTGAGTGACATTCAAACTCAAAAGTTATATGTAAACAGAATCACTAGAAGAGTGCTATACAACACGATCCACACTCAATCCAATAATTCTCTTCTTCATAGTTTTCCTTTTCTCTTTCAGTAATTTCTTATTATTATCATCATCATCATCATCATCATCATCATTATTAATGATTTGGCGTCACATATGCCTGGGAGGGGAAAAGCAAACTGAATCACTGTAACCCTCAGTTCTCTCCTCCCGATATAACTGATTAGGATGTGCAGGTGTACCACTACACCGGGGTTTCCCCCTACTCTTCTACGAATAGTGCAGTGAGTTATATATTGTATATCGGGTTCATACCTCAGTAGACCGACAGCCCACGAGACCGATAGTTACAAAAGGTTCCCTAAACCTATAGCCAACGAGAACCATAAAGGAAAGAAATAAAACCTACATAAAAGGAAAATGTCTTATTGGTCAGTACGAACTTGCCTCATTTTGTGACAAAATTTACTCAAATCTCGTTTTGTTACAAAATTATTGAACAGCAATTCGTTTTGTTACAAAATGACTTTGAAAAGGTAACTTTGTAACAAAGATATTAACATGACAACATTATGTGTCCATTCTCATTTCTAACAAAAATCATTCTGTTACAAAATGAAAATTGACAAAATGATTTTTGTTACAAAATGAGATCGGACAGATTTAGTCTGTGAAAATGGACAAGACATTTTGTCATGATAATTTTGTAGCAGAATTATTTTCGTTACAAAATGAAAATGGACAAAATAATTTTGTAACAAAATGATTTTTATTACAAAATAAAAATGAACAAAATGATTTTGTTATGTTCATTTTGTAACAGAATGATTTTCGTTACAAAATGAGAAAGGACAAAATAATTTTCCGTTACAAAATATAATTGCACATGTTCATTTTGTAACAGAATGATGTTTGTTACAAAATGAAATCGGACAAATTAATTCTGTTAATTTTGTAACAGAATATTCTTTTGTTACAAAATTACCTTTTAAAATTCATTTTGTTACAAAATGAATTGCTGTTCAATAATTTTGTAACAAAGATATTAACATGACAAAATTATGTGTCCATTCTCATTTCTAACAAAAATCATTCTGTTACAAAATGAAAATTGACAAAAAAGATTTTTGTTACAAAATGAGATCGGACAGAATTAGTCTGTGATGTTAATTTTGTAACAGAATGAGTTTTGTTACAAAATGAGATCGGACAGAATTATTTTGTCATGATTTATTTTGTAACAAAATGATTTTTGTTACAAGATGGAAATGGACAAGAGATTTTGTCATGATAATTTTGTAGCGGAATTATTTTCGTTACAAAATGAAAATGGACAAAATAATTTTGTAACAAAATGATTTTTATTACAAAATAAAAATGAACAAAATTTTGTAGCAGAATTATTTTCGTTACAAAATGAAAATGGACAAAATAATTTTGTAACAAAATGATTTTTATTACAAAATAAAAATGAACAAAATGATTTTGTTATGTTCATTTTGTAACAGAATGATTTTTGTTACAACTTGAAAATGGACAAAATAATTTCTTCATGTTAATATTGTAACAAAATTATTTTCGTTACAAAATGAGAAAGGACAAAATAATTTTCCGTTACAAAATATAATTGCACATGTTCATTTTGTAACAGAATGATGTTTGTTACAAAATGAGATCGGACAGAATTAGTCTGTGATGTTAATTTTGTAACAGAATGAGTTTTGTTACAAAATGAGATCGGACAGAATTATTTTGTCATGATTTATTTTGTAACAAAATGATTTTTGTTACAAAATGGAAATGGACAAGAGATTTTGTCATGATAATTTTGTAGCAGAATTATTTTCGTTACAAAATGAAAATGGACAAAATAATTTTGTAACAAAATGATTTTTATTACAAAATAAAAATGAACAAAATGATTTTGTTATGTTCATTTTGTAACAGAATGATTTTTGTTACAAATTGAAAATGGACAAAATAATTTCTTCATGTTAATATTGTAACAAAATTATTTTCGTTACAAAATGAGAAAGGACAAAATAATTTTCCGTTACAAAATATAATTGCACATGTTCATTTTGTAACAGAATGATGTTTGTTACAAAATGAAATCGGACAAATTAATTCTGTTAATTTTGTAACAGAATATTCTTTTGTTACAAAATGAATTGCTGTTCAATAATTTTGTAACAAAAACGAGATTTCACTGAATTTTGTCACAAAATCAGTTTGTACAGGATAAATTGTTGAACACTTGGCGCCCCATAAAAATACGCACACTTGAATACAATCACTTGCGTAGGAATTGTAAGTTTCACTGCTTTATGAGATTCGAAAGAAATCAACCTAAAATTAGATATAAGATCCAAGAATGGAGGAGCTGATATTACATATCACGAGTTACCTTGATGTTTAGCTCAAAGAACATGTATGACAAACTTATATATCTCCTCTGGATCTTCTTGAATGAATGAAAGTTTATGTTTTTATTGTAGCATGCCGAATGGCGGATTTTTCAGTGTTGATCCCGATGCATATCACTATTCTAATTCTGTTGATACATTATTTTATACACTGTTGACTTTGACTGTCAATTCATGTCCCAACATATTTTCTAATTATATAATTCGATGAATTATGCTAGTGATCTATTATTGATCACTAATATACGATTTGATGTTTAACACTGTATTAATAGGAAACAGTCATAAGACAACGCCTCATAACTATCGTATATAGAGGGCGTATAAAATAAGATGAATAAAAGTCTATACTTAATGAAAGTCATCTCTAATATTATTTATATGCAAACAATGAAAATTCCTATACCTATTGCAATTAAGATCATTTTCTAAAAAATAATTTTTAAAAAATGACCAAAATCAGCATTCTAAAAATACCTAAAAAGTAACTTTAGACACATTTTAAAGTTTGGAAAAAACGATTATAGTTTTATTTCATGACATTATCTTTCTAACAATGTATAATTCGAAAATTCTCACAAAATTTCCCAAAAGGCTATGTTTTGACCACTTGACAACAGGCTATCAGAGCAGGCTGACAACCTTTTCGTAAATGACTTAGATGGTCTAAGCACCTATAAAGGTCCCCTGCAACCCAAATGCAAGTTGATTCATACTGATGCGCAGGGATGCATAATATTTTGTTATTCCAAATCTACATACAGTTAACAACAAAATTATTCATACCCCTTGGAAAATTCTAGTTTTTTGCATTTTTCCTAAAAATGAATGGTTAAATGAAGTTACTTGCGCATCACTTGAATACATTTAGTTGATTGATTGATCATCTGCAAATGAATGCCGTTTCCGGTTTCACCTCATTTGCATAACAATAGAAAAGGTGAGTTATCCAAACTGGGCGATGTTCAAAATTATTCATACCCTTGGTGATTTATTGATTTTGTCAATCAGTATGAATCCGATCCTTGTGATTAATGCTTTTGTAATTCACTTTATTTTAATACACCGTCACAAGGCTTCCGGAGGGGTCTCTGCTGGGATATCAGGCCAGTACCTGTTCTCCAATGGCTCAATCTCCTTGAGGATGTGTCCACACATGCCTTCACCTGACCTTCAGGGAGTTCATTAGATTTCGTGTCCTACAGGTGATGCAGTTATCAAATTCAAGATCACAGGACTATGATATTGAAATTTTCGGTCATTTATTCCATGCATTGTAATGAAAATTCTGTATCTACTTATGAAGCAAAGCACCATTCCTGAAGAGCCCTTCCCTTTTGCCCTGCCTGTGGGAGGGTTCACCTTTATTCATTGGCCCCATTCTTAATCAGAGTGCTCAGGAAGGCCATGTTGGTGATATTAAAGTCATTGCATGACTCTAACGTCAGGTCACCATGAATAACAGTATGTAACCTTTGAGTACCATACACATCCCACATTGACTGTTACTGTATATCAATCTTCATATGGTATATTCTTTGTATCTTTGGTATGAAAGCTACAATCCTTGATACCAAAATGAATGTAAACCAAATTTATACCATATGCCCTCCATGTTACCAGCTGCAGTGCACAAAATTCTACCACTTTGACAGTGCACTGGAACATAAAGATCAGTATTTTAAGCTTCACTAGAGTACCCACTTGCAGGTGTCCATATCAAAAATGTGTCAATCAGTGTAACTGAATAAACTGATAAAATTGGCACCATCCAACCTTTAGACAACTACCATGGCCTCCCTTAACATTCTTAATAATAATGGAACAAAAGTATCAGGAAATACCTTCCCTTGACAGTGCAGCAGTGAATGCCTCTAGGGAAGTCTCTCCAGGAAGAGTGCTTTGTTTCAACTTAGATACAGAATTGTCATTAAAATGTAAGGAATATTAAAGAAAATATCAATATCATAGTCCTATCCTCATGACGTCTAAAACTACACCACCTGCAAACACAAAATCTGCTTTAAATCCATTGAATCCCCTGAAGACCAGGTGATGGCATGTGTGGACAACATCCTCAAGGAGATTGGGCCATTGGAGACCAGGTATTGGCCTGATATCTCAGTAGAGACCTCCAGAAGCATTGTGACAGTGTGAAGAAAGTGTTACGAGCATTAATCACAAGGACTGGATTCATACTGATTGACAAAGTCAATAGATCACCAAGGGTATGAATAATTTTGAACATCACCCAGTTTGGATAATTCACCTTTTTTATTGTTATGCAAATGAGGTGAAACCAGAAACAGCATTCATTTGCAGATGATAACTAAATGTATTCAAGTGATGTGCAATTAAATTCAGTTAACCATTCTTTTTAGGAAAAATTCAAAAAACTAGAATTTTCCAAGGGGTATGAATAATTTTGTTGTTAACTGTATGTTACATATTTTTTTAGATATATTTAGAATCTTTTTCTCAAACATACAAAGCTCCTGCAATGACATCATCTGTCAATCATTGGTGAGCTAAGGAGAGACAGTGTGATAGACTATACAATGCATACTCAGGAGTTGCTATGTCAGACATGCTGTAGCATCATCAGGAAGAGAATATGGTATTGAGGAGGTATTGTTTGAACATGTTGAAGACATGCTATTCTATTGTGAGCATGTGTTGAGCTGGGAAGTTACATTCCACTGTCTATTGTACAATGTTAGTGTAACTGACTGATGATTGACAGATAATGTCATTGCAGGAAAGAGATCAGAAGCATTTCTTTTAGAGTGGAGCTTAGGAGAATGAGAAAACTATTTTAAAAAACATTTGAAAAGCATGGTCATAAAACAAATTCCGAAAACCCAATTGTAATTTTTATTCTTCAACTCAAAGATGATCAGCGTATACCCCCTAAATTCGGAACACTACTCAATGTACCCCCCCCCCCCCCCCCCCCCATGTCAGGTGATTTTTCAAGATATTTTATAAGCCCCCCTTTTAAATTTCTCAGGAGTCCAAAGAGAGAGAAAGAGAGAAAAAAAACCTTTTTAAAAGAAATCTCCGAATGAAAAGTCAAATACACCCCTTTTTTTACAATGCACGGGCCGGATTATGTCGCCCGGAAATTACCTCTTTACCGGAGATTTTGGGAACACGCATGTGGTCCCTCCGACCTCCGAGTGGGGGGGGGGGGGGCTCCAATGTCACTTCCCGTAGTTCAACAGTGACGCCCTATACTTCCATGCAGTCTCTTGCCATTTGCGGCCTTAATTAGGCAAAAACTTAGTTTGTGTTAACTCACCGATATGTACAGCAAAATAGGCCCAAGTGATAATTCCGTATTCATGTATGCTCCTCAGTAATTCACGATCAAGAATGTATGTTCCCCAGTTCGGCTTGATTTCTTCAAACTTCTTAATCTGGACGAATAAAAAGATATCTGTGTAAATTTTTATTTACTAGACTGTCTTTTATTAGATGTTATAAGATCACAATAATTTCATCTTAACACTGCTGACTCATTGCAATTTCCGTGTGTGTGGGGGTGGGTGTGGGCGTGTTTAACAGTATGTCCGAGGACATTTTCGGACAGAGAACCAAAAAAAAACATGAGAACAATGGTCCTCGGAAGCCGGACAATAGTCCTCGAACGTCGAACAATGAATTTATGCCTTATTCCGTCGACTGTCCGAGGACGGAGGAACAATAGAGGAACAATACTTTTCCTCGGAAATAAAGCAATACAAGACTGCATGAGGGTGTGTGTGTTTGTGTTTCACACTCATGATCCAACCTGTTCTGTTTTTTTATAATCTTAATAACTCAGTTAATTCTTTAGAACTGCAAAATGAATACATCTGATATCAACAAGTGACATAATAAAAAAAAGAGAATGATTCAAACCAAAAAAATAAGCAAATGTAGATGTGGAGACATCTCCATCCCCCCCCCCCCCCATGGCACTTTGTGATAAATATTTCTACCTACAAGCTAAATATGCTGCTATCACGACACGCATTTAATTTCGAAGGGGGTGGGGTTATCTAAAGATTAATAGAAATGGCCCCTTTTTCTTCAACTGGGCACATAAACTCTTTCTGCCCTAAAACAATCAAATTTGAATTATACATATCAATTTACATGATTTAAGACAGATTCGATTTCACATACATGTGATTTTGGACTGGGTTTAAATGAAAAAATTGTAACTTGTTTGGGTTTCCAGGGTCACGCATCAGCGAATGCCATTGTCTTCAAAATTAAATGCAAAATTCTTGTTGGTTCACTTTCTTGTAAAACACATTAGACATGGTTTGGTTTTAATGTATTTGTTAACTAGATTGGTTGCTCTTCATGTCCATTCGTTAGTCAAAGAAAATCTTATAATGATTGATTTTTTTGATTTTTTATTTTTTGTTAGCAATAAACTTTGACCAAGCAAAAGACCGTGGGCACAGAGAACATGTTCTTTTGTCCTGAGTATTGCAGGCATCTTCCGCCCATTTTCAACAAATGACATTTTTTTTTATCAGCAAATTTTATCGTCAAATCAAACACATAGAGTTGTCCTCAAAATTATTAATACCCCTTGGAAAATTGGAGATTTTTGCATTTTTTGCACAAATGAAAGTGGAACTGGATTTACTTGCACATCACTTGAATACATTTAGTTATCATCTACAAATGAATGCCGTTTCTAGTTTCAACTCATTTGCATAACAATAGAAAAAGTGAGTTATCCAAATTTGGTGATGTTCAAAATTATTCATACCCTTGGTGATTCATTGACTTTGCTGATCATTATGAATCAAATCCTTTGTGATTAAAGCTTGTATTACACTTCATTGCACTGTCCCAATGCTTCTGGGGGTGTCTACTGATAGCAGGCCAATACCTGGTACCCAATCCCTTAATTTCCTTGAGGGTGTTGTCCAGATATGCCTTCACCTGGTCTTCAAAGCATGCCTTGCATTAGAAGACCATGATACTGCTATTTTCATTCAGTATTTTGCTAATTTGATGAAAATTTTACTCTGAAGACGAAGTAAAACACTCTTCCTGGAGAGACCTTCCCTGGAGCCCTTCTCTGTTGCACTGTCTGAGAGTGAGTTTTCCCTTATACTTTTGCTCCATTCTCATTAAGAATGTTTAGGAAGGCCATGGTAGAGGTCTAAATGTTAGTTGGTGCCATTTTAAGCAGTTTGTTCAGTTACACAAACTGACACACTTGGATATGGACACCTGCTATAAGGTCCTTCACAAGTGGGTACTCTGGTGAATTTTAAATACTATCTTTATTTTCCTGTGTGCCGTCTAAGTGGTACCATTTTTTGCTCTGCAGTTGGTACCACTGAGGGAATATGGTATAAATTTAGTGCCCAGTGATATCAAGGCTTGTACCCACCATACCAAGGATAGTATCAAAAATATGAAAATTGGCACAAAAGTCAATTTGGGATTTGTAAGGTGCTAACAGGATACATACTGTATAGTCCCGTAACCACAAAATCAATAACTAAACCCCTTGTATACATTAAATCTCCATCTAATCCAAGGAATGCCTTGAAGACCAGGTGAAGGCATCTCTGGACAACATCCTCAAGGAAATTAAGCCATTGGATACCAAGTATTGGCCTGCAATCTCAGTAGAGACCTCGAGAAGCATTGTGACAGTGTACTGAAAGGTTACAAGGTTTAATCACATAGTATTTGATTCACGTTGATCGACAAAGGCAATAAATCACCAAGGGTATGAATAATTTTGAACATCACCAAATTGGATAACTCACTTTTTCTATTTTTATGCAAATGAGTTGAAACCAGAAACGCATGGGCCTGGGAGCCGGGGGTGCAGCACCCCGTGCAAAAACGCGGAGGACTTTTTTCTTTTCTTTTTTTTTGCTTGTCAGAGATTTTTGGACTTAAAAAGAGACACTGAAATGCTGAGGACCTTTTTTTTTTTTTTTTTTGCTTAAAAAGAGACACAGCACCCCCAGTAACAAAATCGTTCCCAGGCCCCTGCAGAAACGGCATTCATTTGTAGATGATAACTAAATGTATTCAAGTGATGTGCAAGTAAATCCAGTTCCCCTTTCATTTTTGCGAAAAATGCAAAAATCTCCAATTTTCCAAGGGGTATGAATAATTTTGAGGACAACTGTATATGTACATGAGTTTTGGATTTCCTTCTTTTTTATTTTTGTCTTTGATTTGCAATGCTTTGTGTTTTTGTAATCATTCTGGTTCGCACTGGTTCTTTGGCATGCAACCATGTTAAAATTCACCCAGACTGTCTACTTTGCAAAATGTTTCCTAGCTGAAAAGGGTTTTACAAAGCAAAAATCCTGAAGCATGGGTGAATATCATCTCATTAACACAAATTTGAAGAAGAAAACCATTCGCAATGAGAATTGGAGCTCTCAGGCCATTTGACAAAAGGCATATCTCTTTAACATCATACAAGAAAGTGAACCAGCTAGATTTTTGCACATTTTGAAGACAGTGGTGTTTAGTAATGCATTACCCTGGAAACCTAGACAAGTTACAAAAAAAAAATGAATTACTCTTTCATATATGAATTTCATTGTAGGTAGACATTTAATTCATTTACAGGAACTTTTCAAGGTTGGGTTTCCTTTCTTTTTTTAAACGCCCATACACTATGTTTCCATAAGGTATTTAGGTAGATGTGTGCTGCTTGCAACATGTGAAAAAAATGCTCGATCTCCTATACTTGGATGGATGTAGATGGGTAAACTTTTGTTAGAAAAGGGGAATATTTTGGACTGGTAGACCTATTAAGTGGAGTGGTAATAACCAAGAAACGTATAGTGAATTGGTGAGTTACGAATTTTTGGTATACCATTTAAATTTTCCAAATGATTCTTTCGTCTACAGGTATAGCCATGCAGGAATGGCGTGACAACATGGTGTAATCGGAAATCTCCTTCTTGCAAGTTCATGGAGTTCTAGTGTCGCTGTTCTGCACTATTGCAGATTCAGATGTATAATTATTCATATATATATATATATATATATATATATATATATATATATATAATGACATAGGGCAATGGCCAATACTATCAGGAAGTAGCTGTATATTTATTGACGGCAAGCTTTCGGCATATTTCCTTCTTCGACATGTTGGAGGGACGAAAATGGAACAAAATAGCACTTCATGCGTAAGTGAAGAGTAATAGTAATATATTTCTGCAGTCACCATAATATTGCTAATATCCAATATGAAAGATCAATATATATAAATATAATAATCTGTATAAAGCTTCATATAGTTAAAATTATTACCTGTTTAGTTGTCTGTGGGTGTGCCTTTAATAGACAGCACTTGCTTGTGTGATGGGTCACGTGACGTGGGGCGCCCTCGTTAACAAACCCAACTTTTCAATATAGGTGTACAAAGTAATAAATAAGCGAAATAATGTACATGTGTTTTTAACAAAAATACGACATAATATACATTCATGTGGTACATATATAGTTGGAGGACACACGTCTAGAAGCAAAAGCTTGAGGCGAGGGTGCCCTTAGTAACATAATACATAATATTATATAATACAAATATAAAAAGAAAATAACTACATACATAAGAGAGAAAAAAGAAAATAACTACTAAGAAAAAGAAACATTCCTAGACCGCTGAGAGTAACTGGAGTAAAAAAAAGAAAAAATGAAAGAGAGAAAAAAGAGGGGGAAAGATGGAAAATGGGGGAAGGATGGAGGTGCCACATAAAATGAGTCCGGAGAAGAGATGTATTCACGAAAAGCAGAGAGAAGAGAAGGAGAGAATAGACCCAATGAAGGGTTGGGAAGAATCTTAAAGATATATTATTTTGTAGGATGAAGTGAAATGGGTTTTTTATCCTTCTTGAGAAGCTGGCAAGAGATGCGGAGTACTTTATTGTATCAAGGATAACGTTGCACAGCTTAGGTTGATGTTATGTTGGAATAATAAGGTTCTGTGCTTGGGTAGATGGATGTGATTTGCGTGTCTGGTTTCGTATTTATGAATAGTAGAATTTAATTGAAAGAGGTTACAAAATTCGTCAGGAAATAAATTGTTTGTACATCTGTACATAAAAATGCTTTATTAATGTTTATTTATATCGGTAAATTTTAGTATGTTAAATTGTTTGAACAAATGGTCGACGTGACACCGGGGAGCAGTAGGGTGATTAATTTGTGTAATTTGGATAGAGTAGAGTTCCCCCAGGCTTGGTTGCAGTATGATAGATATGGTAGGATATGAGAATTGTAAAGCATACGGAGGATTTTGTTTAGTAAAATGTTCCGCAGTCTAGAAATAATGCCAATGTTTTTAGAGACTTTGCTTTCTGTTTCAAGTTTTTGCCATGACATAGAACTATCAAGGTACACACCTAGAAATTTTGTCTTTTCAACTTTAGATAGTAGTACGTTGTCGAGATATATGGAAATGCTGTCTAAATCAGTGTTTTTATTGTTGTGAAAGATCATAATTATAGTTACATTTGTTTAAATTGACAGACAATTTATTCGCCTTAAACCACTCGAGTACAAAGGTGAGCTGTTGATTAACATTACTGCACAGTGAGGTAAGATTAGATCTGCTACATAAAATATTCGTGTCGTCGGCATAAAGAACAAATGTTAATGTTGCTGTTGATTTGAAAATGTCGTTTATATAAAGAATAAAAAGTAACGGACCAAGCAACGAACCTTGAGGTACACCACATGTGATATTACTCATGTTAGAGACGACCGAGTCAAATTTAGTGCACTGGAGGCGATTGCTATAGATAACTGACAAACCAATCGTGCGCTATGCCACGGATTCAGGGGCCTGGGAGCCGGGGGTGCGGGGGGTGGGGGGTGCTGCAGCACTAAAATGCTGAGGACTTTTTTTTTTCTCACAGCACCACCAGTAAACAAATCGTTCACAGGCGCATGCACGGATTCCATACATAATGGTATCGAAGGCTTTCGATAAGTCTATAAAAATTCCCATTGAATATTGATATTTTTATGAGTCAATTATATCGTTTGTTAGTTTAGATAATGCCATAGCTGTAGAAAAATTTTAGCGGAATCCAAATTGGTTTTTGTAAATAATGTTGTGTTTAACAAGAAATTCGTAAGTCCTGGTGTATAAAATGCGTTCAAGAATTTTAGAAAAAACCGATAGAACAGTTATTGGTCTATAGTTGGTAAGCTGTCTCTTGTCCCCAGTCTTAAATATGGGTGTGACTCTAGCGATTTTTAGTAGGTCTGGAAAAATACCTTTATTAAGTGATAAATTGAAAATATGACATAGCGGTTTAGATATATACCGAATCGCACTTTTAATATCCTGGGACTGAATTCGTCTAAACCTGCAGATTTATTAATTTCAAACGAGTTGACAATATTACTTCATTTTCATATTAATTTCATTTTCATCTGTCGGATATAAAAATAGAGAATCATCAGGCGGAATGGTCATGTATGTCCGAAAGTCAGTATTACACCGTGGTATTTTATTAGCAAGAGTTGTGACACGCGCATAATAACTAATAAGCCTGCGCGTACGAGGTCAATAGTTCCCTTTCACGTACATTCTCTATGAGAGGGAACTATTTGAAGCTCCATGAAATGACTGACCAATCAGAAGCGACCTCCAGTGTCGCAACTCTCTGTATGGATAGCTCTGACAACCCATGTTCCTACAATTCTTACACAATACTTACGATTATATACATGTACAGCCATGGAAAAATTATTAGACCAAGCTTCTGTAACAAGGGTACTATAATATGCATACAAAATTATAAAAATGATTTGCCTTTGTATTTCATTGAATGAATACCAAATTCCAGGAATTGTACCTTGCTTTTTATATTTTATTTCCTTCTTACCACAGAAACCATTCTTGGTTTAATAATTTTTTTCATGGCTGTATATATAATCACAGAGAGAGAGAGAGAGACACGCACACACATACACCCCTACACACAAACAAAATAAATATATCACTCCGTTAAACACAGAGAGAGAAAGAGAGGAGTGCGGAAAGGAGCGAGAGAGAGGAAAGGATAGAGAGTGGGCGGGGGAGTGAAAGACAATGTAGAAGAAAAATAAAGATAGGAATAAAGGATAGGAAGAAAGAGAAAGGGAGAAGCAAAGGAGAGAGAGAAAAGTAAGGAGAGAGTAAGAAAGGTGGTGAAAGAAAAGAAATACGGGAAAGAGAGAGAGGGACCAGACAAAGAAGAAAAACGAAGAAGAAAAGAGGTAAAGAAAAGGAGAAAGAGAAAACCTGAGAGACAGGAAGAAAGAGTGGGAAGGAAAGAAAAAGAGAAATAGAGGAGGGGAGAGAGGGAAAGAAACGAAAGAAGAAAGAGAGAGGGAAAGAAAGAAAGAAACAAGGGAAGAGAGCAAAAGCAAAGTACAAGAAAGAAGGAGAAAGAAGCTGGTAAGTCGGAAAATTTACGAAGAAGGAAAGGAACGGAAAATTGTAGTGATACCAAGAGGCTGGAGCGTACCAATTTGAAGGATGATCTTTTCTTCCTGAATCTGCCTTTCCTCATCTGTTACCCAACACTGCTTAAGAACACAAACTTTCAGATCGTTGATCGTGTGATAGCAATAGGGAGCTCGAGACCACTAGAACGAAAATGCTCAGTCACTCGATCCGCCATGCTCCGTTTCGTTTCTCCTGCGTACAGCTTTCTACAAGAAATGCAAGTTATGCAGTAGATAATGTTCGCAGAAGTGCAGGAAAATGATTCGGTCATAGTCCATGATCCCGGAGGAATTAAGCACCTGGAATGAAACTCGTTTCAAGTTTTCACCAAAAATGATATTCTTCGAAACGGGCCAGAACGGCCGGAACGACGAAATAAAAAAAGCGGTGCTGTGGAACGGTTTTCTCTCTTCTTATTCTCAACAAGAAAAAAATGATATGTTTTGGAACGGAAATTTGAGTGTAAGATTGGGGGCCTTCTGGGCGGCACATACCCACCGCACACTACATACTGAGTGCCCCCCCCCCCCCCCGGGGGGGGGCAGTAGCAAGGCTTCGTGCTGAGTTTGGGGGACAATCTTTTTGCATTGCTTCTTCGACAACTTCACTAGGGCATCCCCGTCTGTTAAAGAAGCTAGCCATCTCGTCGATACAAAATTGGTAGTTCTCGTCAGTGCTGCATAGTCTACGAAGCTGTGCAAACTAAGATCTGGCAATTGATCGCTTGCACGAAGGCGGATGAGACGAGTTCAGGAAACAGCAAGCATCATTTGGTTTGTAGTAAACCCCAGTTATAATGCTGGTCCCACCAATAGGGAGTTCTACGTCCAAGAAAGCTATGGAAGTGGAAGAACTGTCGTGAGTGAACTTAGGGGATGGATCGAAAACTTTGAAATGAGCTATCAGTGAAAGCAGCACTTCTCTATCTATCATCTATGCAACGTAACAGAAGGAGGGGCTTGGTAGATTTGATCTTTAGCCCAAAAATAGACAGGCAGAAGAAGGGTCCATTTTAGTTCCCATGGCGACTCCCTGTCTTTGCAAAAAGCATCTTCCATCAAACTTGAAAGATGACAAGTTCAGTTAAGTTAGGAGTAGGGATAAAATATTGAGTGAAATTATAACGCGTAATTGTTTTTTTACAATTACGCGCTATGCACTACGCATCTTTAGTGCATTTTTTGTACTGAAGTATCATTTCCCGAAGAAGCCTATAAGAATGTACGTTAACACTGCACTTTAAACTCGACACCTCATCCTCCGAATTCAAGACAATATTTGGTGTAGAAGTCAGATGATTGGATAATGAATGCTTTCCAAAATATGGACCCTGAATAGTGCTCTTCAGCAAATCCAATGTCGTAGTATAAGGTCGTTGTCTGTAGAAACTTAATTCGACACAGTCGTGTTTCATATCCGTGTATGCTTGCGTCACATATCCAACTATCTCCGGCCGAATTTGTAGATCCCCACAAAGTCGCCGAATTTAAAATCCGCCAGGGAGTCGAGCGTTTTTTTCACTTTAAATTAACCCTGTCACAAATTACACGGGGCTCGGGCTGGGCCCTTTGAACACTAGTGATCAAAAGTCGCCCGGCGCCCGTCAGTAACAAACGGTAGTCCGGCAAAGCCCGCTCGACATAAGGGCGGACGCCGTCCGAGTTCGGTTAATGATCACTAGTTCTGTCGGTGCCCGCTCAAAAGTTTTCCTTTTCTATTTTGTATCAATTTGTATTTCTTTGTTTCTAATACATTTCATTGTTATTCTTTCTCTTCTTTTTTTCATTGATTTACCCATTGCTTTACCCATTCTTTATCTTTCTTTATATTGTTATGTATTGCTTTGTTCTTCTTTCCATCCTCTTTGTCTCTAAATTTCTTTATGTATTCAATTCTTCCTAATTAATTAATAAATTAGAATTGGGGACAAAAGCGCCTTTAGGGGGCAATAAGAAGTTTCTTTTTTATCCTTTCCTTATGTATTTCTTTCTTTCTCATATATTTCTTTATTATTCCTTTTTTTTCTCCTTATGTATTTCTTTTGTTTTACCCATTCTTTATAATTATTCTTTTGTATTTCTTTGTTCTTTTTTCTATCCTCTTGTCTTTAAATTTCCTTATGTATTACTTTATTTTTCCTTATTATCTTTTTTTCTTACGTATTGCTTTGTTTCTTATTCTTCATATTTCTTTTATTCTTTATTTTGGCTTTTCGCATTTCTTTGTTCCTCTTTCTGTCCTCTTCTCTTTATGTATTTCCTTGTGTTTCTTCTCTTTGTATCCTCTTCTTACATCTCTTTGTTTCCCCCATTCTATATTCTTCTTTCTATTCAATTTGCAAAAAGGGTTATCCCTCACTAGCAATTTGTCACCCGCGCGACAAGTGGATCAGCCCAATAGGCCGACACTCAGAATTGCGCTTTTTAGGCAAGATTTATTGAAATTAATCCATAAAAAATCAGATATGTATTGTTTAGTTTATTGTGTTTATTAATGGACGAATGCTTGAGAGTGGCTTCGTTATTAATTATGTTATGGACTTTAATTTCTTTCAGGCGACGATATACAAACAAAAGTATTCTAGAAACAAAGAACAGATTGCATGGGTGCTGGGAAAGCGAGGGGAGTGTAAGAGGAGAATGTGAAGAGGGAGAGGGCTGGGGGTAAATATTTGCAGTGGATATGATGGAGATGGGAGAAAATAAAACTGGGAGAGTGAGAGGAAGAATAGAGAAAACGTAAAGAAAGAAAGGGTATATGTCTGAAGATAGAGAAAGAAAGAGAACATGCAGTAATAGTAAGGAAAATTGTGGAAAAGCATCATGAAGAGAAATGAAGAAAGAGCAGTTAAAAAGGTGATAAGAAAAGGAGAGTGGAGGAGAGGTAGAGGGAAATAATGGATATGAAAGATTCAAGTGAGTGAGAGCGCCCCTTACTTTCAAAATCGTTTAACGGTCCCGTTATTCAATGTGATTTCGTGTCCTGAACCTTCTGAACCCATTAGAGCTTGCCTATTCATGCATGGAGTCTTTTAGTAAATCAACGAAACATACATATAAATAATGATAATAATAATATTGGATATTTATATAGCGCTCATATCCACCATGAATGGTGCTCAAGGCGCTCCAATAGCTAGCTAGGCTACCGATTTCGTGCTCACAACATTCTAGGAATTAATTCCTGTCGGTACCCATTTAACACCTGGGTGGAGATTGGCAAATGCAGATTAATGTCTTGCCAAAGAACAGTAGTGCCGCGCCGGGGTTCGAACCCACGACCTTCCCATCTCCAGTCAAGTGTTTAAAGAACTCGACTACGACACCTCTACTATACTTTTCGTCACGTTTAGTCTATTCGTCAATGACTGGGGCCTCATACAGAGCCTAAATAAGTTACTTAAATTTGAACAAGACAAGTTTGCGTTTGAAACTGAATATGGTACGTTAAAGGATGTTGGGTAGTGGGAAATGCCAGGGTAATACATGGAGCACATTAATTTTCACATTTCTGCACAACATGTTTTCAGTAAGTATAATATTATAGACCCTTTAATTTGACATTATATAAACATGATAGCAAAGGCAATAATTATATCTAATTTATCATAGTACTCTTTGGGCGGCTTCATATTTGAAAAAAAAATTAAGGAGAATTAAACCGAAAAGGTTAACAGAGAAATATATTTATATCTATGTTTGTTTCATATTTATTTTTAACATTTCCAACAAAATGCAAATACGAAATACAATATTTATCATAATAATAAATATATGCAAATTTTATAAAAAAAATTATATTTGCAATAAAGATAGATCAATACAAAATATAATACCTTTGAAAAGAAAAGTAGAATAAGTACATAAATTATGAAATTAATTTATTTCTGTGGAAATGGAGAGGTCCACTAGAAAGCAGTGCTTGTAAATTGTGTACCCCGTAGATAATGACTGAGAAAAGGTAAAGTACGTAAACAAACAAACAATTCCTCATTTATCTAATTATTCATTAAGTTTTATTTTCGTAGGGTAGTTCCATTCAAGCCAACATACGAATATTTGATGGCTTGCTTTCCAAGGAAGCCCTTCACCATAAAACATACATATACATACACGATACATAACAAACACAGATTTATCTCAGAACAACGCAATAAGAAAAATTATCAAAAGATACATAAAATAGATATCATTGAAAAAACACCCCAAAACAAGGGCATACAGCCCATTTATTCAATATGTTTTTTTTTAAATCTAGTTAAAAAGACATAAAGGGGGAGTCTAAACAAATAAAGAAATAACATTGCGTATCAAAAGTGAGATAGAAGAATTTTTTCAGGTTAGTAAATAAGATAAAGAGCAATCATCTTTTTGTTTTGTTTTGCTTGTGTTAAGGAATAGCAACTCTGACGTCATATTATGAGCTTTCATTCTGTCATAAGTAACAGAGGAAGGCGAGGGAGCCGAAATGTAAGGAAACAGAGGACAGATCCTGAGGGAGATGAGAGAAAGAGAGAAAGAGAGAGAGAGAGAGTTGGAGAAGGAGGAGACTGAGTGGAGAAATAGAGAAATGCACTTTGCATACTTAACCCTTTCAGGACAGGAATTATTTAAGGGCTAAATTGATCACATTTTGTCTTTCAAATTGGCAACAATAATAATTTGCTTTTACTGCTTCATGGTATGTAATGTCTTTGAAAACAACATACATGGTTGGGAACTTTGACGAAAAGTGGAAAACTTGCCAATTTTGATTTTAGAAAGCGATGATTTTGAACCTCTCAATATGTTGCGAATTTGAGTATTTTAAAGCTTATTCTCCTTTTTAAAATTCCTGGCATCAAACGCAAAATGGTCACGCAACAAAAATTGACACAGTGTGTGTAGAAAAAAAACCTTTGCTCTTTCTACTCATGTGTCTGGTATATTTTAGGGCTCTGAATCAAAATTCATTGAGCCAAACCACAAAATGTGGTGAATTGCCTCGAAAGGGTTAAAGTGAAAAGACGGTGTAAGCTTAGGTAAACAATATCAGTATGATGTGTCGTTTCGTTTAAGTACATCTACCACTACCAGTACTCCACCCAGGGCAGGGGTCATTGAAGCTTTTGGTGCAACAAATCCAAGATTCAAGAACATGTCAGCAAAATAAATGAGCTAACGAAAGATAACAATATTACTATGACATGAAATTCATTTGTCAAGTAATATTGATTGATTGTATACATAATTCACTGTATGTGTATTGTTCTTTGACTTGTCTATAACTCCACACCTCTTCTGAGGCTTCATGCATGATCTTCATGCAAAAGGAAGAGGGATTAGTCGACTTGACATTTTATGAACCTAGAAAAGTTCTGTCCGTTTAAGTTTTGGGGGGAATTTGTGATTCCATGTTGTCTCCGGACAATGTCAGCTTTGTTGCCCCCAAAGCAACTTTGAGCAATTTGCATAATTTGCATTTAAATAAAACAAAACCTCACATATATAAGCCCGGCGCACACTGTACGATCCGACTGCGATGCGACTGATTTTTGATAGGATGGTGTAGTGTGCTGTACTGTAGCTTATGACTGCGATCCGATCAGTCGCAACAAAACTGAAAATGTTCTTTGACTACTTACGATTAGAACTCTTCAAGGTTCACTGTTGGCTGTATAAGAGAGTCAAGTGGACTAGATGGGATTAATAAAGATATAAAGCACAATGGTGTCAGTGTGCGCTCCATAGTCCGTTCAGCTTCACAGTTTTCAATATACTAAAATCATGGTCTGGTCTGAAGGCATGCATTGTTTTTATTTCTTTTTTTATTTTTGTATTTACGAACATTTGATTCATCTGCACGTGCATAAAAGCCGAATCGGTTTTGGTGATTAGTAAACCCAAGTTCCTTATTGCGGTTATTTACCCTTCGTTCGTATGTATTTTTTTACGATCAGCTTTGTGCAAGCTCAGACTCCACCCGAAATGTTCAGTCATTAATTTTTGTTTTTGTTAGATGTTTTCTGAATAAACGGAATCATAATTACATGTTTATTACTATTTTATTTTCATTATATGAGACCTTAGAAAATTGTCAAAATTGTCCCCAATTAAAATAACTTTTGCGAATAAATGAAAGTAAACTGTTTGTAGGGGAGGGGAAATTTCTTATAGTGCCCTAAATTTCCCAAGGTCAGTGAGAGTCACACTTGGGCTTGAGTTAAGAGTTTAAGGTTCTAAGATTGGAACAAAATTTGTTGTTTTTATAGGCTATATATTAAAGCGACGAGTGCATGATAGATCCCCAGCACAATGAACATTCTGATAACCATTCAACTCAAAAACTTGGGCAAGCGTGGTTTTGACATATTTTAGGGGGAAATATGGGTGCTCCGTCGTGTCACATATTTTGATATCTATCACGGGAATCGCATAAGGGTCTTTGATATATTGGCGTTGAAGATGGTCTCTCTTTAATAACTGACTCCCACTTTGCAATCAATTAGACAAATAGCATAGCAATAATTTTTAAGCACTTGAGGAAAAAATGTTAGAGACACCAACAGCTATCATTTTTTAGAAAGCTATACAACTCTGTGAGTGCTTTTAATTCGGACTTTTCTTTTGTCACCCCCCCCCCCCCCCCCCGTTCATTTTAGATGTGGTAATGAATACCTTACAGTGAATTCATTTAGATTCCATATCATAACTTGAAAAAGAATGAAACTTTCTGTTCAGTTGACCCTTACTCCGTTTGCTTGAGATATCAATAATTGTAAAAGATCAGTACTGTAGAGGAAAGCAAATTTAAGGGCAAGGATAGGCAGGATCTTACAGGCACAATGTTTATTATGTTCAAAAGCCAAATATAATTATTTAAAGTAACATTTTTTACAGAAGTTGTTTCTGTGAATTTACGAAAAGAAAATATACTGTACGACTACCTATATTTTCTATCTGTGCCTCACTCTCTCATTTTCTCTCTCTCTCTCCCTCTCCCTCGCTCTCCCTGTCTCTCTCTCTCTCTCTCGCACGTTTTCGCTCGCTCTCTCTCTCTCTCTCTTTCTTTACTAATTTCCTGATATTTGATAAGCATCAATTAATAGCGTAGTTGCTCTGCAAATTTTTTATGTGATATTCATCACACTTAAAAAGAACCAATATTTGTACAGGTGTATACGGGTATACCCTTAAAGGCAGAATGAAATATAAACAAAGGCATGAGATTGGGTCCTTTCATAGGCGGACTTTTTCGTTTCTTGTTTTCTTTTCTTATCAGTGCTGGTTTGAAACATCTAATAAGAATTGCATGTAATGATGGCCAGAACGATGGTGTCTTATTTGAGCAAAACCCGACTGACAAAGATTAAGACTTGTAGTTATGTGTCTCGAATGAAGACTTCTGAGACTTCAAATTCACGCTCTTGCATAAATAAAAAATTCTGCATGACGTGACAAGCACGGTTTAAGTCAAAGAAGCAACAAGCCAATCAACAGAAACACAAGGAAAAGGATTCACAAAGCCTGGAATTTGTTCATATATTCTTTATCAATCTCGCATGCAGACTAAAAGGAGAGACTTTTTCTATCTTCTAGATGTCCCAAGATAATGAAAATATTCTTCCTCAAACTTACATTAATCTGATTATTTTATCTTTTCATGTAGAATGAACTGATCTTCAATAAACAGATTACAAAATGTTACATTATACAAACAGCAAATAAATGTGTATGCCATGTACAATAATCAAATTTTGAATGTACATGTAGTTTATTTGCATGAATTCGATTTACACAATCATATATGTCAAAATCAACTATTTTTTTATCACAAAACTGTGACTTTGCCAATTTGCATAATCTTTTTAACATTCATTTTTAAGGAAGCAAAATGTCATCGCATATGATTCTGCTACCTGTAAGCACCTACAAATACTAGTACTGTAAATAAAACAAACAGAAAATATATATTTTTACAGAAGACAAAAAGACAAACATATGATGCACAAACAAAGTACAAGACATATATAATTTGATGTATATTTAATAGATCACTACTTGGGAGTAGTCTAAGTTCAATGCTCAGTAGAAAATAACATGAAGAATTTGATTGACAATTAAACACTGTTAAGAATCATGAAGTTTGCAAAGCTTTGAGTTGATAAACATTTAAGAAGGATATAAGGCACATTTTTGAGGAATTAAAGAGAAAGACAAGTTCTCGAAAATGTATGAAGAAGTGCATGCATAGGCCTATAATCGGGTCATTCCAACAGAACCTAAAAGATTCTAAATCTCAAAGGTTATCAGATATGCTTTGAACATATATTTGCATTTCAAAAGAAACTGCAAGTTTCATACACACAATCTGAAATACCCAAACACCTGGTCAAGTATTATATAATCATTTTCCAAGCATATCAAAAATAATATTGTACAGTAATATAAATACAGGGTGTCCCTTCAAAAGGGAAACAGGAATTCATTAGTAAATAACTCAAGAATTCAAAAGAAATCAGTTGAGCGTGATTTATTGGTCATATTATTTATGTCATATGGACGAAGAGAAAACAAGCTTTCCAATGTGTACATTATCCAAAATATAATTTGGAATTACCGAGTAATTTACCATATACTTTGGTTGCCTATTTTCATGGGCTCTCTGTATAATGCAATGTAATAAACTTCAGTATGTGCCTGGGAATGAAGTCACCAAATGATGTCACCAATGATGTCACAGCAAGTCGGAAACAAAATCATGTTTTCTGTTTTCTGTTAAAGCTAATTACTCAGGATTTTTTTTTATTCAACTCATATATTCCTGATCATATTAATGCATGTAGCTCTTCTTACTAGAGATTTGTTGGAAAATGTTTTCATTCATCATAAACAAGACTCAAAGCTACTACCTTAAAGGGAATCGGTAACTTTGTGGACGTTTAATTTATAAATTGTTGAATTTTGATGTTTGTGTTGTATAATGATCTTCAGAAGGATAAATAAACAACCAGAAATAAAGAGGTTTTTCAATACATATATAAGCTGATGTTATTTGCAAGATTGCAACATACTCCCTCTCACTTTAAGACAATCCCCTTCCTTTGATTCTTTTAAGAAGTCCCTTAAAGCCCACTTGTTTTAGAAAACCGTCCTACTTTATTTTGTTGGTGTGTGTTTCAGCGTCTTGTAATGCTATGTGTATATATAAATGAATTGTGAGCGCTTTGGGCCACTATGGGAAAAGGGCGTTATAAATGCCAGGTATTATTATTATATCTAAGACCGAATACTGCCATTCATGAAACTGTACTGGGGTATGCTTTAGTCCAACACTGGTCTGCCATTTCCAGTCACTTGCATATTTTCACGTTTTGTGAAAGCACATGATGGTTCGTTTCACATTCATTTTTCAGGGCTTCATTTTTACAACATATTACATACCCTGATAGCATTTAGGGCCATGCAGCTCAGCTTTTATCAAGCCTCCACAAAGTTACAGATTACCTCTCAAAGGTTGTACTGCTCCACCTAGTCTACATTACCAGCGAATCATACATGCACCATTCAGTCTAAAAGCAACATGGTAGGATATACAATTGTATAGAAATAGAGCTGCAAAATATACAGGCATCGTCTCATATCATATACATGTACATCTTCCTTATCTTCTCCTAAATGATGTATAAATGTGTATAACTAAAACTAAATTCGCAATAAGGAAATCTAGAATCTAATAAATAATACAAAGTATTTACATATTACATTTACAACATGAATATCAAACACAGATATTGAGAAATCAAAAACATATTTCCTTGTACATGAAACAGTATTCCCTATGTAGGCAACTTCTCAATTATCATACAAAAACACTTTCCAATGCGAGGACCCATGTTTTCTGGTAAAGAACAAAATATTATCGAAAACTTATCTGTCACGACGATTCAGATATCCAATTTATTCATTCACACAGTGACCAGATAAAGATACAAAATTTATTGAAGTTCACAAGAATACAGAAACGAGGAAAAAAAGCAATAACATTAATTAATGCCGGCAGATTAAAGAATTAATATAAAATCTAATTAAAGGCTCAATGTAAGTCGGTGGATTAAGTATGTACAGGCATGTAATTATACAAACACGTAGCATCCTTCCAAAAAATTATCAAAAAATTGTATTTTATAGAAATGTTATCAAACACAAATTTGCTTAGAAATTTCAGTTCTTTGTATTAAAGGCAATAATAAAATTGAAAGACCTTACAAGGCACAATACAACATCCTGACACCAGCTAACTGGCAAAGAAAACAGGCTCAGATGAACGTGAAGCTGTGCTAGCCAGGAGCATTGATTAGAATTGATCACATATATTGAACAACACATACATGTATGTACTTTCTTTACTTTCTATATGGACCCCATGTCTCAGGGTTTGTACAACACAGCAACAAATGTCAAAGATTAGGTTAATGTTGGCAGAGAGAAAAGAATGAGCAAACTACATTTAAACAAATACTCGTGATCCATTCTAACTCTCTAACATAATTCCTCCCAGATTTTTCAACCGAGGACCATGTAAGGCTCAGTTTAGACCTCACCAATTCATTACCTTGGTTAGAAATACAGCATGTATGCAATAATCTGGCAGTTTGTGATATGCGTGTAACAGAAGACCCTGGAAAATTTTCAAGGTGAAATATTTGGTGAAAGAAAAAAATTGAATTCCAATATTCTGGAATGTGGAATGTATATAATAAACTTGTCAACTGTTCCAAAACGTAATCACCACAGTGGACCACTTTCTTTCTTTAATGTTGTTCAAGCAAAAGATTCCAACAATCGTAGCATAACCCTGCTAAATTGAATATTTTGAGACCTGATTGTAACTCTCTATTCCTAGCAACGAAAAGAACTGCGCTCTATGACTACCGAATGCAAACAAAGCATACACTGTACAACTTTACGATCATAAAAGCAAAAGCAAGTGCACAGTATCCTCATACACACAGAAAAAAATTAACTAACTTTGGTATGAGAATGATGATGATAATGGTTTCTTGTAGCAGTCAAATCCACCATGTACTAGGTGCTCATGATCCAATATTACCTTGTCTTTACCAAAGCTACTTCAGGTGCCAACAATACTAAAGGAATTCCTTCCTACCTGGTACCCTTTCACTACACCTGGGTGGAGAGTGGCAAAAACAGTTAAGTAACTTGCCAAATACCAGGGCTTGATATGATGACATTCAGAGCATCGCTAATCTACCTTTGGCAGAACTCTAAGAACATGGTATAAACTTGGAAGTACAAATTAAAGCCACAAGCGATTTCTAAAAGAATTTAAAAGGCATTTTCATATTAACATACATGTACATGCATATGAAACACAGAATTGCATACATACATGTATTTTGTTCCATTATGTTGCCTTGCAAATGGCTTACCATCCTTCTTTAGTTCAACAAAGTATTTCTGCTGTGGACTTCTCTTTCCACAGATCTCATCATTTTGCAAATTCAAGAATCTGGAAAAACTATAGTAAATTACAGCTTCAAATGAAACAAAATAATTCCTTTCTTTGAAGGAAAAATAAAGCCAGAATGTACATGGCCTAAAGTAGACAAACAGTTACTTTTTAATAAGAAAACATGAAATACTCAGCAATTTGCAAATGGCTTACCATCCCTCTTTAGTTCAACAAAGTATTTCTGCTGTGGATCTCTCTTTCCACAGACCTCATCATTTTACAAATTCAGGAATCTTGAAAAACTACAGTAAATTACAGCTTTAAATGAAATGAAATAATTCCTTTCTTTGAAGGAAAAATAAAGCCAGAATGTACATGGCCTAAAGTAGAAAAACACTAATACTTTTAAGAAAACATGAAATAATAGTAGGCAATTTGTGTTCCGAAAAAGTTTTTTCCACATATTACACCTACAGAACATATCAAAAAAATATAACACTACATCTTCTGTTACCACAGTGTAGAGAAATGTCCATGAAATGATGCAGACAAATTTTCAGGCTTGGCTTCACAGCAATACATTATCACACCTCAAGAATTTCCACAAGGGTACAGCACAAACTGGACAAGAAATATTTCTATGCATTCAACACTTTAATGATATTCACCATGCATAGTGGCTGGGAAATTCCTGGCAGACAAATCCTTTACTTTCAAAGGAAGCAGTAGCAAAAGATTGCAACCTTTTCTTATGCCAAGGGAGACAAGTCCCATTCATGATGTGAACTTATTAATTTATTTTGGTTTTAAAAAAAAGATAATTCTTTTAACATATGGAAAGGTAATATTTGATGATCACTTGTGAACCGAGTGAACGAAATAGCAGAGTTGTATTCTCCCAGCTTTGCTTCCATCATCTCTTTCTATCAGGAATGGCATTTTATGCTTTCTCTCTCTCAAGGCTATTGCAAAACTTCCCCTATGTTGAATGAAGTGAGTTGTATAAATGAGGTGACCTTTATTAACGAAAGATGAATAAGTCACTGGTTCACTTTATCTTGTGAAGCTTGAGGAACTCGACGGCCTCCTTGTCTGAGGACCTCTCCTTGAGTGTCTGAACGCACATCCAGGCTTTATCCCCTGATCAGTAAGGAATAAATTGAAAGACGGTTTAGATATATTCAATCGATGTACAGTCACGTAGTATCACATTTCAGCAAGTAATCCGATTTTTGTATAGTAACCCAAAATGAATAATAAGATTTAATACCCATTGAGACTTCAACCCAGTGTAAAGAGGGCTAATGCGCACTGTATCTGACAAATCAAGACAGTTTGGATATTATCACATTTTCTGAAGAAATAGATAAGACCTTTCAGGAGGCCAGAGTAAACATTATTTACATCCCATCAGGGTAATTTTTAAAAATCCTTCTATAATAATGTATCATTATTGAAATGATAATATGTGTAGTATGATATATATTTTTAATATTTTTTTTAATGTCATCAATGATTTATGTAAATATTGATTAATATATTTATTTATATATAAATAAAGTTCTCCATATGAGGTAAAAGAAGAAAAATATATCTTATGATGGTTCCAAATGAGATAAGATGATAATAGTATTCTATAAATATTGCATGTGAGGAATCTATAAAAAAAAAAGATCAGACATGATGATTAACCACTAGAGAAAGCAAATAAAGCTCTTGTAAAGATATTGGAACAACTTCAAGTAGCATTGGATGTTACTAATAAAATAGTGTCAAAACCTTTATTAATTGCAATACCAAACATTAAAGACACCTAACATGTGTACCTTTGGTGACGGCAGGCAGAAGATGGAGCGAGATGGGCGACTCTTCACCAAGGTTCTTGCTCTGCTTGCCATGAACACCAGGGACATCGCTGATCTGCAAGTAGGCCTCACCAGCGAAGTCATTGATCAGGAAGTCATAGTCCATTAGGACAAAGTGGACGGTAGCGCCGTAGGATGACACCTGGTTGTGCAGCACGTTACTAGGAAGACAATGGATAGAAAGAGAATAGTGACCTTCTAATCTCAATCCTTGGAGTGTTTTACAGATTGTTTATCTACAATACATGTATATAAATCTCCTGAGTGTTTTACAGATTGTTTATCTACAATATATAAACCCTTCATTAACACACCATGTTCACTGTTAAGTTCATGTTTGAAAAAAATATGTATGGTGAGCACCATGAGATGATACCTGGCTGTGTGATAGAGACACATAATGCAATGACAGGCTCATTTAGGTAAATCTTGGAGAAAGACAGCAGCAAATTAAAACCGTCCTCAAAATACATTTATTTCAAATTCACAATATTACCAATTGGACAAGGAAATAAGAACTTTCCACTTGATGTTGATGAGCTTTTCAGAAAATCATTGTAAGGTTTTAATCTGGATCATCCATTATTAAAGGAGAATTAACCCTGAGTACAAATTTACTTATATTGAAAGGTGTAATATATTCCTACTTATTGGCCTAAATCATTTTCTAATAAGATATCAGAAAAGGGTATAAATAAAGATATTCCAACACCCGGTATCGTCTCCTACTCATTTACATGGGGGTTGCCATTTTCTTGCTGATTTGGATTTGTACATGAACCATTGAGAAATGTTCCGGTCAGGAAGATATTTTGAATCCAAGACCTAAATTGCTTTTCTTCATTACCTAAAATCCCATATGTGACGAAAAATATAAAGTGGGTGTTTACATGATTTATAAAAATTAAATCTTTATAATGATAATTTTAAATTGTCTGGTTTTGCTTAACAAAAATCTATTTTCTTGGGTTTGCCAAACAGAGCAGTATGCAGCATGCATTCTGACTTTTCAAGTCCCATTATCCGAAAGCAGGTGAATGCATAGTTTGCTGCTATAGATGCTCAGGGAAGAAGCATCCATAAAATTTGAATTAATTTGCTCCGTCCATTGCGTCACAGTATCTAGAAAATAGATTTATATTAAGCGAATATCGATTTTCAACAGAAATATATAAGGAAATCTTCAGTTTAAAAATAAATTGACATATCTATTCTATATTTTTAATCTCAAATGGGTTTTTAATTTTGAAAAAGGCAATTGGGCATTTGGATTAAGAAAATCTTCTTGTATACATAAAAAAATGGCAGCCCCCATGTATTGCTAGCAGACGATACATATTGCTAGCAGATGATAAATTTTGCTCAGAAAATCTTGATTCGTATCGATCTCGTATATTTTGACGCGAAGCCATATAGTCTAACAAGTAGGAATAAATAACACCTTTCAACACTATCGTCTTTATTGTTTGAGGTTAATTCTCCTTTAAAAGTTTTTGTTGCATAATTTTGTTCTCTTTTTTTTCCTTTTCATCCCAGTTTTATCTGTGCTAATCTATAGTATTGGCACTGTATCCACAGCGCTATTTTCCTATCATCTGATCCTGTAAATTAGTATAAAAAGTACTTACAATTCAAAGGTCTCATCAAAGAGTGGATGCAAGGTTTTCTTGATGACTTGTGTCTTCTGAAAGTGAGTCTTGGGAAACACATGGTGAGGCTGTAGGTATACTATCACATAGGGATCACTCAAGCCTGGGGAAAAGCATCAAAATCTCCAAATAAGCCAGTTCGGGGTTAGCGCATGGTACAAATGACCCCAAATATCCACAGATATTTTAGACATGGAGGGTCCCTTTATGTTCACTTCAGAAAAATAACTCTGGGAGTGATAGAGGTGCCTCATGAATAGCTTTTGTTTCCCCCTTTAAAAAGAATACTTCCACCTGGATATCATGGAATGCACCATTAGTGCATAATTGAATAATGATTACATGACATTCATGAGCACATATCGAATATTAGTGTCAGTGGGTTTTAGAATTTGGTACAGATGACCTTTATCTGCTCATGCTCAGATTGCATCTCCGAAGTGGCTTATTGACAAAATATACAATGTACTAGGTAAATGTTTTACATAAACTTTCCATTGTCATCCATAGGTCTGATTTGAGTAGTAGCCATGACCCTGACTCTAAGCTTCTGCTGACTCTGTTTATAATCACACTAGTTTGTTCACATTTAATAATAAACTTACCATTGTCATCCCTAAGTCTGATTTGAGTAGCATTCATGACCCTGACTCTGTTTATTAATCGCACTACACTGTAGTTTGTTTACATAAACTCACCATTGTCATCCATACAGTAGGTCTGATTTGAGTAGCATTCATGACCCTGACTCTGGGCTTCTCCTGACTGTTTGTTAATCGCACTAGTTTGTTTACATAAACTTACCATTGTCATCCATAGGTCTGATTTGAGTAGCATTCATGACCCTGACTCTGAGCTTCTGCTGACTTTGTTTGTAATTGCACTTGACTGTTAGGATTCCCAGAGGTGAATCTGACTTGTTTGCTGCTTCCTGAAATAAAAAGAAGAACATCATACACATGTAAAACTGGCAACTAAAAATTAAAGTAAATAATTCAGTTTTCTTCAATTTTGATTGATGGGAATTATTTACAACACTCAATGTTATTTAACTTTCACCCCAATTAATCAAACTCAATCCATTCAAAGCAACATCATTCAACTCAATTCAGATCTGATCAAACTGCTCTACTCAATTAAATGTGAACTCAACCCCACTCACTTAATTTAACCCCACTCAAATCAACTCCACTCATTTTCACCCTGCCTCACCCAAATCAATCCATTCAAATCAACCCCATTTAGCTCTACTGGAAATTAAAATCCCCTCCTCTATGCAACTCTACTCCACTGAATTCACCTCAAACCAAATTCACACAACTCAACCTAACCCCACTTTATTCAGCCCAATGTGACCCACAACTAACCCAAATCAACTCAATTCAAGCAAACTAATTCCTACCCAACCCAACCCAACTGAATTCTTATTTCAAATCATTCTCAAACTCACCTGCTGCATAACACCAGCTGTCAAGTATTCAGTCAGTTTCAACTCATTCCAACTCATCTTAACTTATCCAAATCAATTGAAAACTCACCTGCTGCATGACCCTAGCCATCAGGTAATCTATAGTCTCTACTAAACCCATTGAATAAACTCAAGTCACCTGTTCAACTCAACCCAATAAACTCAACTCATCTCTATCAATCTCACACGCACCTGTTCAACTCAACCCAAATGAACTCAACTCATCTCATTCAATCTCAAACTCACCTGTTCAACTCAACCCAAATAGACTCAAAGGACCTCAAACTACAAAAAACTAGTTCTCACTAGGTCTCAACTCTACCCAACTCATTTAAATTCATCTCAAATTCACCTGTTCAACTCAATCTCAATAAGATAAACTCATCTCAAACTCACCTGCTGCATGACCCTATGCATCAGGTAGTCTTCGATCAATCTCCTGGTAGCAGTCCCAAACTTGCTGAGTTTGCCCATTGCCTCCTTGAATGCTGGACACTCGATCACTTCCATAGGTAAACCCTTACCCTCCGCATTAAAGAAGTTACCAATGACCTAAGAAATAGAACAAAAAAATTTAAGATTAGCCTTGATTGAGCTTTATTTTGCATATTCGGTAAGTACTGTAAAAGTGGAAATTTTCACGCGATTAATTTTCTCGCGCCCGGCCTGTTAAGGTGAATTTCACATGTTTTTAATTTCGCCGACGCGCTAGGCTCATGGGCCAAAGAATACATAAACAAAAATATTCGCGTGTTCCTAATTTCACGCAAATTTCATGCCGCGCGATATGCATGAAAATTTCCACACCGCGAAATATTCCACGATTACAGTACAGTACATGTACAGTGTATTTCATTGCAACTTCATTTTTAAAAGAAAAGACCATGAACTCATATAATTACGAATGTATGTTCTTGTTGGTATATATAAATGAGAGTGAATTTTTAGATAAAATATTGTATATCTTTAATATAATTCAACCAATATAAAAAAGCAAAGGTCCACAGTTCTAACAATGTAAAGTACATGTACAGGTATATACAGTGAAACCTGTCTATAAAGACCACTCAAGGGAGACAAGAAAAGTGGTCTTTATGAGCAGGTGGTCTTTATGGACAGGTTCCTTTAATACACATTTCAATGAGAAACATTGTTCAAGGGAAACAGAAATTGTGGTCTTTATAGACAGGTGGTCGATAAAGCAGGTTTGACTGTATTCTGATATTGCTGAAAGAGTTTAAGTTATGGTTGAAATATAAAAAAATTAAGGAGTGTTTCTATAACTTTGAAGAGCAAAAGCTAGGCTTACTGGGCCTATATTGACAACTGAATCTCTTTGAAGAAATGGAGAAAGGAGAGAGGTAAAAATACTTACATCAAAGGCATCATGCATTCGCTGACCAATCAGAGACTGTTGATTTAGCGTCTGCAAATGATATGAACAAACAATTAATACACAAAATTAACTATTTATTCCAGAGGAAAAAAGTAACGTGTTCAAACCTGTATATTGTATATGCAGTATTACAATTGGCAAACTTTGTTTCTTCTTATCTATAAATAAAACATTTATTATCCCTCATGTACACCAGCATGGTTGCATTGCTTCTACATGTACATTTACATGTAGGTGCAAACAGTAATCCCCCCCACTCAAATAATTATTTTTTTTTTTTAATTTAAAGTAGAACGTTAATGATTTTAAATATTGGCTTAATACTTATTATTGCATAGATGGCATAAATTAAACAAGGTTATCCAAATTCAACGCTTGGAAACATTTGAAGTAATGATTATTATCAATTATAAAACGGTAAAATACAGCCCCCGATATAGCAGCTGAAGAGCTCCTCGAACGCTGCTGAGATATGTGACGACACACCCTGGACCAGTCCTGTCTAAGCAGACGATGTCCTATAACATCTTACACATTTTCAGAGCCTATTTTGTCATCTCCTCTTCACTTATTTCTCTTCCTTCACTAGCGTCAGTCTTAATGTTAGTCTGTTGTCTCACTCTTAACTTCGTGTATGGTATTATTTTGATGAAAAATGCAGCGTTAAAAAAATAAAGGAATCAGTCACTTGTAAACAAAATAAGACGCCATTGTATTTTCAGCTGCTTCCACCGGGGCATGTTCGGCGTTTCAAGAGGGAACGAATACCATCCTGCTATTATTCGGAGGGCTTTTCAATTTGAAAGTGGGGTTTATTTCATTGATAACTGACCCTTCTCCTATGTATTTACAATCAAACGGTTTTAGCTATCAGAATCAGTTTCACTTTCCCTTTATAATGGTGTGAAATAAGGTCATGTTTAAATACACCAAACTCTTTATAATTTGATAAATAATTGCATTGCAATTACGTTCATTCATTATAGGACGTCGTCTGCTTAAGCAGGATCGATCCCGAGTGTAACGACATCAAAACATCGCTATATTTCTGGCGAATCCTCGGATATTCCAGATGCTGAGAAGAGCTTTTATTTGTGTTGTTTTTATAATCACCAGATACGCAGTTGACATAAAACTTATACGATTGCCATCTGTAAGCTTCCCAGTTTCTAGTGATACATTAATTGCCATATTTGTGATTTTCTTTGAATATCTACTTTAAATGCACCTACAGGCTATGCATGTATACATGTACATATACCACTATCTTTGACGGAATGGAAATAAAAAGAAAGTACAAATTGTGGAGGGAGGAAAACAATGGGAGGTTTTAAGGGGTTCCATGTATTATGTTTGGTAGAAGAACAATTATTCACTTATTGATTGTACAATGGTTCCATAACTTATATTCTGATATCACATACAGTATATTTTTCTTTTTTTAAAATTACCTTGTAGCCATTGTTCACCATCTCTTTCAGGATATTCAAGACAACGAGCCACAGCTCTTCCAAGATTCTAAAAAGAATTAATTGATACTGAGCCATGGTTACTACATTCTATCTTTACATGTACATCATAAAAAATTTGTACGATAAAGAGGGGTTTAAACCCTTTAGCACCTAAGGATTACGCGTATCGTAGTCATTTATTCACTGAACTCGGTCTCAGTAAACTATCTTGTGGCAGAGACTCTCTGCTGTATGCAAAATCTTTCCACGGTAACGCATCCGATCGCATCACTTCAATGCAGATTCTAAATGGCTTATGTTAGTACACACAAAATTTCAGCCCCCAATATCCCCTACAATACATTTGCTGTAGTGTAACACAGGTCAAAGTCCACAGGCACAGGCAGTCCTGGGCAGTTCAGTGAGTATGATAAGTTATCATTTCGGCAGCAAGTGGGTGTGTTGCCGGCTTCTTCTTGGTGACCTTCTTGGTCACAGGCAGTCCTGGGCAGTTCAGTGAGTAATACATGTAAGAAGGGCGGTACCGGGTATAGTGACTAAAAGGTTAACACATCAAATTCTGACTTGCTGGCTGCTTATTCCCTTGGTGAATAATGAAATATTATGTCACAGCACTTACCTAGTGTGTTTGTTTTTTTTCCTCTCAACATGTGACAGGCACTACATGGATACACAGTATTCTCATACACAGTAATTATTACAAGACAGAACAGGGCCCCGTTTCATAAACCTTTTTATCAATAACAAGTTACAATAATTGTTATAAGCTACTGAAATCCTTAATTCTGATTGGCTGAGAGCAAATTTGTCATAGAAATGAGGCTGTTGTTATTGATAACAAGTTTTATGAAACGCGGCCGAGATATAACTTCTTACAATTATCTTCAAAACCCTTTCTAATTAAATAGGAGAGAGTTTATCTTTACCTTTGGAAGTTGGCTTTCAATAGACAGCTGTGTAATGTGATGAGATTGCTATCAAGATACTCCATCAAAGGTGTGATTACCTGCAGGTCATGAAACAAACATAAAAATGGATATATAAATGGATTACCAACTCTAAATACAAAAAAGAACATAGGTATAAAAAAATCATGAACAGTCCTGCAGGCATTTGTCATACATGTACATCTTTCCATATAAAATAGACACATCGCAAAGTCAACAGTGGATTATGTCTGACATAGTTACAAGACATGTTCCTTGAAAAAGAGAGGTGGTATTATATGGTGTACAGATAGTTCTTCAACTATAAACTATTCCACGCTATTAGTTTAAAACTATCAATCAAAGACTACATAGAAAAACTCACATCATCAAGACTGGTCTCGGGTGGGGCAGACATGAGCGGTGCGGTGTACTTCCTAAAGTCACGCTCCATCTTCTCACCAACGTGCCTGATGACCTTGCCAATGACATTCAACATGTCCTCATCCGCACTGGACAGCATGGTGTGGAGGGTCAACCCACACTGCTCTGATCCCATTGACCCGTGCTCAATGAGGACGCCGTCAAGCACACTCTCAAAGTCGAGGTGGACAGGGAGGCTGGAGAGGTAGCGACGCACCTGCTCGATATTGTTGACTGCTATGCAGAGCTGTTGACAAACATTTACACTAGTTTAAATGATGAAATGGCTCATTACAATACAGTGAAACCTTGTTATAACAAACTCCTTGGGACAAAGGAAATTGCCTCTTTATATCGAAACCCTGTTATATCGAAACCCTGTTATATCAGGACTAACTAGAAATATCACTGAAGATCATGATTAATACCCCCGCCCCGTGAGAACAGCCTTTCTTGACTTTTGGTCGAAAACTGAGGAAGTAGTTCGATCCGCAAGATTTTTCCCTGATTTACTGCCACAGATATGCCGTTTCCATGGCAACGCAGCTTCCGACACATCAAAAAAATATGTTGTACACATCTTCCCAGTAAGACCAATGTGTGTACCAAATTTCATGACTTTCGGTCAAAAACTGAGGAAGTAGTTTGATCCGCAATGTGTTTCCTTGATTTTCTGCCATAAATATGCCGTTACCATGGCAACGCAGATTCCGACTCATCCGAAAAATATGTCTTGCACATCTTCCCATCAAGACCAATGTGTGTACCAAATTTCATGACTTTCGGTCAAAAACTGACAGAGGAAGTAGTTCGATCCGCAAGGCGTTTCCTTGATTTTCTGTCATAAATATGCCGTTACCATGGCAACGCAGATTCCGACTCATCCGAAAAATATGTCTTGCACATCTTCCCACCAAGACCAATGTGTGTACCAAAAAAATTCTTATAAGAGCCTTTCAGGCCTCTGCGACTGCCAAACACTTCGAGAGAACTTGCTCATCAATCCACGTCGTCTGGAGGTTCTTTCTTTTCGACATCTTTCCTCTAGAACTCAAGCCCTATATTTTTCCCCTCCAGAAGACTACCTCGATTGTGGGACACATTGTCCAATGACATCAAGGACATTGCAGTTCTCTCTCCTTCTACATTCTTAAAGTCTCTAAAGTGTGCAATTTTATTCTCTGATTAAGTTGCATAGGAGCTTTGTCTCCTTTTTTCTGCCCTATTACTTTTACTTGATTACACTACATGTATATGATTTTATTCTGTCTTAGTCATTATGATGTCGGAATTATGTCTTAGCAGAGCCAGCCCTCTCTCTCTCTTTCTTTCTCTCTCTTTTCCTCCCTCTCCATTCTGTTGTTTCAGTCTGCTCCTACCTTGTATTTCTCTCCTGAATGTTGACTGCCTTACATGCACATGTAATAGCATACATGTTAAGTATAGTGTATGTGGCTTCTAAACTGTTTTCTGTAAGGTTTTATTTCATTATGTATTCAATACTTGTTGGTACTTGTTGGTATATAATTTATACAGTGATCATTTCCCTGTCTTTCTCTTTTTCTCTCTCCCCGACTTTCTTTTTCTTTCTTAGCTTGATTTCTTTCTGTCTCTCTCTTTCCCTTTCTTACTAAATGACAGCGTGTTCACCGTGAGTTATTTTTACGTATGCATACACATTTAAAGTAGTTATCATGGTCTTTTCTATTAGACTTATTTTTTTAAAGTAGAACACTCAAGAAAATCACAAATATGGCAATTAATGTATCACTAGAAATTGGGAAGCTTACAGATGGCAATCGTATAAGTTTTATGTCAACTGCGTATATGATGATTATAAAAACAACATAAATAAAAGCTCTTCTCAGCATGTGGAATATCCGAGGATTCGCCAGAAATATAGCGATGTTTTGATGTCGTCATACGAGGGATCGATCCTGCTTAAGCAGACGACGTCCTATAATGAATGAACGTAATTGCAATGCAATTATTTATCAAATTATAAAGAGTTTGGTACATTTAAACATGACCTTATTTCACACCATTCTAAAAGGGAAAGTGAACTGATTCTGATAACTAAAACCGCTTGATTGTAAATACACAGGAGAAGGGTCAATGATCAATGAAATAAACCCCATTTTCAAATTGAAAAGCCCTGCGAATAATAGCTGGATGGTATTCGTTCCCTCTTGAAACGCCGAACATGCCGCGGTGCAAGCAGCTGAAAATACAATGGCGTCTTATTTTGTTTACAAGTGACTGATTCCTTTATTTTTTTAACGCTGCATTTTTCATCAAAATAATACCATACACGAAGTTAAGAGTGAGGCAACAGACTAACATTAAGACTGACGCTAGTCAAGTAAGAGAAATAAGTGAAGAGGAGATGACAAAACAGGCACTGAAAAATGTGTATAATGTTATGGGATATCGTCTGCTTAGACAGGACTCGCCCCTCTTGTGTCGTCACACATCTCAGCAGCGTTCAAGGAGCTTTTCAGCTGCTATATCGGGGGCTGTATTTTACCGTTTTATAATTGATAATAATCATTAATTCAAATGTTTCCAAGCTTTAAATTTGGATAACCTTGTTTAATTTATGCCATCTATGCAATAATAAGTATTAAGCCAATATTTAAAATCATCAGTGTTCTACTTTAATTCTTATTTGGTTATGCCCTAGCATGTGGACTTTTCTAAGCTATACTGAGTTGTCTCCCATTTTTGTTCTATACCTGCCAGATTTATTTTGCAATAGTAACATCATATATGAACATTTCATTTTGCAATATTGTTAGACTATGTCATTTATGTTCATATTGGCCATAACAATAGCCAATTTTGCCTAAAATTCTGTTTGTTATTAATGCGATATTTAAGATAACTTTGCATGCCCTTATATATATGTATACATGTATATACATTTTTATTTATTTTTTTATTTCTGGATTAGAATGATACATATATACTTCACAGTTATACTTCTATTATACTCAAACATCAATTTGTAATATTCTGTTTTTGAACTGTACAGCCAAGTTTATCTCATACCACTCGCATGCAATATTCCTAATGATTATAGTCTTTTCTTCATAGCATTTTTGGAATCAATTTTTTGATATTTAATCTTAATTCATTTGGTTCGTACTGAGAAAATATGTTTCATTATGTGCAATATTCTATGTATAGAAATTTTATTATGTACTGGGAGCAGCAAGTGTGGGGGCGCATGCTTCCGGGCAACAGTGTTGTATTTCACTTTTGTGCACCCTGACCCACTTGTTGTTCCCAATCCTCTTACATGTGCCTTTACATGATCTTCTGTATTCTTATTATGTACTTGTCTTGCCATGTTGTATTGTACCTGTGCTTATTTTTATGAATGGTCGAATAAATAATAATAATAATAATAATAATGACATTTGATCAAAAACTGAGGAAGTAGTTCGATCCGCAAGCTGTTTTCCTTGATTTTCTGCCATAAATATGCCGTTACCATGGCAACGCAGATTCCGACTGATCCGAAAAATATGTCTTGCACATCTTCCCACCAAGACCAATGTGTGTACCAAATTTCATGACTTTCGGTCAAAAAATGAGGAAGTAGTTCGATCCGCAAGATTTGCAACGGACCGACCGACCGCCCGACCGACCGACCGACCATCGACTGATATCAGGACTAAAAACTATAGAATACAGAGAAGTGGGACCGGCAAAATTACCTTATGACAAGCGTTTGTTATAACAGTGTTATTTATAACGAGGTTCCACTGTATCGCATAATTGGAAAATAGCACGTATACACTCGCCAGTAAGCAGCCGAGGACCCCAAAACTTTAACTCCTTTAGGTTTTTCAATGGTTTTCATTTTAACATGAAGGAACGTGTGATCTTCTTTACGGTCTCATAATGGAACAAGTCTGATCAGGAACTACAAAAATCCTGCACATAATTAACACCAACAAAGAGTTACATTTTTAAAGAATTAAACAAAAAGATCTGCTCATATTTCAATAGTCATATTTTTTTTTCGAAGAAGAACACATTACTTTCAAATGCCTCACAGTGCACCATAAGAGAAACCATGTACTAACATTGTTATATTCCCTCAAAAGACATTTACCTGATCGGTGACATCAAACTGGCCCTCGTCATCATAGAAGTTATTCTCTTCCAGCTTCCTGTGGATGGTGTTTGCATAGTCTACGGCTCCCTGACGGATATCCTGTCATTCGTACATCAAACAGAAATCCTATTCAATAAGTACTGTACAAACAGTTTTATCCACATGTTGGAGATGATTTCATATTTTTCATCATCAATGCATTTCATCTCAAATTACCTCATGCTCAGCATTCAACACTCGGGTTATTGGCAATTATAACATTTAGCATATCGATTAGTACTTGAGAGTTGATATTCTATATTTCTCATTAAGGTCAAACATACTTCAACATGTATAAGCAATCAGAAGGTTCAAAACCAAAAAGAGGTTCAAAATCTGACAACATAGTAAGAGCGGGGAAAGGCAATTCATCTGGGGCCGTATTCTGAAAACAATGTTATCTTTTATGTTAGTAAAACGATCATGTTAATTGTCATAACAAATCAAAATCAGGACAAGTCATTGGTTAATGATTGCGCAAAGTTGGCTGTGCTCGCGTAAAGTTAACAGGATATCTGCGCAAACACCAATGATTAGTGTTTATTGCGCCCAATTTCAGTTTGTTATGACAATTAACATAGTTTTCCCAGATGTCAAATTGCTCTGACTTGCTATAACATATTCAGGGGAGAATTTCATCAAGCGTTTTGTCAGTGATTTTTACTGACAAATTTGCTCTCAGCCAATGAGATGCAAGGATTTCAGTAGCTTATAACAGTTGTCACTAAAAATCACTGACAAAACACTTTATGAAACACTCCCCTGGTGACTTCTACTGGAGTAAACTACTAATGTTGTATATTGTTAAAAAGCTTGGAACTTTCAAAAAAATCAGAAAATATATACAAAAAGCACAAAAAAATAGTAAATTCTGAGGACATAATAGGGGTTTTGAGTTGACAGGTCACACATTTTCAAAACATAAATATTCTCCAGGTACTATCCAATCTCAGAATCCAATCATTTAAACATACTAGATAAGTGTACTTAAAGGGCAATCCAACCCTGGTAATAAAATATTATTTGTGTGAAAGCAGAAAAATAAGAAAAACAGGATTGTGAAAGTTTGAAAGAAATCGGACAAGGACTAAGAAAGTTATGGATGTTTGGTGACTCGATTGTGACATTTTTGTGGACAACTCTCCCGTTTATCGTACACAAAAATATCATTAATTTGCGGTTTTCTTCGAGGCGCTTTTACCCTCGGGGCAGTACACCAAATATATTGGAGATAGCATATCGTTATCGGTCCTCATGAAAGAAAAAGATCCTACTGAGTAATACATTTTGAAAAAAGTTGACATTTTAGTCATTTTGTGTGTTGGAGCGAATGGGGGAGTTGTCCACAGCTACATCACAGTGTCATTACCTATTCGGCCAATTTGAAATTCCCATATGTATAGTGATTACAACTTTCAAAAATTCATAACTTTCTTGTTGCTTGTCCGATTTCGTTCAAACTTTCACCAATCTGCTCCTCTGATTTTACCTCTTTCTTTCAGAGCAACTTGCCATTAAGGTTGGATTTCCCTTTAAGATGAGAACACAACAGTTTGGGATTTTATGCTTGGAACATGATTAAAACTTCACATTAAGAGAGACCAGCTGGCATAATTGCATTTCTAACATCAGAAAAGGGTAAACCTTCCCACCAATGATCTCACTGCAAATGTCCATGGTCCATGTTCCATACTTACATCTGTAACCTTGGCAACAAAGACGTATGCTCCAGATTTATCAGGCCAGTTCAGCTTGCTCCAGAATTCCTTGATCTAGGTACATGTACATGTAGGTAAAATGGATGTAACAAATAAAAGAGCCTTGTTCTGTGAAAGTTTTGTTAAATATTGGACAAAAGCGTACTACACATACTACAAGGAGCATACATAATAATTGGATATTTATATAGCGCTCATATCCACCATGAATGGTGCTCAAGGCGCTCCAATATTACCCCGGCTCTAGCTAGGCTACCGATTTCGGTGCTCACAGCATTCAAGGAATTAATTCCTGCCGGTACCCATTTAACACCTGGGTGGAGAGTGGCAAATGTAGATTAATGTCTTGCCAAAGAACAGTAGTGCTGTGCCGGGGTACTGTGCATGCACTCAATTAAAAGAGTCGGTTTGGTAATTACTGGAAATAAGACATCGCTGGAGTACGACATATGTTCCTGCAGTAATAGCTCTGCGGTCAATTCTAGTACTGATCAAATGCCTGTGGTAGCTTAATGAAACGCAATGGCGTAGAAAGATGCGGGAAAGACGTAAAGAGGAAAACTGCTAGTTTTCCCTGTGCTACTAAAATTAGAATCAGACATATCTGAATATAAGTTTTCATATTATTTTGCCTAAAAGTGTTCAAAGAGGCAAATACTAATTCTACATCCTAATATGTTGGTTCTGCCTTTATAGAATAAATTTTTTATTTTGAATAATTTTGTCATATGCGTCTTTCCCGCATTTTTTATGCGCCACAACGTGTCGCTATTAAGCTACCTAACACCAACCCTGAATCCACACTGTACATGTAACACTTAGCCTACCCCAAAACCTATTTGCTTTAAGAAAACCTATCCTTAAAGCAAATAGGACCCAAAAAACTATCCTTAAAGCAAATAGGACCCCAAGCCCGAACCCTTCTCTCTTTGACAAAGTACATGTAAAACCAGGTTTATAAGGACAGCAAGGACCTGCATGTTTTAAATTACTGGAGACTGTATGTACAGTGTATCAAACAAAAAGAACTAGAAATATCACTGAAGATGATAATTAATACCCCCGCCCCGTGACAACAGCCTTTCTTGACTTTTGGTCGAAAAATGAGGATGTAGTTCGATCCGCAAGATTTTTCCCTGATTTACTGCCATAGATATGCTGTTTCCATGGCAACGCAGCTTCCGACACATCCAAAAATATGTCTTGCACATCTTCCCACCAAGACCAAATTTCTTGACTTTTAGTCGAAAACTGAGGAAGTAGTTCAATCCGCAAGATTTTGCCCTGATTTACTGCTATAGATATGCCGTTTCCATGGCAACGGAGCTTCAAAAAAAATATGTTGTACACATCTTCCCAGTAAGACCAATGTGTGTACCAAATTTCATGACTTTCGGTCAAAAACTGAGGAAGTAGTTCGATCCGCAAGATTTTTCCCTGATTTACTGCCATAGATATGCCGTTTCCATGGCAATGTAGCTTCCGACACATCCCAAAAATATGTCTTGTACATCTTCCCACCAAGACCAATGTGTGTACCAAATTTCTTGACTTTTGGTCAAAAACTGAGGAAGTAGTTCGATCCGCAAGATTTTTCCCTGATTTACTGCCATAGATATGCTGTTTCCATGGCAATGTAGCTTCCGACACATCCCAAAAATATGTCTTGTACATCTTCCCACCAAGACCAATGTGTGTACCAAATTTCTTGACTTTTGGTCGAAAACCGAGGTAGTTCGATCCCCAAGATTTGCAACAGACCGACCGACCGCCCAACCGTTGACTGATTCCTATATACCCCCTTCAAACTTCGTTTGGCGGGGGTATAATAATAACTTGGCATACCTGGACAAAGGTAGTTGTGACATCCACTGCAGACGAACTGTGCTTCACCATAGAGTCTACAAGCCTAACCTGTCATCAGGAAACAAGAGAGGGCGATGTGTAACAAACAGAAAAGGATTTTATTGATAGAAATCTTACATGTGTGAGGGCAAAAACAATTACATGCAGATAGACATTATTGTACGTCCACACCGAACAATCATACACTAAAGGAAAAAAGAAACTTATAAAAGTTCAAGAGATCACCAAATTAAATTCTCTGCATGGAAATGTACCAAATTTGGATATAATGTTGATTCAATGCATGGCTTTAAATGACAGTCAATAACAAAAAGTTTTCTTCAATGCCACAAAAGAAATGTGCACTGAAACAAAGGACTCTCTAATCCCAAAGTCACAAAGATAAACTGCAGTCTTGTACACCATATGCATGTCAATGAATGAAACAAAAGAATTTCAAAAGGGATTTGCAAGTTCATATCCAAACAGATTAATAGCCAGTATGTCCACCTCTAGCTTGCTGGCAAGCTGTACACCGTCTTCGCATGCTTCCGATCAGATTCGCGATGGTAGCCTGGGGAACATTGTTCCATTCCTCTTGCAGTGCTGCAATGAGCGTCTCCCTATTGATGGGTTGATTGTCACGCCTTGACACACGTCGACCAAGCTCTTCCCAGAGATGTTCAATTGGGGAAAGGTCTGGTGAACGGGCGAACCATGGCAGAACATCAATATCCTCTTGCTCGAGGGGTGCAAATCCCTTTTGAAATTCTTTTGTTTCATTCATTGACATGCATATGGTGTACAAGACTGCAGTTTATCTTTGTGACTTTGGGATTAGAGAGTCCTTTGTTTCAGTGCACATTTCTTTTGTGGCATTGAAGAAAACTTTTTGTTATTGACTGTCATTTAAAGCCATGCATTGAATCAACATTATATCCAAATTTGGTACATTTCCATGCAGAGAATTTAATTTGGTGATCTCTTGAACTTTTATAAGTTTCTTTTTTCCTTTAGTGTATATTCACCTTTGACAACATCACAACTTTCTGCTTTTTTGGACAAAATGCAAATACATTATTACTATAAAAGTCAATCGTCAGGTAGTAAGGACACCGGTCAACATAAACTGTTTTACAGACGTCTTGCCCATGAAAACCTACCTCATTTTCACAGCCTTCTCTCTGCATATTTTGACCCTTTTCTTACCTAGGTTTGACTGTGTTCCAAGTAGTTTATGAAACCTTCATACCTCATTTCCTTCCACTCCCTTCTCTATGCATTATTTAGCTTGGTCTAATTCATAATAGACTGTGATCAGGTAAATTAGTTTATGACACCCACCTCATAAGCATCTACATGTACAATGTTCTCTATGCTTTATTTGGCCCTGCATGTTCTTATTGAATTCTGAATGTGTTGAAGTACAATTACATGTAGTTTGTGAACCACCCCCCCCCCCCCCCTAATCAACAACCATAGTTTCATCTATGCTTAATTTGTCCCTGTTCTTCCTCAAAATTAACTGTGTCCAATTACAATTACAATTACATTGTAGGTTTATCAAAACCAACCTCATCCACTTCCACAGCCTTCAGTATGCGTGCTTTGGCCTTGCTTCTAGCCAGCTCAAACCACTGCTCCACAGTCTTCTTGAAAACCAGGTGGTAATTCTTTGTCTCCAAGTCTGAACGATACCTGGAAAATAGTTTATGTATGCACCGCATTTATGCATCCTTGTTACTAAATAAATGTAGTATTCATTGAATTCTTGTCCATTATTTTGTCATAGAGCTTCATTAATTTTTTTTTCTTCAAATTTGAATAAATAAATTTCCTTTATACAAGCACTGATTATGGATACAATGTATACGCCCATAGGTCACAGACTGCAAGTATACAATACTATAGATTTGTATTTCATGTTATCTCTTCAAATGAACTCTTTAGATATAAACTGCCTGTCATTCGGGTAGTACCTCATGAAAACCAGGCCATCTACTTTTTCTGCAAATGGCTGACAAAATCTTTTAATTCATGGATAAGTCACTTTCTGAAGAAGAAAAAAAACACATGGAAGGGAAAAGTTCTGTCATATTCACTGACATGTACATGTACATGAATATGTAAAGCCTAAGTCACACTATAGCGGCGGCCGATCATCGACCAACGGCAATCAATCCACTGTCTGTGATCATAGGAGCTTACTTCCCCATTGAGCTGCTGATTCTATTATTCCTGCAATGCACTCTTGTTGTAAGGTGTTCATTGGTTGATGACTGGTCACCAACTAACGAAAGGTTTTTGATGTTGCATCAAAAACCTTTTTCTGGGGAGTGTTTCATCAAGCATTTTGTCAGTGGTTTTTACTGACAAATTTGCTCTCAGCCAATCAGATGCAAGGATTTCAGTAGCTTATAACAGTTGTCGGTAAAAATCACTGACAAAACGCTTGATGAAACGCTCCCCTGATCTATAAGCACTTGTATAAAGGTAGGCGACTGGTCTGCAACCAATTGACGAAGCGGTGTGCAACCAATAGCCGGCAGTGTTTGATTATGCAGCTTTTTCGGTTGTGCTGGTCGGCAACCAGTCGCCCCTCTCGTGTGACTTGGTCTTAAAGTATCTCAAGCGATTTGAGTAGACTCACGATTTATCTGCTGCAGTGTGGAAACCCCTGACAGTCAGGTAGAGCGAGAAGAGAGCGATGGCCGTCTGATGGGTGTCGTGATGGACTAGCTTCCCTGCACTGGGTACTACATCCTTGATCTCAACCATGATCTACATGTATATGGGATATACATGTACAGTATTAAGGGTTGGTCAGACATGACCGATAACGATTAAGGATACAGAGATTTCAAATTAAACGTACACCCTACAATGTTGTGGTACGTGTAAGTATGCTCATGTTTGTTCATAGCACATGTAGGACAGGTGTTGGGTGGACCTTTAATATTATAATGAAACATCTCATTATCGTTATCCTTATCATTAAAGATCACATTACAAGAAAATCACAAATATGGCAATTAATGTATCACTAGAAACTGGGAAGCTTACAGATGGCAATCGTATAAGTTTTATGTCAACTGCGTATCTGATGATTATAAAAACAACATAAATAAAAGCTCTTCTAAGCATCTGGAATATCCGAGGATTCGCCAGAAATATAGCGATGTTTTGATGTCGTCACACTAGGGATCGATCCTGCTTAAGCAGACGACGTCCTATAATGAATGAACGTAATTGCAATGCAATTATTTATCAAAATAAAGAGTTTGGTATATTTAAACATGACCTTATTTCACACCATTCTAAAAGGGAAAGTGAAACTGATTCTGATAACTAAAACCGTTTGATTGTAAATACGCAAGAGAAGGGTCAATGATCAATGAAATAAACCCCATTTTCAAATTGAAAAGCCCTCCGAATAATAGCACTGATGGTATTCGTTCCCTCTTGAAACGCCGAACATGCCCCGGTGCAAGCAGCTGAAAATACAATGGCGTCTTATTTTGTTTACAAGTGACTGATTCCTTTATTTTTTAACGCTGCATTTTTCATCAAAATAATACCATACACAAAGTTAAGAGTGAGGCAACAGACTAACATTAAGACTGACGCTAGTCAAGTAAGAGAAATAAGTGAAGAGGAGATGACAAAACAGGCACTGAAAAATGTGTAAGATGTTATGGGACATCGTCTGCTTAGACAGGACTGGCCCCTCGTGTGTCGTCACACATCTCAGCAGCGTTCGAGGAGCTCTTCAGCTGCTATATCGGGGGCTGTATTTTACCGTTTTATAATTGATAATAATCATTACTTCAAATGTTTCCAAGCATTGAATTTGGATAACCTTGTTTAATTTATGCCATATATGCAATAAAAAGTATTAAGCCAATATTTACTTTGATGGAATTTTCTTGTAATGTGATCTTTAACGGTAAAGTCTACCCAGCACTTAACCCATAGCAACTCCTTAAAGTGACGTTTCTGCATTATCTTTTGATTCAGAATACTCAGAATTACACATTTTACAAGAGCAGAAAGAGCAAAAAACACAGAAGTGAGTATATTTCTAATGCAGTATGTTGGGCCATTTACAAATAAGAGCATTTTAACTGTAACCTATTATTACAATCTCCAAATTTGAAACGCGGTGCAAAATATATAATCACTATTTTCGTGTACAAATTGGCGATTTTTCTGTTCAATTTTGCGATTTGTATTCACATTGGTTTATACAATAAACATTTCTGGTTTTTTACAAACTATGTAGGAGTGGAATATAAGAATAATTGTTGCCAATTTGAGGAGGAAAACTGATTAATTTAGACCATAAGGAAACTCTGAACTGCTATGGGTTAAGAAATAGACACATACATGTATACACAAAGGCTCATATTCATAAAGGTGGACTCAGTTTAACTTGGTTTAAATCAGATTTCTGGAGTGCCAGGTGTCAAGCTCTCTGTCCTGCATAAATTAACAACATTCTGTAATAAAGTGAATGCACTCATGAAATGAAAATGACAACTGGTCTTTATGCTGACATGGATTAAGCTTCTTCATTGAGTTGTAGAATCATTTCAAATTAGGGGGAGGTTCTAGGATGTTTGCACTTGACCCTTAGTCAATCAGTGGACTACACCTACCCAATCCAACCTGGACTAAAGATTTTTAAACCAACCAATTTTTTAAAAGTTAGAAAGCCTCTCACATCCATGTCTTAACTTCCATGCCTCCATATACATGTAGGTTAAATGGCCTCCACGTTATGTAGTACATGTTCACAGAAACAAAACCAAGACAGAAAGAGCTCTTACCTTTTCAGCTAGTTCCATATGTATGAGCCTGGTGAGATCAATCTCAAAGGCCTTCTGGTAGATAACGGCAGGCGGTCTGATCTGGACTTTGACATGGTTGATCATGTTCTCAATGAGATTGACTAAGATGGAAACTTTCCTGGATTCCTCTGTCTCCTCTTCCTCATCGCCATCGACATCGTCATTGTCGTCTTGGAAGAGGATGTTCTTCTTGGTTTCGTGAACCACCTCGCAGAGCAGGCTCTGTTTCACAAACCAATCTTTGGTGCTTTTCTAGAGATATAAATGATACCAACAGCAATTAAAGAAAGTTATTATGACCATAATTATGACAATGATAACAACAATGACGGAGGAGTGCTCAGACCCAGCCTTCTTGCCAGTACATAACACCCTTGGTGTTGATACCAAGGGTGAGGATATTTTTAAAAAAAAAACCTTTTGTATATTCTCCCAACGGTAACAACAAGGGTAATAAATCAGTCAACACCTACTTTCAATCTCCAAACTTGTTTTGGTCCTCCTAAACCACCTCCCTGGGATGTCATAAAATTTCACTCCATATGGGCCATGGGATGCTGTAAAGCATATTTCTATCAACTTGAACCATGCGTAACCTATTTTTCTGCAGCGAAGATGGCTTACAGGTCCCCCAGGGTCTGGCCATGGGTCTGTCCCACCATAAAATTACTCAGAAAAGCTGGGGAGATTTATGATGATGACATTTCCCTACACTGTAGTAGGAAGAGGGAACAAAGCATTGCATAAGAACTGCCTATCATTAATAATGAAGTCCACTCTCGGTGACACACAACGTTTTTTACAAGGTGAACACCAACCCAAATGGTCTCAAATTCCCCATGGGAACCTGTCTTTAATGCCCTTCTTCTTTTCGGAATGATTGCATACCAAAGAAGGAATGATGATGAGAACTCACCTTGACAGCATCTGTGATGAGGTCTTTCACATTCTCACGAAAGATACCCCAGGATAGCTTCTCACTCAGCTGCTTGATAACTACCATGCATCTAGTATGTAAATGAGATACAAAATATTTAAAGCAACATTAACTGAGAGTTTGAAAATCGAATCTTTCTGTTCAGATAGCCAAAGTGCTCAACTAAATGTACATGCAGTATTTCATCAGTTCATCACACTAGCTTGTCACTCAACTCTTCAATATCACCATGCATCTATCATCTATGTAAATAAGAAATTAATCACAACAACACGGGTCAAATGTAATACAAAATTAGAAAATGAATTGTTGGATCTGTTTTAATGATAGCCAAAGTACTAAACTAATATGGCTTGAACAGCCAAAACAGGATAATTACTGTCTCACTGACGGTATTTACCAGAGAAGAAGATGAAGTTGTAGGACAGCTTCTATGTCTCTGAATGGAAAGGCTTCATGTAAGCAGAGGTGTTGTGGATCAGTGTAGAGGTGTTGTGGATCAGTGGATAAGTCCCCGGACTGTGAACCACGAGGTCCGGGGTTCGAATCCCACCGCAGCACTAGCGTCCTTTGGCAAGACGTTAATCTACATTTGCCACTCTCCACCCAGGTGTTAAATGGGTACACGGTAGGATGGCGAAAGGTAATGTCCTTTGCTTAGCATGTGTGCGCTTTACAGCGACTGGCTGGAATGCTCCCCAGGGAGTGGAGAATGTGCATACACTGTGTGCGGGCGTGCCAGAATCCAATGACCGGGGGTAATAATATATACCTATCTATACAGCGCCATGAGCGTCGAAAGGTGGACCTGCGCGCTATACAAGTAGCCACTATTATTATTATTATTATGTTGCTTCTGTAATATTCTCATGGATTGATCTACAAACTACCTTGTGTTCAAGATATTTCTTTGGGGCGGGGGCCACTAAGTTTTTATAAGATATCCTTTAATGTACTTGGTACAAGTGTATCTTTCTTTTGACTGATTATATCATCAAGTACTATTTACCTGAGAAGGTGAAGTTGTAGGACGGCCTCTGTGTCTCTGAATGGAAAGGCTTCATGTTGCTTCTGTAACATCCTCATGGAGTGATTTACAAACTAACTTCTGTTAAAGACATTTCTTTTGGGGGTGGGGGCCACTCAGTTTTCGTAAGCCATCCTTCATATCTTTCTTCTGACTGATTATATCATCAAGTACTATTTACCTGAGAAGAAGGTGAAGGTGTATCTACAAACTAACTTGTGTTCAAGACATTTCTTTGGGGGTGGGGGCCCACTCAGTTCCTTTTGTATCTTTCTTTTGACTGATTATATCATCAAGAACTATTTACCTGAGAAGAAGGTGAAGTTGTAGGACGGCCTCTGTGTCTCTGAATGGAAATGCTTCATGTTGCTTCTGTAACATCCTCATGGATTGCTCGACAAACTCACTGCAGGACTTGTGAATGTATTTGACCTGGAGACATGAATGAGAAATAAGGTATAAATTCAGCATTGTACATTTGTAAAGTTTAATTCTTCTCTACATTGTATATCTCATTATTTGACTAGTTTCCTCTTTAAAATTCTTACATTTCCTTTCACTCTTTGTCCTTTTGTTGTCTCTCTATATCAACATGTACAGTTGAATTCCATTCACTTTCTTTCACATTTCTTTCACATTTTTCTTTGTTTCTGTGTGCAATCCATGTGCTTTTCAGTGAGATTGTGTCAATCTTTTATCATTTTTAATGATTCCAAAACCTCACAGTATACACCGATTCTCATGTAGACATACATGTAGATCAACCTTTCCCAATTGCTTTGAGACAGTTTCTATCACAATTAAGGCAATCACATGACCAGAATTCTGTTTTTATCTCTTAATTCTACTTACTATTTGTTCATCCGGAGGGCCCTTATCCCAGAGGTTAGCTATGCCAGTGATGATGGACAGCATCACGTTGAGATCTAGATGAGGCAAGACACACTCCTGACTGTATGCTATCCACTGGCTGTATCGAGAGAATGCATTAAAATTTGATTACCAAATGGGAGCACTGAAATCTATGACACATACACATACAGACAAGATGTGTTGCTGACTGTATGCTATCCACAAGAGAATGAATAATAAATGATTATCAAAGAAGGTATTGAAAACTAGAGTACATACATGTACATGGAGGCCAGATGCATTGCTGACTGTATGCTATCCACTGGCTATATTGAAAGAATGAAGCAGGTGTGATTGATAACCCACAATAGGGCTTGGGGTGGGGGAAAGATCCACCTTCTTGTACATTTGCAGCAAGCTTTCAGGACTCTATATCCTCTTGGCTTTTACACCATTTGATACCAAATTTATAAACTTTCAACCACTGGCTATTACAAAGCATCAAAATTTGCAGCACTGCACAGGCCAATACAGACATTTAATTTTATACATGAGCAATTAATTAGGGGTAATCCAAAATCAAATAAGGTACATGTATCAATACGAAACCTAATGAGCTTGTAAAAAGATACGCTATCCACAAATAAATTTTCTTCACTTTTCATGGCCCGAGATCCCTAGGGGAAAAGGACCAAAAGGAATAGTCTAGATCTGTATACAGCACAGGTTTGATGACATTTTTTGTGGAGAAAAAAAGGAAATGTATGGAATATTTTGAAACAAACAAACAGAGAGATGCTTACAAGGAAATTCACGAGGGACTGATCACAACTCTCACACTTTGTAACTTTCTTTTCCTTTATTTAGAATTTCTTCCAACTTCCATTGATCGATTTCCCTTAATTTTTCTCCTCACAAAATTTAGTCAACTTGATTCCTGGGGGAACTTTCCCTTTGAATTATAAGAATCAAATGTGATAAAGTAAGGGACAAAGAAGATAGACAATTTACCTGGCAAGTTGGTAGATTTCTGGCAGTTGCTGTTGCTGAACTAGCTGATGTAGGATAGCCGTGGGTGCCGGGGGCAGCTGACCATTCCATCTGTATTGGGTCATGGAATTATCGCACACCTCACGGTGGGTGAAGTTATACCAGAGGTACTGGTGTGCCGCTCCCATGGCTTCGGTGCTTGCCTTAGGGGCATCTTTCTATAAAAGACCCAGAGATACAATTGTCAGAGTGATTAACAACCCAATATTTTTTTTAAGTACTACGCTGCTGTGCTAAAGTCATAACCTCAAGGATAAAAAATTTGTAATTTTACACTATTTGGCACTGGCTCTCTGGGTTGAGAGAATTTCATCAAAATTCACAACAGCATCTCTCTTTACGCTCCAAAAAGGTAACAGTGGCATCATGATAATTCTTAAAATCCAGGGTAAAGGGAATAAGCAGACATAATACAATGAAACCTGTATATAAAGACCGCTCAAGGGAGACAAGAAAAGCGGTCTTTGTGAGCAGGTGGTCTTTACGTACAGGTTCCTTTTATACATGTTTCAATGAGAAACACTTTTCAAGGGAAACAAAAATGGTGGTCCTTATAAGCAGGTGGTCTTTCTATACAGGTGGTCGCTAAAGCAGGTTTGACTTGTATCATGTATATGCATAGTCCTGTAGAAACTCAACATTCCAAACACAGGCGTCTACTTTTTACGATTTGAATGTATTATTTTTTACTTTATCGTTTACACTCATGAAACTACATGCAATATACATGTATCTTTCTACTCATAGGGCCTTTATCTTTATTTATTCAATCCAAAGACAAATTAAAAACAAAAACAATTAGGGCAAATCAAGTCAGCATACATGTATTAACTAATCTACTGAACTCCAAGATGACTCAATATAACAATGTGAAATCAAAATCTAACAGACTATCAAACTAAAAAGAACTAGAGCACTCGGAGGGGGGACCAGTCCGAGTACATGTATCCCCCGAACCCGTCACCCATCCCCCATTTGAATCAATGTTGTGACTGAAATGGATAAAGTGGCAATTTGGGACCTTGGGTATCACTGCTGACAAAAATGACCTTTTTGTACTTTTGTCATTTTTTAGTTGTTTTGAAATTGAAGGTGATCCGACAAAAACTGCAGCCGGTAGAGCGCTCACAAGAAAGTCTTTACTATTTCTTTTAAAAATATGGTTACCATGGCAACAATGTTGACTCTGCCCACACCAAAAACAATAGGCGTCTTCATCTTACCATAATGCACCTCCATGCGAAATTTGAAGGTGATCTGACAAAAACTGCAGCCGGTAGAGCGCTCACAAGAAAATCTTTACCATTTCTTTAAAAAATATGGTTACCATGGCAACAATGTCAACTCCGCCCACACCAAACACAATAGGCATCTTCATCTTACCATAATGCACCTCCATGCGAAATTTGAAGGTGATCCAACAAAAACTGCAGCCGGTAGAGCGCTCACAAGAAAATCTTTACCATTTCTTTAAAAAATATGGTTACCATGGCAACAATGTTGACTCCGCCCACACCAAAAACAATAGGCGTCTTCATCTTACCATAATGCACTTCCATGCAAAATTTGAAGGTGATCCGACAAGAACTGCAGCCGGTAGAGCGCTCACAAGAAAATCTTTACTATTTCTTTAAAAATATGGTTACCATGGCAACGATGACTCTGCCCACACCAAAAACAATAGGCGTCTTCATCTTACCATAATGCACCTCCATGCGAAATTTGAAGGTGATCTGACAAGAACTGCAGCCGGTAGAGCGCTCACAAGAAAATCTTTACTATTTCTTTAAAAATATGGTTACCATGGCAACGATGACTCCACCCACACCAAAAACAATAGGCGTCTTCATCTTACCATAATGCACCTCCATGCGAAATTTGAAGGTGATCTGACAAAAACTGCAGCCGGTAGAGCGCTCACAAGAAAATCTTTACCATTTCTTTAAAAAATATGGTTACCATGGCAACAATGTTGACTCCGCCCACACCAAAAACAATAGGCGTCTTCATCTTACCATAATGCACCTCCATGCGAAATTTGAAGGTGATCCGACAAAAACTGCAGCCGGTAGAGCGCTCACAAGAAAATCTTTACCATTTCTTTTAAAAATATGGTTACCATGGCAACAATGTTGACTCCGCCCACACCAAAAACAATAGGCGTCTTCATCTTACCATAATGCACCTCCATGCAAAATATGAAGGTGATCCGACAAGAACTGCAGCCGGTAGAGCGCTCACAAGAAAATCTTTACTATTTCTTTAAAAATATGGTTACCATCATGATGGCAACCATGACTCCGCCCACACCAAAAACAATAGGCTTCTTCATCTTACCATAATGCACCTCCATGTGAAATTTGAAGGTGATCCGACAAAAACTGCAGCCAGTAGAGCGCTCACAAGAAAATCTCTGCGACGGACGCGGACGCGGCGCGACGATGCCAAATCCATAGTATTCCCGAACACTAGTTCGGGGGATACAAATAGACAATGACGGAAGACAATGGAAGAACATCATAGTAGAAATGTCCCCTGAAAAGGATTGCTCTTCAAATGCCCTCAAATTCAAAATATGACGAGAAACAGCTGAAATTTTCGGGCCCAACATGTGTGTGTAGTCCCATATACACATTTCTGTGTGCATTGCATTTGACTCTCAGCAGGAGTGAGTCAATTTCTTATCATTTTGGGGATTCCAAAACCTCACAACATACACCAATTCTTATTTGCTATTTAATCAACCTTTCCCAATCGCTTTAAGACAGTTTATTTCACAATTCAATCTCATGACCGGAACTCAACTTTATCTTCGTTTAACTAAGATACCTCAAAATTTAATGCTTCTGAAAGTAAGTAATTCAACACGGTCCATATATCAACACTTGAAAACTGAAATGCAAAGTACTGCAACAAATGCACACACTTAAATACACTTTTAGCACAAGTGGAGCACAAGTGGAGCACACAAAGGGAGCATACTGAAGTGGCTATTGAAATACATGCAGATCGATGGCCCATAGTATGAAGTGAGTTGATCGATGTGAACAAACTATTTAAACAAATGAACATCCATTAAAGGGCAAATCCATTGACTTGCCTTAGAACAGTTCACATACATGTATATATATTCAAATGTTGCACATGCCTCTACTAAAACAAAAATTACTAGTGATGACTCTAACATAGCAACAGTTACTGCATGCACACAGGACTTAGATCATTTAAGTACAATTTACTTGTACAGCAGATTAATGCACTAAGCTTAGAGAAGAAGTGATATATGTGAACTGGTCTAAAGATCGGGTGATGAACAATCCATCCATATCAATCGGAACTCTTCATAAGATGGGGCCCCAAAGGCATTTTAAAGCAGGCATTAAAACATGAAAAACAACAACTAAATAACTGAGAGCCAGTGCTGTGAAAACTATAGAGCCAAATCAATCTAAAACCAGAAGAGGTGTTATAGAGTACCGAAGTGTGATGTCATCAAATTCTGATTTTTGTATATCAGTATTTTTATGACCATATTTAGGTAGAGCATGATGGAAAACGTTCACACATCAAATTTGACATGAATCAGTTCACGGTGGCCCAAGGTATGGCTATATGAATATCTAATTAGCCCCACTGAAGTCAGTGTAAATTGGCCTGGTTCTTAACAGTTTAGAACCAGGCCAATTTAACACCGACTTCAATGGGGCTAAGGAGGTATTCATGCGGCCATATCTCGGGGCCCAATGAGCCAATTGCCATAAAATTTGGGCTCCGGATGTTTTTCACCATGTTCCTTTGAGATATGGTATAAAAAATGTCAAAATGAAAAAATAGCTTTTGTGACGTCATCACTTCGGTACTCCATTTAATTCTTCCAAACAAACAAAGGTTAACAAAAATCTTTTCAAATGCTCTTAACTTACGTAGTCCTTGCGCTTCCAATACAGAGCAAACTTTTTTTTCTTTTTTTTCTCCTTACGATCAAATGAAGTTTTGCGTTCTTGATCATTATCAAGAACTTCTTCATTCTAGGCAGAAGTATTGCAAAAAATACACGGAAGATAAAGGAAAGATACCATGGTCAAGCAATTTGTACATGCATTTAATGAACACAAAAAAAAGGGAGATGTTCGAAAAATAGAAAGTACAACTGCATTCAAGACTAACTTTCAAAATACAAAATGCTATGAAATAAAGTCATTACAAGACAACTTATGAAATCTACGTGCCATGAAGTTTTTTAGTCTTGCTTTTTATCAATCACTCATTCTACATGTAGCTGGGAACATAACACGTAAAAAAGAGGGGGGAACAGTACAGAAAAGAAAAGAAGTACAATGCACATCATGAAAGGGGAAAATATATGTATAATACACATGCAAGCTGTATAAATATGATGAAAAAACTATCACTTGTAGAAAAATGATAGGATACAGAACTAATGTACATGATGTAGCTTTTGTAGCATGCAAGAGTAACATCCACCATAGTGAGTGCTAAACTAGTGAAATGGAATTCTACGAAACTAAGAAATGGCTCAAGTTTTTGTTAATGTTGTACAAATTAACTTTACAAAATACAATATATATTGTGAAATAACCAAGTCTTTTCAATGCAATTTATTATAATTCATATAACATATAGTGTAGCTACATGTACTTAGCAATATTTACTAATAATTTCTCTGCCAGTAATTTCAATCGAGCATAGCAGACATATGAAAGGCACAGTATTAAAACAAAGGACATTGTCTTTTCCATTACTACAAACCTTGAGTGCTAGTTGTAATTTCAGTTTGAGTTCTCCTTCCACCTTGCTCTTACCCCGGCCTTGCAGAGGGAAAGAGCATTCCAGACCTTGACTTGATATGGTCTGCAAAGGGTTGAGAAAGGGGGGAAAAAAGGTTCATTCCATAGGTAGAATACATTTGCTTCACCATGCTGTAAGGAGGTGCAGGATGGCTTCCCATACAATCAGCTGTGTTGGCAAATGCATGACTTTTTTAGCAACTTTGCGTCCCCTACCCCTAAGGATGATTCCTACCAAGTTTGGTTGAATTCCGATCATGTGTTTTGGAGAAGATCAGAATGTACATTTTGCCTGGCAACGCCCCCCCCCCTCCAGTTTGTTACCCCCACAGAGCCCCTATAGGGCCACTCAGAGAAATTTCATGAACAACATTCATTCTTCATCTATAGAGGTATCTCCATACACAATACCAAGTCTGAGCTATGGGGGCCACATGTACCATTTTAGCAACTTTGCGTCCCCTACCCCTAAGGATGATTCCTACCAAGTTTGGTTGAATTCCGATCATGGGTTTTGGAGAAGAAGATGAAAATGTAAAAAGTTAACGGACGACGGACGACGGACGATGGACGACGGACGACGGACAAATTTCCATCGCAATAGCTCACTCGAGCCTTTAAGGCTCGGGTGAGCTAAAAATAGATGTAGAATCAAAGCGCCTTACCCCCAAATTGCTGATTTTGGTGTCATTTTACTTAAAACATAATTTTATACCCAATAACACAAAACTAATAATATTGTGTCAATGATGTCGTTGAAATTGCAGATCTCAGGGGAGCGTTTCATCAAGTGTTTTGTCAGTGATTTTTACCGACAACTGTTATAAGCTACTGAAATCCTTGCATCTGATTGGCTGAGAGCCAATTTGTCGGTAAAAATCACTGACAAAACATTTGATGAAACGCTCCCCTGGTGTTGCATTCTTTCTGGGCCACCCTGTGCTACTGCAAGTACAACCTCGAAGCTGCGTGTACACATAAAGGGTACTCACATTGAGTGGTATAGTAACCCAGCCTAGGAAATCATCAAGGTTCTTTCCATCCTTCTTAGCCGACTGGGCAATCTCCTTGAAGAATCTGTGAACAAGGAGAAACACAAAAAACCCAAGGAGGTCAATGAGATAAAGAACTGCATGCACATGTACAAAGCACTCTATTCACTCTATTGCAAATGGATTTGTTTCAACATTAAAGTTTTCTCTGTGTGCTTCTCATTCACTGCATTCTTCAAAATCAGTACAAACCTTTTATTGCATATTGTACTCTAAAATGTGTTGATATCTCATAACTTCCCATGTCGTCAAATTGGCAACAACTACACAGTCCAATGGTTAACCCATTTTCCCTTCCCAGGAGCCCAATGTGTTGACATCACATACCTTCCCATGCCCTTGAAATTGGCAACATCTCCGACATTCTTCATAATTTTCCCCACGGAGGAGTCCTCGTCATGATCCCTGAAAAAAGACAAAATGAATATGCATACTGGTAAAAATGTATCTTTAATATTTAAAGAAGAAAACAACCACAAGTAAGAAGAAGCAACAAAAGTGAAAGTTGATTTTCTTTTCTTTCAGAGGCAACTGGGGCGAACATGCCAGGTTTACTCTTATTTGGCTATAATTCATGAATAATACAGCTCTGAACTTTCAAAAGTCTTCCCTGAATTTTCAACTGTTTTTCCTTCGATGAATGCCATAATTCATTTCGAAGGAAAGAAATTGAATCACTGGTCCGTGACTATCATTCAGAATGTCCTCACTGCGTTTTCTCCCCGTTTTAATCATGAAATTAGTCATAACAAAAAGAGAAGTTTGTTTGTGACCAGATGCAACACATAGGTGGGACAAAGCTTACACCACTGGAGCACAAGTACATGTAGAGTGTGTTATTCAATCAACTGGGGAGTCAAGAAACCTCATCGATACAGGCCCGGTACAGTCGCACTGAGAGAGATTCGCCGCTACCAGAAGAGCACCGAGCTTCTAATCTCGAGGTTGTGGATTTCCATCTTTGCTGTACATTTTGTATGTAGGTGTGTACTCTGCATGTCTGTTCTGATATTTGATATACCATATACATGTACAGGAGCGCTAGACCTACATGCACATGCACATGTAGGTGTGGGAAATGGTACATACATGTCCATAGGATTCATTCTTCGAAATGCACTTTACAATGATGACAACTTCCAGAACTTCAAGGTCTTATTAATAATTTTCCAAAGCACCTTGGAAGTGCATCTAGAGACATTGTTTAAAATGCTCTACAAAAGTAGAATGTCATCATTCGTACTGAAACAATTGACGCATAACTGTAGCAACATGATAAAAGAATCTACTTACCATACTTCCACCTGAAGCTGTTCATTGTTGATATCACCTACATCACTGCTCAGAAAAGATTTCATAATAGGAAATTGCATAAGATACTTGTTAAAATGACACTGAACTACATGTAGGTAGCACTTGTAGCATTGGCAAGAACAATAAAATCACATCATTAGAAAATTAAATGATTATTATTTTTAGAAATAAAACATTTAATTCCAAGGAAAACTGCAATCTCAAAATAGAGTTCATGCCTAAACTATATAATTGGAATAGTCTCTTCCTGGGGGCGTTTCATGAAAGGACTTGTCAGATATTTTATCCGACAAATTTGCTCTCAGCCAATCAGATGCAACGATTTCAGTAGCTTATAACAGTTGTCGGATAAAATATCCGACAACTTCCTTTCATGAAATGCTCCCCAGGTACGCAGAGGAGTTGGGTACAGACTCGATAAAGTCACCTTTTATACTACAATACTTCGAAAGCTCCTGGTGATTAGAACTCTGAGCTGTAGATTTACTTTTTCCATAATATGAGTACATGTAGCATGTAAGACATAGCACATCTCCCCCCCCCCCCCAAACCAACCTAGTATGCTACTTGTATGAGTCTACGGCTAAAGCTAAAATAACTCCAGGTTGACTTACAATCTGAACTGTTCCCTCCAGGTCGGAGTCAAGGTCCGCTCCTTCACCTCCGTGAGATAGAGGGAGTCCTTGCTGGCGTGATCCAGCAGGAGATCGTGTCTCGATTGCGACATCTTGTGCTTTCCACCTTCCGACATGTTCTCCTTCCACAGGGCCACGATACCCAAAATGCAGAATGGATCACTCAGTCCTGTATGATGTAGATTAAGTAGGACAGGGTAAAACAAATACACAATGAGATTTAATGGATTAAGGAAAGATAACTTGATAGGGAGGGTTTGATAGGGAGGGTTTGATAGGGTGGGTTTGAAGGGATATAATAAGGGAGCCCCTTTGAAAAAAAAAATCGGGTCCATTTTCAAAAAGTAAACAGTAATTTTCATAATTACATTTCATGTTTGTATTTCATTTATATTGCAGAAATTGAGCAAGAGCCTTGCTATTTCTACAGGACAGTGTACTCATTATTCAGTGAGATCTCCCTGTTATCATCCTTATTCTGATCTACAGGTTAAACTTTGTCATTTACTGCACCTGCTCTTTCTCTCTCTCTTCCTCATCTCTCTCTCTCAAGTAGTTTATCAAAAAAACACTTTGATAATGAGTCTCAATCTCTTATCATTGCATTCTTTACTAGCTTTACATGAAATATACCAGAAACGTGTAATGAATCCCTGAAATAATAAGCTGTCAAATAATCACTTGACTGCAACTACATAATAATCACTATGAAGGTATGACATTTTCATACCGAGGGATAGCGTACTCTAGCACACCACCTGTAGGGTAAAGAACGCAGCAATGTCATTTCGGCGTGATCCACGGGGTACACAGCGATCCCAAACTGGACCACCTCGGGGTGGCCCCTATTGGAAGTTTACTGTCCAGAGAGTGGAAAGATACATGTAGATCGCGCTACCCTCTGCTGGTGTGAACCCGCGGCATGCCACTGGTGCCTCCCTGGCGCGCGCCATGGGTTGCCCTACAATTATAGCACGATCCACTTTCCAATCTGGTAATGAGAACGGGGTCTATGATTCTCTGTGTTACCACAGTATAAAAACAAACACAATCATAATGACATAAACATCATATCATCTGAAAAGAGACAAGTATATGACTACTGGAAAATCAATTCCATCAAAACTCAAATGTTTTGCAGAATTATGCAAAAATTAGGTGAAATTTGCCATGTCATTTGCTCTCCGCTACATATACAGTTTGTCCAGAATGACACCATAAATCACTTAAGAAAACAGCCACAGCAAATAACAGACATTATTTGTGTAAATAAATGGCAAGTGGGGGATTAAAAAAATAGCTGCACTCAAAAAGATCTGTGTCAAGCACTAAATATTTTGCAAAAGCAACTTTTTCCCTTTTTTTTCTGAGCAGAGTCATTCATGTCTGAATGTGGCTTAAGTTAGACAGGTTCAACATGTACATGTATGTAGTAACACAAATGTAAATTCTCCTTATCATCCATGTCCATCATACAGATCTGAACCTCGATACAGACAGGACTGCAACTAATCAAACATCAGTCCACAGTAGATCCCACATGTGCATGAGAGACAAGAAACAAAGTACACACTCAAGATGATCAAAGGTGGATTCTCAGCTTTGGCACTGTACATGTATTTACCATAATTATTGCTTGATAAATATACTTTAGATTTAGAGTCGTCGATATTTCAAGATCCTATCAGTATAATTGAATTTTAATATAGATAAGCATCTCATCTTACTATTAGGCGCTAACATTAAAACCACTGAACGTATTTATAAGCAATTTTAGCGCTCCTAATTATGGAAATTGTTTTCCCTAATTATTGATAAGATTCTGCGTTTAATGCAAACAAGGCTCAATATTAGCAGTGGCCCAGTACCCAGCTTGGGCAAGTACCAAATGGAAACTTGAGTTCTGGGAAAGTCAAAAAAATATTTGTGAGCTTTCTCATTTCTTTTATGCCAGATTGTAAGAACATCATAGTAGAAAACTAAAAATTTCCCCTGAAAAGGATTGCTCTTTGAATGCCCTCATATTCGAAATATGACCCGAAATATGACCAGAAAAAGCTGAAGTGTTCAGCCTGAACATTCATGCAACATATGTGTACATCCCCTACATCCATTCCTGTGTGTAGTGCATGTGTTCTGCAGCAAGATTGTGTCACTTTCTTCTCATTGGGATGATTCCAAAACCTCTCAGTATACACCACGTAGACAGTTTCTTTCACAATGTAATCGCATGACCAGAACTCAACTTTATCTTTAAGAGCAAGAGAAACGGTTGCCAAATGTTCGACAACCTGCAGAGTTTATTCAATGCATGTGATGCATGGACATTTGAGAGAAAGCCTTGCTTCATTTTCCTTCTCAAATTATTTGTAAGCTACGTGTACATGTATATAGAAACGTGCCCAGAAACAAAATGAGAAACATAAGAATATTTGTGGATTTCATTATTTCATTGCCCCAAAAGGATTTTTTAAAATTCAGTCAGCATCTAACTCTGCTCAACCTGTACTACTCATGGGCCAAAATAATGTAATGTCATTAGAAGATAAGGTCCACTTCAAAGGAAGTACATGTTCGCATTAACTTCTTGAGTCATGCTACGGTACAGTGAGGCACATATTTCACACGTATGCCCAGTGTCAATTAAAGATAAAAGCCATTACCTATTTGAAGTACAAGTAGAGGGTAAATTGACACAGTAAAAAGAGGATATAAAGTTTGATTCAGCACAACATATCAAGAGCATGTGAAAAGGAAATTAGCTTACTGCTTAAAGGTCTGTACATAGTGATGGCTTTGTGTACATTTACATGTATGTTCATTAAATATCCACAACAAAAGCAGGTTTCAAAGTGGTACATTTATCTCTGAATCAGAAAAAGGCCTTTTCAGAATAACAAATTGGTGCAATAGCTGTATTAGTATAAAATGCTCACTCAAGTTGCATTTCTACCTCTTTAATACTTCTCCTACATGTTCAGTTGTATGTACATGTATATCGCTTTAGTTTCGCTTCTCTCTCCCTCCACTCTCTCTCTCTCTCTTCAAACTTTCTCCACTCTCTATTCGCTCTCTCATTCATGCATGCTCTCCCTCTGTACAACATATAATTGCTTTTTTGTACCGCATTCATGAGTGCACTGCAAACATAATCATAAAGTCCACAATATATGCAAATAAAGTACATCCTAATATAGTTCTTACTCCATTCCTGCTTATCAATTCATTTTACGTCTCTGCATATATACATGTATGCACTCATCAATTCAAGTGACATCCGATTATTTTAAAGCCGTACGTGAGACATGGTGCTAATTGTTCAAGCAAAGAATACTGATTACACCAATAGGATTGAAGTCTACAGAAGGTACTGCATTTTTCACTATAATTTTCTTACTAATAATATATCAAAGCGAAGCCCAAATGCATGCCATGGCAGTCATCAGAATTGCACATAAATGCTGCTTTAATAGACTGAACATTCAATGTACATTTATGCAAAGAGTTGGGTGCTGCATCACTTTTGTAAAACTACACAACTACAGGGGAGCGTTTCATCAAGCGTTTTGTCAGTGATTTTTACTGACAAATTTGCCCTCAGCCAATCAGATGCAAGGATTTGAGTAGCAGTTGTCGGTACAAATCACTGACATAACGCTTGATGTACCAGGGTACAAAGATTTCAGTTTCTCTTGGAAAGGAGTGGTCTTTATGGGCAAGTGGTCTACGGAGTATACAGATGGTTGCTAAATCAGGTTTGACTGAAACATCATCATAATAATAATAATAATAATGATATTGATAATTTACCTAACTGCAACTTAAGGCGAAAACCTAACAATAGTTTTATTCCGTCACAATAGAAATTCAACGTTAGGGCGAAACGTAACAATAGTATGAGATAAAAAGGTTTCGCCCTAAGTCGCAGTTAGAGTTATAATAATAATAATAATAATAATAATAAAACGCACTTACATTGCGCCATCTATCTAATTTAACTATTCCAAGGCGCATGATGAAAATGTTTACAGTGGGACTATTATGTGTGGAGAATATAACATGAAGGGACCATAATGTGAGATAAGTGCTTTTTCTGTCATTCCTAATATTTTTTTCTTACCATTTGCATCTTTTGGCAGCAGGCCTTTAGCTGATATCACATCCACAACCAGGATCAGCGGAGGAGGCTGTTTAAGAGATCATGAGAGAAGGAATAACAGACGGGGAGAGTATTAGTAAAAACGGAAAACACAAGGAGAAATAGAGTAACGGTAATACATGTATATAGAAATAAAAGGGGAAAGGAGAGGAAAGAAAGAAATTGCGTGTACATGCCAAGTCAAGAGAGAGGAGATATGAACAGAAGAGGGAACAAAATGTGTGTTTGAGCAAATACATATAAAGAAAAAGAAGAGAAGAGAAGAGAAGAGGTGAAAAGAGAGTGTTGTATGAGAAAATTACACGGTACAGAGGAATAGCAGAGAAATAAAGACAGAGTTCAAGTATATCGGCAAAATAAAGCAAAAGAAAAAAGGAACAGAGAAGGAAAGAAAGAGGAGAGAGTATGAGCACAAATTAAAGAAGAGAAAGGACGGATGAATAAAGGAGACAGAATAAGAAGAAGAGTGTATTTCCAACAACAAAAAATGCAAAAGGAAAGAGGATTAGAGGACGAATAAAGTTAGAGATAAATGGAGATGCAGTATGCAAATGCATTTACACTAATGGGCAGTATTAATTAAAAGGAAGAGTGTGACCACGTTCATTTTATAATAAAAACAACTTACATGTAGAGTATTGCAAGTGAAAGCTTTTTCTCAAATGATATCTAAGAAATTTGACAACCCTGTTTTTGGCACTGACCTAATAGGCACAATAAATCTTTATGTACATTGGATAATAGTGAGCAACTTACCAGCCCATGTGATACATTCTGCAGCAGTTTTTCATGTTCTTGTGGATTTACATTCAAAGTCTGTGGGAGAAAGAGAAGGGGAGAAAGATATAGTGATGGGGGAAAGGATTATGATTTCTTGGCATCCCATGAACATGTATGTAGTATGAAAACAATCACCATTACTGTAGTCATCAATGTCATCATCACTGTCATCATCATCATAACTGTCATCATCATATCTGTCATCCTAATCATTGTCATCATAATTGTCACCTTAATCATTATTATCATTGTCATTATTGTCATCATTATCAATGTCATCATCATCAGCATTATCATCACCATCATTGTCATCATAATCATTATCAAAACCATCATTGATCATCAAGAGAAGCAGGAGCAAAAGTAGCTGAAACAACTTCATAATTGAAATCAAAATCATTCTAATCATCATCATAATCAAGATTATGATCACCATTATCATCATCATCAGCTTAAAAATCACTATCCTTATCATCAACGCCAACATCATCACTGATCATATCGTTCATCATCAATCACAAAATACAGAGGGTACAATGTAGCATATATAGACTGGAAAATTGTGGGGTAAAAACAGAAGCTGAAAACAGAAGGCATTCAAGAGACAAAAGAGAACGTTAAATGTACAGTACATATACAGATTACTACGTGTTTCCTAAGAACTTGAGACACCCCCATGTCATCATGACTCCCTTCCTCTCCCCCCTCCCCCCAACCACCCCAAGTGATGTGTTAATCTCAAGAGACTACCATCAGGTAGGTGTACAAGTACAAGACACTTCCTGCACAACACAGGAACTAATGTAAGCCATCCAAATCCTTTAAACATTGCAAAACTCAAACCACAAGGCAGACACTGTATACATGTATTGCCTACAAATAAAATACCCTATATAATTTCAAAGGAATCTACACAATGACTTTGCGAACTTGCATCCTTTTTATTTTTAATGAACACCCAACCACACTCAAGAATGATGATAGCGAGACATATAATACAGTGAAACCTGTCTATAAAGACCACTCAAAGGAGACAAGAAAAGCGGTCTTTATGAGCAGGTGGTCTTTATGTACAGGTTCCTTTAATAAATTTCAATGAGAAAAACTGTTCAAGGGAAACAAAAATTGTGGTCTTTATAGACAGGTGGTCTTTCTGCACAGGTGGTTGCTAAAGCAGGTTTGACCGTAAATGAACTCCAATGACAGAGAATGTTACCATTGACAACAAACTTCACACCACTGGGACACCTAAAACAAATAAATACAAACCTGCTTCAACAACCACCTGTCTATAAAGACCACAATTTTTGTTTCCCTTGAAAAGTGTTTCTCATTGAAACATGTATTTAAAGGAACCTGTACATAAAGACCACCTGCTTTAATAATATAAAGGCCTATTTTCTTGTCTCCCCTGGGCGGTCTTTAGATACAGGTTTCACTGTGACTGTGTAGTAATTACACACATCTGCAACACTTTGAAATGAATTGGTTACATGTACAACAATATCTAACATACAGAGAATATGGGGATAGTTTCTCGAAATTTTACTTCCACAATCATTGATGCAATACATGTACATGTATATTAAATGCTTTCATTAGAAATCAACTGCAAAGAAGATTTCACCAAGGATAAACACACTGCCATAAGCTCCTTCACATAACAAAAACCCCAACAAGTACTATAAAACATTAGATGTTCTGTGTAAATTAATGTAATCCATTTCTCACCTCTTGAGCATACTCAAAGAGCTTGCTATTAGGTAGTTCTTTCATCTCATAATTTACTCCAAGTCTCTGGTTGATTGTGACAACTGTGGATTTGTAGAAGAATTCAGCCTAAAAAATCATAAACAAACGATTTACAGCATGCACGTTGATTCTGGTTAAATTTGTCTCATCATATATTGAATGTTTGCAACAGCAAATGTATGATCACCAATATATCAGTTATGGGTTTTAAGGTAAAACTAACAGGATGAAATGCATGAGGTCTGAAGAAACTTGATAAGGAACTCCCCAATTAATACACTATACAATGTAAATCATTTTGAAAATTTGTTAATTATACAATAAATGGGTTTCGACAAATACATATAAAACAGAATAAAAACTAACAAAACCTTGCTAAAATTACGCAGAAAAGCATCATGGAACTACCAGCTTGTTCCTCAACTTTCTTTCATACACTCAGCTCCACACTCATCTATTGATACATTGTCAGGTATAAACATCCATAAATTTTGTACTCTCATAAATTTTGTTGGATTCTCTTTCATATTTATAATCAGAACTCACGATTTAACTACCTGATCAAAAAAAATCTAATGACAAATATTTTGGGACACTGTCTACAAACAGAACAGGGTTTTCTTACATGGTATTTTATGGTACACGTATTACATTTCTTTCCCCCAACACATTACCTCTTTACTAGTTGGACGTGGAATGTCTTTATAGATGCCTCTGCACTGGGTGAAATCAATTGTAGAGTTGTTGTTCGCTGACTGATCCTAGAAAGAACATACAATAGAAAAAGAAGATCAGTGTTTAATATGTTAACAAATACAACACATGTATATACAAGGAATCCAACTAAAGAGCTCTAGGGAACGTTTCATCAAGTGTTTTGTCACCGACAGTTGTTAGCTACTGAAATCCTTGCATCTGATTGGCTGAGAGCAAATTTGTCGGTAAAAATCACTGACAAAACACTTGATGAAACGCTCCCCTAATCAGTTACTTGTAAACTGCAAATGAACAAATAGAGTACCTTAAGTGATGGCGTCACAAAAAGCTATTTTTTCATTTTGACATTTTTTATACCATATCTCAAAGGAACATGGTGAAAAACATCCGGAGCCCAAATTTTATGGCAATTGGCTCATTGGGCCCCGAGATATGGCCGCATGAATACCTCCTTAGCCCCATTGAAGTCAGTGTTAAATTGGCCTGGTTCTAAAAAAACTGTTAAGAACCAGGCCAATTTACACTGACTTCAGTGGGGCTAATTAGATATTCATATAGCCATACCTTGGGCCACCATGAACTGATTCATGTCAAATTCGATGTGTGAACATTTTCCATCATGCTCTACTTAAATATGGTCATAAAAATACTGAAATACAAAAATCAAAATTTGATGACGTCACACTTCGGTACTCTATAAAGGTCATTCATCATCATGGATGCTACGCTTCAGGCAAATATTAATAGTAATTGTTGAAAAAAGGTTTGCTTTTATAAACTGACTCCTTATCTGTCAGGGGCATACAAAGGCGGTATCTAGGCAAATAATCATGTTTTTGTGAATGGGTTTGCAATTGTACATGTACATGCATTGAAAATGTCTGGAGGAGGAAATGAGGGTACATGTACTGTACATAATAATCTCATGATTTGTGTATTTTGTCAAATTGACACATTACATGTACATGTATATCTCTGGAAAAAATATATAGCCTGTATCATGGCAAATATTAACCCATAGACTACGGGAACCGGGTGGCTCCTGTATTAAGCCTATGAGAGAGTAGTCAATGGGTTATTCCTATTACAGCTAGAGAGGCCATAAATCATATGACTGAATCTACATAATTAATAATAATGGTCATTTATAATGCGCTATACACACAAAGAAGTACCATAGCGCTTACAAAGTCAACATCATATAAAGAAAATAAACAAAACAACTACATGTAGCTCTGTGGATAAAGGTAGGTCTTCAGTTGTCTTTTAAATGCTGATAGATTTTCTATTGCTCAAACTGAGCATGGGACATTGTTCCAAGCTCTTGAGGCAGTTACATGCACATTATACACATGAATGGATGACAGAGGCAGGCTAGTGTTTGGTCTACCTGGTAATTAGAAAAAAGGTTTGCCATTGTATACATGTATCTGTGGCAGTCTACAGGGAATTTGGAAAAATAGACAAAATACATGTAACTGTATGTAACGGATGAAATAAGGTTCAGTGTGAAATCTGCAAATTATTGTTCACTGTCTGTGGTTTTGAAATATGGACAAAGGTACATTATAGGGCAAATAATATCATAGGTTAATTATTGTGGACATACATGTACTTGTGACTGGTCCCTATCGTGAATTCATGCAGAAGGGCAAATACTGACTGGCCAGTACTGTGACAGCTTCGTGTTTGCCGAGAGTAGTAATGTAGTACTGACGGAGGTAATCATATCAAACAGTACCATGATTTACTATGAAATAGAGCAGAAGATTGCAGGTGAATCTAAACAAGGAGCACAATTTTTGCAGTATTGATTCAAAAACCTGAAAACTAGATGGTATCAAGGCAAATATTGACCAGGTTTATTGTGAATTGTTTGCAACGATACACTAACTGCGGCAGAAAATACTTGGGAATTGCAAATAATTATAACCTTAGAAATTATCACTGTGCCCACATGATACAAGGCAGACATTTAAGTGAACATAATTCTAAATTCACTTTTTCAATATAGAGTCCTACAAGTACATGTACATACATGTGTGTCCTCCCACCACAAACCACGAAAATTGGATGCAATTAATTTCAGTGCAAATTTTTTGATGACTAAAGTCACTAAACTGAATGCCACATTAATAATTGTTTGATTAAAAATTTAAAACAGAGTGTAAGCTGTGACAATGTGTTCATGAAAATAAAATGATTTTCTTTTTGCTTATTAAACATTTTCAATTTCTTGTTAATAAACCTCTAGACAGTGAATTGTAATAATACAGAAGATTTAGCAAGTTCATATTGTTTTCCTCGTAATCTGGAGTTTTCTGGACAGTTTCCATAACAGTTTTAACTACTTCCCCTCTCTTTCAGAGTACAAATGTAACCACTTGGATTTTTCCTATGAAAGGAAGTGATCTCCAACTGTACTTAGGAAACAGTAATAATCATTCACAATGATCAGTAAATTTATCACCATCAGGTGCTTTCAGTTTCTGCCACTGTATTGGAATTATGCCAGTAGAAAACTTGTTCTAATAATTCATTGAAAAACACATGTCATAGATCAACATGTGTACAAGTACTGTACATCTTTCTCTCTCCCCCCCCCCCCCCCCCACAACCGTGTATGTTCTAAACCATAGGTTAAAATACATCATATCTGCATAGTGTTTTAAACAATTATTTTGAACAACAACTTTGAATGTATTTTTTTAAACAATAGTTGTGCAAAAAGTTTTAAACAACTTAATTTAAACAGTAGATATTTTAAACAATTGTTTTAAAAGACAAATTTTTTAAACAATAGTTGTGAAAAAAAGTTTTAAACAACTGTGTGTTTTTAAACAACTTAATTTAAACAACCTACATGTAGTTGTTTAAAAGCTGTTGTTTAAAAATTTGTTTAAAATTTTAAACAAGAGGCTGCTCAAAGTTTATTAAAACAACCTTGGTTGTTTAACATTTTAAACAGTAGTTAGATTGACCGGCTTATACAGCGTTGTTTAAAAGTTTTGAAGAGTTGTTTAAATATGTTTTACTGTGTAGGAGGAAATACAATTGAAATGCAGGAAAAGGACAAAAAGAGGCTGCATATTTCTCCTTTATGACGAGAAACTGAAACCAGATCAAAGCACCTTTATGACATTCAAACTTTATTTCCTGTGCATAATTAGTGATGAATGATTGCAGAGGATTCTTTTAAAGGGCATCGTTGCCAAATTCTCATTTCACCTTCTTTTTTTTTTTAACTTTATTCATAAAATTGTTGAACATTCTGCAGCCTTACAATGACAGTGTAGCAATGAATAACAGACAAGGGCCCTCTTCCATAAAAAGTTGCAATTAAACGCAACTCAAACAATTAAACGCAACTTGATTTTCCACCAATCAGGATCGCGTATTTGGGACTTGCGTTAAAATTTTTGAGTTGCGTTTAATTGCAACTTTTTATGCAAGAGGGCCTAGGTCATGTTTATAAAAACCATACAATGATGAATGATCCATCAACCTACCTCCATATGTTTACTGTTTAAGCATGAATCAACCAATATTTAGAAGGAAGCATGACTACTTTGCGAGAAAATGCAAAAATCTTAAACAAGATTCCATCTGTTTTGATTTTGAAGAATAGAAACCCGGTGGACTGCAGAATTTCTAGACCTAAACAGACAATTAATACCAATGATGCAAATACATGTACAATTGTCAATGCAAATGTCCTTCGTCTTTTGTTAAAATCTCAAACGATTAAAACACCCAGATCACAGCAAAGGTTTCAAGCAGATCCTTTCAAGGTTCATTCCGTTGAAAAGGACTCTGATGAGCCATAGAAAGTTCCAGGAATTCTTGAGGAATGTTTTGACCAGGTTTGAAGAGTACTTGACCAAACTCACCATTGGCAATCCTTGGCAATGGACTGCTGGTCTGGTTCATCAACAAAATGTAAATCATGTAATTACCACTCATGGATAACGACATCAGAACATTTAATTGCTGATTAAAAATGCTATTTTGTTCCTTGTTTCCCCATACAAGTACATGTACATACATGTATGTGAGGGGTAGGAGGGAGATCTTGCTAGGCTATCAAAAATTGGATTGTCACAGACTATTGAAGACATTGTCATACAAGTAAATAGTATATTTCCTCCATATTGTCAATTTATTTTTTCACTTTGTTCACATGATATTAAAGTTATATCAAAGTTGTCTATTACGTCCTTCTAGGAAGAATATATAATGTTGTCGAACATGACTAGAAGCCATCTGTCTAAAGTGGCTACATGTAGCTTTTCTGTTTTGACTACATAAGTGCCAAAAACTCCAGTGCATGTGTTCATACAACCTTACTACATGGACAAGTAGGCATGTATGTTAACTGACTGCATTATAAAGTCTAATTAGTTTACAACCAGCTGAATATTAAAAGGTTGCATGAAAATAGGCCGGGTTAATAAGTGACAAATGCTTCAACTCACCTGGATGGGACTGAACGTATCTTGGCCTGCCTCACCATCAGCAAACCTCAAGGCAATGAACTGTTCAAAGAACTTGCCGTCCATAGCAGCCACTCTGCAGGGGAAAGAATAAAAGCCATTTCATTCAAACATCAAGCCCACTCGTTAACACAAGCCCTTCCAGGGGAGCTTTTCATCAAGTGTTTTGTAGGTGATTTTTACTGACAACTGTTATAAGCTACTAAAATCCTTGCATCTGATTGGCTGAGAGCAAAATTGTCAGTAAAAATCAAGCTGACAAAACGCTTGATGAAACGCTCCCCAGATAAGATCAAACTTAACTTCTCAACAACTCTCAAGGAGGGATAAAATAATTCCATTCCAGGTTCTTGATCACAACTACCATACCCGAAGATGCGCACATCCCCATTACACCAGGTGAGTTATAACAAACATCGTGTGAGTGTGAAATAAATGTCATATGAGCAGGAACAGCCCACCCATGGCAACAACAAAATACAGGCCCAAGCTCATCGATACATCGATGAGTTATTACTCTTTGGGTGCATAAGGCAAGCAGGAATACAGTTTATGGCATATTTACAAATGGATGCAAAGAAGAGGAGAAAGAAAAGGGATTCATCAAGGAAGAGAAATAGTGATAGAGAGTAGAGTGAGGGAGAGAGCACTAGGAATATATAGGAAAAGAAAGAAAGCAGACATAACTGACAACATGAAGAAAGGAAGGGGAAAAAGAAAGAAAACAAAAGTGGAGAGAAGCTGGAAAAGGAGGGGAGGGGGGAAATATTCAAGTTATACTACAATACTATAAAGAATTCTAATTAAATAAATCAGTATTTTTATATTAATGTGTCATCCACATACTTGTCAAGTAAATATAACTTGAGTCTACGTTTAAAAACTGAGATGCTTGGAGCATTTGTTACTGTAGACTCAAGTGAATTCCAGAACTACTGGGGCCAGTGGACATTATAGTTTTCAGAGTGAACGTTGTCCTTGCATATGGTATATGGTTTTGAACGAAAAGGGGACGGACGGACGGACGACCCGAAAGCATAATGCCTTCGGCACCACCTCACTGGGCAGAAGCATAAATATTACAAAACTTAAATATGTACCTGATGGGACAAATTTCACGACAAAGCAAAAATTTCCTCACGGCATAATCCAAAATATTACCCATGATGATAGTAGACTCAAGGTAAAAATAAATTTTAAAGACTGGTTTTCTCCATTCAAAAAGCTATCAAACGATATACAGGCAAGCTCCTCTGTCAATTTCCAGTGAATACTCTGTGTGTAGCAACATGCATCTGATCATCGCACACAACTATTAAAATACAAGACCACAATATACCCACCAATTAAAAGTTGGTGAAAGATTATAGTTCACAATAATCCAGTTGGATAAATTATCTTAATGAAGGCTCCACGTTTAATAATATGAATGTAATGTAAGAGAGTAATTTGAAGGATTTTGGAAAAGGGGGAGAGAGGGGGGGCCTGTTCTACATGCTATCATAACATTTGGAAAATCCTTTTTATGTGGGGGTATAGGGTATCCTAATTTCCTTTGGACCGAAACCCTTTCCTTTCAACATTGAGCCCAGTCTTAATTGGTTATGGATTGGTGTATATAATTACCGCAACTTCACTTTTTTCATTTATCGTTGATATTGCAGCAATACAATAATTGATATTAATGCTTTGCTTCCTTCACTTTTAAACCTAAGGTCTAAAATTGGTTTGAATTTCACAAGGTCGGTCCCATATTAAACTTGACTTTAATATTGCTGTATTGAACACACCTCACAAATAGGAAATAGGAATAAACATATTAATGTACATGTATCAAATAACAGGGAATCAATATCATTTAGTACCTGAAATTAATTACAACAAACATGATTAAATACTTAGTCTTTCCTTTTAAATAATGATAATCATGATAATAATGATTTTCACAATTCACAAGTCGCCCTTAAACTTACATGTACAGTCACGTAAATCTAAGGAGTATCGGAAAGTAGAAGTGCATGTACATATATTGTACAAGAAAACATTTTTGTTTGACTCTGACAATATATTCACTCAATACACACTCATTAAAGTTGAAAAGGGCAAACTCACAAATAAATACAATTATGGATAGCAAACACTATACATGTAAATCTTTCAGTCACTTACTTTTCGCTGCTCTCTTGACAATCGATGTCCTCATCGCTCGATTCATCCTTCCCCACAATGTGGTAAATGGAATGACTTCTTCCCCTCCCTCGATTCATCTCTACGCCGTGTCGTCTAATTATGCAGTCATGAAAAAGTATTTTACAATCTGCAAAAAGAAAAAAAAAAATTAATCAAGAGTTCTAAAGAAACATTTGGGAGTGATTTATCTCTGGAAACCCCAAGAGGAAAATTAGAAAAGAGCTGTAGTAAATCTTTCAAAAAAAATTATACATAAATTTAAAAAAATCACTGAGATGAAGTCTCACTTTTACAATGTCAGGAAATTCCAAATAAGCGACTGAACAAGACATGATTTGTACAAGCAAACACAAAGTAATATGTACAATGTACATGTACATGATGGAATTATAGTGCCCTGCATCAAATCATCTCTGTGCCATTTCTATAGGTGCAGCGATATAGAAGAGCATTTCAAGCCTGACTGAACAAATGGATGTCCACAAGAACCAATGCTGGAAGGAAAGGCAGTGTTACAGAATACAGACCTATCAGCTTGTTTGCCCACAGTAACCAAAATGAGCAAGTCAAAAGGTTTTTTTCATCCTGCTTTTCAAAAAAATGGGCAAGAGAAATCAGTGTTTGGCTATGAGCTATACATGTACCTCCCTGAAGCTACAGAGGACCTAACTGTTAAATAGGCATTAATAGGCATTAGGCACTCAAATTAGACTCAAAATGACCTAGAATACAATGCATGATAACTACATGTATACATACATTTATTAACAGGGGAAAAATAAAAAACAAAAACAAAAAGGAAATGATCAGCGTTGATTATATTAAAGCACCTGTGGTCACCATCAATGATGACAAAGCAATTAACAAGCAAAGTGAAGAAAAACAAAACTTGATATAAATTTATGAATCACAGCAGACAAAAATATATCAGTTAATGTTTAGAAATTTTCAACATAAAAAAAACCCTGATAAAATCATACCTATGGATATAGCTTTATTGATTTTAATCTGATTCCTGTTACTAGTATCTAGCAGTCTGACTGTTCATCAATAAAATGATTGTTGTTGAGCAGTATCGGATCCTGTAATTAACTAGAAATGTGCATTCCTCGTGCCGCGCAATGCGAAATGTATCCCCCGGCGCTGGCAGCGATTTGAAGGAGGGACAAAGACCCTCCCCCATCCCCTCCCTCAAACAAAAGGATGGTGTAGAAATTGCCGCCAGTGGCCCGGAATATTGTCAACACCAGGAGCAGCATTACCAAAACGATTTGTGTAGATTAGAGTATAATGCATTTTTATAGAAAATTCGGAAGAAATATGACCTCAGAGCGCACATAAGACATCCACTAAAATATGACCTTTGATCCTATGAAAGACGGAACACTAGAGGCAGCATCACCAAAAACTGTAGAGGTGTAATCTATAATGGACCTACATACAAAATTTGAATGAAATCCGTCAAGAAATGCAGAAGTAAGAGTGCACAAAAGGGACGAATGAGCTTTGACCCTATAAAGGACGGAACAATGAGGGCAGCATCACCAAACAGTAAAGATGTGTAGATTATACCAAGATACATCTACATACAAAATTTGAAAGAAATCCATCAAGAAATGTGGCCTGCAGAGTGAACTCACGCCATCCCTTGAAGTATGACCTTTGACCCTATAAAAGACGGGACACTGGTGGCAGCATCACCAAAAACTACAGGTTTTTAGATTACACCAAGGGACACCTTCATGCAAAATTTGAACGAAATCCGTCAAGAAATGCAGAAGTAAGAGTGCAAGAAATGGAAAAATGACCTTTGACCCTATAAAAGACGGAACAATGAGGGCAGCACCACCAAAAATTAAATATGTGTAGATTATACCAAGATACATCTCCATACAAAATTTGAATGAAATCCGTCAAGAAATGCAGAAGTAAGAGTGCACAAAAGGGACAAATGAGCTTTGACCCTATAAAGGACGGAACAATGAGGGCAGCATCACCAAGCAGTAAAGATGTGTAGATTATACCAAGATACATCTCCATACAAAATTTGAAAGAAATCCATCAAGAAATGTGGCCTGCAGAGTGAACTCACGCCATCCCTTGAAGTATGACCTTTGACCCTATAAAAGACGGGACACTGGTGGCAGCATCACCAAAAACTACAGGTTTTTAGATTACACCAAGGGACACCTTCATGCAAAATTTGAACGAAATCCGTCAAGAAATGCAGAAGTAAGAGTGCAAGAAATGGAAATATGACCTTTGACCCTATAAAGGACGGAACAATGAGGGCAGCATCACCAAGCAGTAAAGATGTGTAGATTATACCAAGATACATCTCCATACAAAATTTGAAAGAAATCCATCAAGAAATGTGGCCTGCAGAGTGAACTCACGCCATCCCTTGAAGTATGACCTTTGACCCTATAAAAGACGGGACACTGGTGGCAGCATCACCAAAAACTACAGGTTTTTAGATTACACCAAGGGACACCTTCATGCAAAATTTGAACGAAATCCGTCAAGAAATGCAGAAGTAAGAGTGCAAGAAATGGAAATATGACCTTTGACCCTATAAAGGACGGAACAATGAGGGCAGCATCACAAAAAATTAAACATATGTAGATTATACCAAGATACATCTCCATACAAAATTTGAACAAAATCCATTGAGAAATGTGGCCTGCAGAGTGCACTCACGACATGTCCTGAAGTATGACCTTTGACCCTATAAAAGACGGGACACTGGTGGCAGCATCACCAAACACTATAGGTTTTTAAATTACACCAAGAGACACCTTCATGTAAAATTTGAACAAAATCCGTTGAGAAATGTGACCGCCAGAGCGCACACAAGAGTACACACAAGACATCTATCAAAATATGACCTTTGACCCTATAAAAGACGGAACACTGGGGGCAGCATCACCAAAATCTATAGGGTTCCAGATTTTACCAAGAGACACCTTCATACAAAATTTGAACAAAATCCGTTGAGAAATGTGACCGCTAGAGCGCACACAAACTTTCCCCAAAAATATGGCCTTTTACCCTATAAAAGACGGAACACTGGGGGCAGCATCACCAGAAACTATAGGGGTCCAGATTTTACCAAGATACACGTCCATAGGAAGTCTGAAAGAAATTCGTCGAGAAATGTGACCGCTAGAGCGCACACAAGAATGTGACGCGGCGGCGGCGGCGGCGGCGGCGAAACGCTGCTGAATCCAAAGTATCCTCCGGCATACTGCCGGGCTCCGGCATACTGCCGGGGGATACAATTATTGATGCCACTTTGCACAGATAATCTCTATTTCCTGTTAATAGTATCCCAGCTCTGATTTAACCAAATCATGCAACAAACCTGATCTTATTGTACATGTACATGTAAATCTACCTTATGACTGAAAATTATACTACCATGCTTTTTGTCTCGATAATACAGACATGTTTACAAAGGTACCAGTATGAAAAATCACCGATGTGTAAATCAATATTGTAAGTATGTATGCTGGTATTTAGGAATGGCTGACTGTATTAGTATGGAAATTTAAGCCCACTGCACATTATCCCTGCCGCAGCACCAACGTCCTTTGGCAAGACATTAATCTACATTTGCGACACTCAACCCAGGTGTAGTAAGTGGGTACATGTACCTGGTAGGATTTATTCCTTGAATGCACTGAGCGCTACAGTTGCTGGAGCTAAAGCCAGCGTAATAATATCCAAAGTCCTTTGGAAGCGCATAGAGACGTTATATCATAATGTGATATGCACTATACAAGAACGAAATATTATTAATATTATTATACGATCGCCTGCGTTCCGATTATGGAAATAAAGCGTAATAGCATGAAATGTTTTATTATATTAGTATATAATAACTGACCAGCAGCACAGCTGGCTGAAGGGGTCAATTTACAATCAGATATACATGTACATATCATGTACATGTACATGTACATGTACAATAGAATCGCATCAAATATATAAAAAGCTACAAAGACTTAATACGCTATGCTACACAAATAATAAGATAACAAGTATGTGAAAAGTGAGAGAATGAAAAAAAGTCAGGAATAGGAAAGAGGAAGGGAACAGAAAGAAAGAAGGAGATAATTATAAGAGCACTCGGAGGGGGGACCAGTCCGAGTACATGTATCACCGAACCCGTCACCCATCCCCCATTTGAATCAATGTTGTGACTGAAATGGATAAAGTGGCAATTTGGGACCTCGGCTATCACTGCTGACAAAAATGACCTTTTTGGACTTTTGTCATTTTTTAGCTGTTTTGAAATTGAAGGTGATCTGACAAAAACTGCAGCCGGTAGAGCGCTCACAAGAAAATCTTTACCATTTCTTTAAAAAATATGGTTACCATGGCAACAATGTCAACTCCGCCCACACCAAACACCATAAGCATCTTCATCTTACTATAATGCACGTCCATGCGAAATTTGAAGGTGATCCGACAAAAACTGCAGCCGGTAGAGCGCTCACAAGAAAATCTTTACCATTTCTTTAAAAATATGGTTACCATGGCAACAATGTTGACTTCACCCACACCAAAAACAATAGGCGTCTTCATCTTACCATAATGCACCTCTATGCAAAATTTGAAGGTGATCCGACAAGAACTGCAGCCGGTAGAGCGCTCACAAGAAAATCTTTACCATTTCTTTTAAAATATGGTTACCATGGCAACCATGACTCCGCCCACAACAAAAAACGATAGGCTTCTTCATCTTACCCCCATGTGAAATTTGAAGGTGATCCGACAAAAACTGCAGCCAGTAGAGCGCTCACAAGAAAATCTCTGAGGCGGACGCGGCGGACGAGGCAGACACGGACGCGGCGCAACGATGCCAAATCCATAGTATCCCCGAACACTAGTTCGGGGGATACAATATTAAAGTGAGAAAGGAGAAGATTTGGGAGGAATACATCAATATATAAACCAAGTTAGATAGAAAGCCATAACCATGCAAAATGAGCCATTACATCTAGACTGCAATCTGAGAAGTGAAAAGGTTTGGGATGCAAAGCGTGGGTGGGGGGGGGGGACATTTTAACAAATAAAACCTGTAGATCTAATTCAGGTTCTGAACAATAATTTGAATACTTAACATAGGGTTTTGGTGCGCTGTCAGCCTTATAGCCGGAATAAGAGCCAAATCAGTTTCAAATCGTAGACAATCGTAGGGCTGCTCTGACGTTTCTACGACTCGGAGCCCATTCGGCCTTTCCACCGACTAGAAAGCTCGCAAGAGGCCGTATTTTTTATTTCACTATCTCTACATAACCTTAATAATCAAAAATATTTTACATGTTTTAATATTTACATCAAATGCTGATTACATTTTCTTCGAAAATCGGATCACAGACCATTCGTTTAAGTGTGCAGCGGGCTTTAGCCGTAAGCCTACATGCACATGTACATGTAATTCATCATGTTACTCCTATTAAAGATCTCTAGAATCTGGTTGCCTGATATACTGTACATGTAACTGGGAATTTCTGGTTGAGTCAATATTCTCTTATTTCACCTTAACTGACCACCACAAATTGCTACGGTACTCGGCAAATATCAGGATGTGATGTCATTGAAGTCATTAGGAACAGGATTTTGTTTTAAAAACAAACCAACATATCAGTAAAATCCCTGCATCAAAGGGTTCATAGTGTTACCAGGGCAGTAGGTCCATGGTGTTGCAATGTCCGAAATCCAAATCTGTATGACCAATTTGAACACTGATCCTGCAAGTGACGAAACTTGTTATCAGTAAATGTGGGCTAAATAAGTGCTTGTACATATACAATTGTAGGTAAGTGACATTGTCAAAAATATTCCTCTAAATGAATGGAAAAAGGTTGTCTGTTAAAATTTGTTTTTTTCAGCTGACTGGACCATCTACATGAAAAATAACCACTATATTAAAGACAATATCAGGAAGTGATGGCAGTATGAACAGGACATTGTAAACAAATCTGATAATGGTACATGCAAAAAACTTGTTATCAGTATTATGCGGGCTAAATAGGTGCTTAACGACATTAAAGTACATGAGGTGAGTGACATCGTCAAAAATATTCCTCTAAATGGATGGAAAAAAGTTCAGTGTTAAAGTTCTGTGTTAAAATATAACCACTATATTAAAGACAATATCAGGAAGTGATGGCAATACGAACAGGACTTTGTAAACAAATCTGATTATAACGATGCAAAAAAAAAAGAAGAAGACGACTTACTTTACATGTACTGTCTGTCACTAGAACCTATTGTGATATTTAAGGGATAAGCAATTATTGCTTTAATACTGTATCCCTATCCCTAGTCTGTGATTGTACACTTGGTACAAGGTCTATTCTATTCTATTGTCACCGTCCATAGGCCTACATGTACATGTACAGTCAAACTTGCTTTTGCGACCACCTGTATATAAAGACCACCTGTGTATAAAGACCACAATTTTCGTTTCCCTTGAAAAGTGTTTCCCATTGAAACATGCATGAAAGGAACCTGTACATAAAGACCACCTGCTCATAAAGACCACTTTCATGTCTCCCTTGAGCGGTCTTTATAGACAGGTTTCACTGTAAATATTTTATAGTATATGAACAGTGAATCACTCATGACATCAAGAGTACTGAGCAATCTTTTAGGTACATGTAGGTGATCACTATAAAAGTCTGGTATGCATGAAATTTTGACGATTCTTTCACTTTAAAGACCTGTGCTCTTTAAAGATAAAGTTGAGTTCTGGTCATGAGATTGAATTGTGAAAGAAACTGTCTCAAAGCAATTGGGAAAGGTTGATTATATAGCAAATAAGAATTGGTGTACATGCTGTAAGGTTTTGGAATCCCCAAAATGATAAGATATTGACTCAATCCTGCTGAGAGTCACATGTATGCACTGCACACAGAAATGTGTATGGACTACACACAAATGTTCAGCCCGAACATTTCAGCTGTTTCTTGTCATATTTTGAATGTTATCTACATGTACATTTGAAGAGCAATCCTTTTCAGGGAACATGTATGTATACATACTATGCTAATCTTCCAAACTAACATAAAAAGAATGAGAAAGCTCACAAATTGTTACCTTTCCCAAGAACTCAAGCTTCCCTTTAACACCCTCAAAGCGAAAACAAAAGTAATTGAATTGAAGACAATCGTTCTGTAAACCATATTAAAGTCAAATTGGTTTCTAAAATCACACCCACGGGTAATCACTGATATCAGGATATGACATCATGTACAGTACGTGTACATGTACATGTACTTGACCAGAATGCAGAACAAAGGTCAGTATTTGTAAACAAATTTTTAGGCGTTACTCCCAGTGTTAAAGATCGTATTGGGTATTTGATTCCAGTTCATCGTGACTTGGCCGTGAACCAGAATAGCCTGGTGGTTAAGTTGCTGCCCGGCAAGCAGTAGATGACAGGTTCGAATCCCCATGGTTCCAATTTTTTCTGACTTGTGATTTTCATTACAGATCGAGCATACGATCTTTAACACTGGGAGTAACGCCTAAAAATTTGTTTACAAATTAAAATTCCTCCCATTATTAAAGCATCTTCATTTATTAAAGGTCAGTATGTCAATATCAAACTACGTACTACACTAGTTACTTACAGTATATTCATGACAGAATGAATTAGACAGTTGACCATGCAGTCTTAACAGGTAGTCAAGTGCATTTACATGTACATAAATACTACATATCTACATGTATATGATGTCTTTCCAACAACTTAATATTTGTGTCATGTACATGTACATGCAACTATTAAAAATTTCCTTCACTTTTTAAAAATGCCATTTGAAATTTTCAGGAAAATATACATTAGAAACATAAAGGTCTTGATAATTACTGGTCAGTTCCAAAAATACAAATACATGTATGTACAGAGAAGTGAGCATTTAGCTCTGCCTGGGGACCTCCAAAAGAGCCCTGGAAAATTTAAAAAGTTAAAAAGAGCTCTGGAAAAAAACCCAACAAAAACAAAAACATTTCAAAAAATAAAATACACAAGAATCATCACATGAACATCTCCCACTTACTACAGCTAATTCGGAAAGAGCTCCAGTGATTAAAAAAGTAATATTTACAGTTACACTGTTACTGGTAATGTCTTAACTGCATAAAAATACAAATTTTAAAATTAAAAAAAAAACCTTCTCTTCCCCCCAAAATGTATTGAAAATCATATCAAGTAGATTGGATTTTCTTTCAAATAAAGCAGCCCCCTCATCCTGGGCAAGTAAAACTGAATGCTACTTTCTCTTCCAAATTTTTTTCGAAAATGATGAGAGTGTTCATGTAATTTGATAATACATGTAGATCATATTTGATATTTTTTTCTGGTACACACAAATCCCATACGGTCAATTTCAACCAAAATCTTTTAAGATTTTGGCTATAAATGTACATGTAGAGCACTAGACTAGTACTACAAGTCAATGTAGAATAGACCTCCAGAAACAATGGAACTCAAAAAGCAAGTTGCGATTGCACTAATAAAATGCATTTTGGTAATTTACTATTAAACCCTTTCGAGACAACTGACCACATTTTGTGGTTTGGCTCAAACACTTTTCTGAGACATTCCACCTACTTAGAAGCATTGTACAGTAGCACAGTAAAAGAAAAATATTGTTGCCAATTTGAAGAACAAAAGGTGATCAATTTAGCCCTGAAATATTTCCTGTCTTGAAAGGGTTAAAGTAAACACTTTCAGTTTTAATCAATGTATTGTATTGTTAGTAGGCCTAGTAACAGTAACAGTGAGATTTTGTAAGATTCGTATTCATTTCATATGTTCATACATGTACATGTACAAAAGACAATATCAAGTAACAAATTTAGAAATAAAAGTTACATACTGTCAGACTTCTTTCTCGGAGAATACGCGGTTCACAGTGTGATCATTCATAATAACGATATTGATATTCGGAGCAGTGTCAAACATCAGTGAACATGAATCCTGAATTCGTGATTATTAATAAAATTAAAAACATCAACAACGAAGATCAAGATAAGATTTTAAAATTTGGCTCCTATCCAAAGATGAGACTCGATCTAGGCTACATTCCTCTGTCTTTACAAGCTATTTGATAGTTTTATTAAAAACTGCTTTGCTCACTGCATGCTGCACTGAGCTCCAACTTATAAAGCCAGTTCGACACCCTCCAACCCCTCAACCAGCCTCGGCCGCCGATCATACCGCCGACCAGCTCATCACGGGTAACCTGCGGCCGGAGCGCCACTTGACAGAGAGCTGGACACTTCAGTCGATCTGGACTTTGTGTAGTTCAAAAAGTGCTATTTAAAACTTGAAAAGCTACTTCTCACATTCATAATATGACGTGTTCTATTTCACTAACATAAGATGATTTAAAGAGAAATAAAATGTAACCAATCATTTAAACTGACAGTGAAAAAACAACGTGAAATGTAACTTACATAAAAAAGTGGTGGTTACGTCTGACAGTGTCTCGATGAACTTTTGCTAGTGCGCGCTAGCGCTAGCTAGCTATAGCAATCATTGATATGACTGTTAGCTTATAAGGAGCACAATAAGCTAATAAATCACACGGAGACGAGATCGTACAAGAACACTGTCATGTCATGTTATATCGGATATGCGCTGCTTACAAAGATGCTACGTTTTGCATACTGTCACTCATGGTGCTAGTCTAGGTTCCAGCCTCAATATCCCATAACATCTCCCTTTCTTTATTTTAATTTTGTTTGTTTTAAAATCCAGATTTTTTTCATAATACCCCTTTCTCATAAAACTGAATGCCAAAAACAACTAAAAAATTATCAGAGAACTTAGAAGTCACATGAACCGAAATTAGCTCCATGGACTTGACTTGTAAATCATCATTTCACATAAATGTGAATAAAACATATGTTTATCAGAATATTGTCAAATGTTTTTATGAGTCATATTTTATCTTGATTTCTTTCCGTATATCTGTTCGGACTGTTGACTTGTTGGTATATATATATATATATGGCTGCAAATCTTGATGATTTGGATAATCTTGATCTTGCTATTACACTTCAAACACTAAACACAAAAAAAAAAAAAAATATGGGATGATAGAGCGAAGGTATCAATACCCAACCATGAGCCTCAGGTTTATTCTGCCCGCTGTTGTGGCTCAGGTTGCCTAACTAACTCAAACGCTCACTCGCAGAAGACTCGTCTGATTATCCCCGCGTTTAATAACACACAATGATCCAACTGATTATCTTTGCGTCAAATAACAAAGAGTGATCCATCTGTTTAATAACACACAATGATCCATTTGTTAATCCCTGCGTTAAACAAAGACGCTTTTACTAAGTAAGAACAAAATCCTTGTACTTCGCTGGGATTTTCTTCTGCCGCTGTGGTCTACCCCCATTGGAGATAGGAGGTGGAGGTGGTTGTGCTGTCTCCTGCTGCTTAGCACCACTCTTGGGGTCTCCGGGCACCTCGGATGAAGACTGCTGATAACGAGTGCGTTGTAGCTTCCCATCAGGTGGCTGACGATCTGTTTCCGTCTCCTCAGTAGATGGTGCTTCAGGAGCACTGTTGGCCCTCGCTCTCAGGAACCTGCGGTTGCGTCGAAACTGGTGGCCGTCATCTGTTTGCACCACATATGACCTGTCACCAAGGATTTTCCTACACACAGCTTGTCTCCAGGGCTGGTGAGGGAGATCTGGCTGTAGAAGTACACCTTGGCCTATTCTAAGCTCAGGTAGATCCTTAGCCCCTCGGTCATATTGGAGCTTGGCCTTCTGCTTTCTCAGTTTGATTTGCTCAGGAACATTTCGGACTACCTGTGGCATTAGTAGTACTTCTGGTGTGGGAAGGCCTGTGCGAGTGCGTCTAGACATCAATTTCTGCACAGCACTCACTCCATCAGGATCAGGGGTGTTCCTCCATTCTAGCACTGCCATGTGGACATCACTTCCTTCTTTCACAGCTTTCTTGATGATTGTTTTTGCTATCTTGACAGCTGACTCGGACTTTCCATTGCTCTGACTGTATCTTGGCGAGCTTGTCACATGTTCAAAGTCCCATTCTGCTGCAAATTGGGCATACTCTTGGGCCACAAACTGTGGCCCATTGTCCGTGATGACTCTCTCAGGAATGCCATGACGTGCAAAGTGTTGTTTTGTGCACTGGACAACATCTGCTGCTCTTGTGGCATCCAACTGGTCCAACTCCCAGTAGTCAGAGTAGAAGTCTACCGTCACCAGATATTCCTTGTTGTTCACATGGAACAGATCTTGCCCCACAATCTTCCATGGCCTGTTTGGTATTTCAGCTGACATCATTGTCTCCTTCTGCTGTTTTGGCTTCATGGAATTGCATATGGGGCATTGCTCTACCTTTTCCCTGACTTGTGCTGCCATTCCAGGCCAGAAGAGTGTGTCACGAGCACGTCGGATACAGGCATCTATCCCTAGATGGCTTTTATGTACTTTCTCCACCATCATACTTCGTAGTGTCATAGGGATAATCACTTTCTGTCCTTTGAATAGGATTCCATTCTGGCAGTGATTTCATCCCTGAAGTTGAAATACTCTCGGATGCTTCCAGGTACAGCCTCTTTGTTGTCTGGCCATCCTTGTTGCACCATTAACATAAGATCCTGCAGCTGTTGGTCTGTACCAGTGCTACATCTCAGTTGGTGCTCTGTTGCTGCACTTACTTTCAACAGGTCCATCTGGTTAATGACCTCAAGTTCTTCGAAGATCTTGGACTCTTTCCTGTTGTTGGGTAGGTAAGCACGACTCAGCCAGTCAGCTATGTGCATTTCCTGCCCTGGCTTATGCTGTAGTTGCAACTGGTATTTCTGCAGCCTCATCAGCATTCTCTGTAGCCTCTTCGGTGCTCTGTGCAAATTTTTGCTGAAGATTGGCACCAGCGGCTTATGGTCAGTCTCTACAGTCGTCTTCTTGCCTTGAATGTAGTGTGCAAACCTGTCGCAAGCAAACACAATAGATAGGCACTCCTTCTCAATCTGAGCGTAACATTGCTCTGTTCTTGAGAGAGCTCTGGATGCGAAGGCCACCGGCTGTCCATTCTGCAAGAGTGTAGCCCCAAGACCCTTCTCTGATGCATCACACTGAATCGTAACTTCCTGTGTTACATCAAAGTACTTCAGCACAGGTGCCTGTGTGAGCATCTTCTTGATATCCTCTAGGGCTTGGTCGTGGTGTTCAAGCCACTCAAAGTGTGCTTCTTTATCCGTCTCGTCTCTGTGTGATTTATTAGCTTATTGTGCTCCTTATAAGCTAACATGGTGTCTATAGAGTGGGATTTTGATGAAGAAAACCTGTTTTTACAAGAATGAACTGTGTTGATGCAAGTTTGAGACTGAGAAAAGGGTGAATTTTGGAGGTGAAATCGCCGAACTCGTTGTGTGGAATCGCGCAACGTGAGTGGTAAGCTGAGCTGCCGAGTGACTTTGTACTACCTTAATACCGTATGTACTTGCAAGTTGCATGCACAGTGACTTTTTGAGTGAATAGTGACTCGATTATTACGGCGATGTATCAAATTCCCCCACCTACACCTATGGTGTGTAAAGGCAACACAGAGAAGAACTGGACTAATTTCAGAGAGACATGGGAAGATTATTTCACGGCAACAGAGCTAGAGAAAAAAGATCAAAAAGTGCAGGTGGCCACATTAAAAACAGTAATGGGCAAGAATGTAGAAGCGTGTTGACAGGTCTCAAAATATCAGTACCACAAGGGGATGTCCTAACGTGTAAAATGATATTGGATGCTCTGGAGAAACATTTTGTCGCAAAGAGAAACGTGCTGTATGAAAGATTTCTTTTCAATGCGGCAGAGCAGCAACCTCATGAGACGGTGACGCAGTTTCTGGAGCGGCTGAGACAGCTTGCAGGTACATGCAAGTTTCGTGATTCTGCACTTGAGGAAGAAATGATCCGCGATCGCCTGGTGATGGGCAGCCGTGATCAAGGGGCAAGGGTCAGACTCTTCCGGGAGGAAGAATGTACCCTAAATAAAGCATTCGACACTCTCAAAATTAGTGAGGCAACCACGCATCAGCTGAAAATGATGAATAATGGCGACCAGTCCCCTCAGGAGGTGAATTTTGCCAAGGATAAGCGTACAAAAGGCCAAGGGCGACACCAACAGAAACCGAAGGGCAAACAGTGGAAAAGCAGGCCTGATAGCTCAAAGAATTCAGCAAAGAAGGGCAATTTGTGCCAATATTGTGGGCTCAAACATCAGAAGGGTCGAGATAATTGTCCAGCATACGGCAAGGAATGCTCAAGGTGCAAGCGTAAGCACCACTTCGCGAAGGTTTGCAGGGCCAAGACTGAGAGCGTGCATGCTGGTGAGCAGGATGAGTGTGACATAGCGGAGATAAGCTCGGATGATGAATCAAATTTCAGCCTGGAAGAGGAGTGTGTTGGGCTTCTAAGCTACACAAAGGGAAAGAAAATCTTTGTCCATGTTGAAATAGGAGAAAAGAACAATGAGAAACCACTTCGATGCCAGATTGATACAGGGGCTACTTGTAATGTGATGCCCTACAAGACGCTGGCTGAGTTGGAGGGGACAGATAATCCAACTCTGTGTCCTTCACGGGTGAGGATTAAGTTGTATGGTGATCAGTCTTACATTCCAGTGAAGGGGGAGAGAGACTTGAAATGCAGTTATGATGGGAAATCATACAAGCTTAATTTCAAAATAGTTGAAACCAGTAGGGAAATTCCTTTGATCGGTGCTGAATCGTCGATAAAGATGGGAGCGATCCAGGTCAGAGCCAGAGAAGATGTGCTCCATATCACACAGTCCAGAGACCTCATCAACGAGTACCAGGATGTATTCGAAGGACTTGGTCGCCTGCCGGGAGAATATAGGCTGACAATTGACGAGACAGTCACACCTATCAAGCATCCGGCACGGCGAGTCCCAGTGCACATAAAGAATGACCTGAAGGAAAAGTTGGCTGAGCTAGAGGAAAGAGGAATACTCGCAAAGGTCTCTGAACCGACAGACTGGATTAGTAGCATGGTAATTGTGAAAAAGCCACAGAAGCTCCGCATATGCCTGGATCCTAGAGATTTGAACCAAGCTATTAAGAGACCGCACTACCCAATCCCGGTGATCGATGATATCCTTCCAAACTTAGCCAACGCCAAGGTCTTCACGGTACTGGACGCCAAGGATGGCTTCTGGCAGGTACAGATGGACGAGGCTAGTAGCTACCTGACAACCTTCTCTACACCGTTTGGGCGCTATAGATACAAACGCATGCCCTTCGGATTTCCTCAGCTCCCGAGGAATTCCAACGCAGACAGCACGAGATCATTGAGGGCCTGTCTGGTGTGGAGGTCATAGCAGACGACTTCTTAGTGTTTGGCTCAGGCGACACCAAGGAGGAAGCGCTCGCTGACCATGACAGGAACTTGGAGAAGTTTCTCCAAAGGGCTAGGAAGGTGAATCTAAAGCTTAATAGAGCTAAGCTTAAATTGAGACAGACTACAGTGACATACATGGGCCATAAGCTGTCTGCAGATGGATTACGTCCGGATCCAGAGAAGATTCGGGCAGTTGTTGGTATGGCACCCCCAGCAGACAAGAAAGGTGTCCAAAGGCTTCTAGGAAGTGTTACCTACCTAGCCAAGTTTCTTCCAAGACTTTCGGAAGTGGCTGAGCCTCTCAGGAGACGAGATCGTACAAGAACACTGTCATGTCATGTTATATCGGATATGCGCTGCTTACAAAGATGCTACGTTTTGCATACTGTCACTCAATCATGAGCATATCGGTACAGTATGCATGCAATGCATTGAGCTCAAGTACAAGTATGCGACGTTATAATAGTAGACCAGCTTGTAGGGGGCGCAAAAAACGCAAAGGAGAGAAAGAAAAATAGGGAAAATGAAGAAAAATCATAATCTTTAAGCATCACGCGCCCCCAAATCCGCAGGGTAATGCAAATCTAGTTTTTGAAGGTTTGAAATGCGAGAATTTTCAAAAGCTCAGTCAGCGGCTTTGCTCCCTCGCATAATTATTTTCACCAGCTTTCATGATCTCGTAATTTCGCTCCCCCAGTAGGCCATATATAGTTCTTAAATAGCTTAAAGGGTTCAAAAAGTTTGAAAAAAGTAATTGCTTTGCTCGCTATATAGACTCCTGCTAAATATTGCGCTCCCAAAATAGGATAAAGTGTATAAAGCAGCATTTGCAAAGGTTCAACTTTCGAAAGAAATCTCGACTTCAGGTCGCCTTGCTGAATTTCTCGACTCTTTCTCAAGCGTATATAATTATACACTCTTAAAAATGCGGGGTCAAAAATAACCCCAAACGGGGTTACAAATGACCCCGCATGCGGGATCAACTATGCACAAACCCCGTGGTTACATTTCGACCCCGAATGTGGTCAAAATTTAACCACGATTGCGTGGTCATTTCTGCATAACTTGACCCCGCATAATTTGACCCCGCATACTAATGATCATTACCTTATAACCCCGTCAAAACGTACGGGGTCATTTCTTCCGACCACGCAACGTGGTCATTTCCCGTCGGACGGGGTTGATACTTCTGCCAGATGCGCGTGTACCATCCACGTTTCAAAGATTAAAAAAAAGAAGCTAATGTCAAGTAATATCATAACATAACATATTTTGTATATTTTGCTCATTATGACCTATAACCTATCCTCACCTATCGTATAGCATATCATATACACCTATCATCCTACTTTAACCCTACTCCTATTATAGTCCTACATCCTATCCTATACCTATATCCTGAAAACCTTTACTTTATTATATAGGGAGTGTATTGCAGTGCTTGCTAAAAGTGGTTAAAGATTTTAATTTCATTTTCTAATGTAGATTTTTAGATCTTAAACCTAATTACACGTTTGAATATGTACAACATAATAATTAGTATAAATACATTTTTCATCACATTTCAAAGTGCAATCATTGCATAAAAACTTAAAAATCAAGTGTCATTTATATATATAAATTCTGGTTGTTTACGGTTGCTCATGGGTATTCAGGATACATCATGAATATTCATGACAATGGCCCAACGTTTAACCAAGTAGAAGTCGGACCAATACTTTGCTGATGAATAAGCAATATTTCAAATGGTTAGTGATTAACCAGTGAAATTGGAACATTGTGACCAACATATTTTCGGAAATAACCCATATGGTGTTGACCAATCGCATTGGTACATTTTTTGACCAGTCCTTTTTTAGAGTGCATTAAAATGACCAGTTTTTGCGTGGTCATTTTGACCACGCAAAAACTGGTCATTTTAATGCAGCGGGAGCATTATTGATCGAAAACAACCCCGAAACGTGGTCGAATTTATTCGACCACGTTTCGGGGTTGTTTTCGATCAATAATGCGACCCCGCATTTTTAAGAGTGTAGGGCTTTCGTTCTGCTTCCGATTGTAGAAGTGAGTGAATAGAAAACCGTTTATCAATGTATAAAAATCGAGCTTCTCTACCGCTCAACTGCGTCGGTCAAATGTAAAATTTCCTGGCTAAAATGCACAAGAAAATGCGTTTTTAGGGTTAAAAATTGAAAAATTTGCCGCTCGGTCGCTTTGCTCCCTCGCCTAACTTCATTGTTTGGGCGCCATAATCCCTAGATACGCCACTATAGCTTCGCTCCCTCGCATGTGAAATATTGCGTCCAAATAATTGAAAAGCATGTCCTGGCGTCGAACTATAACTTTCCGCTTAAAATTTTTTTTTTTGCTACAAGCCGTTATCTTTCTCTCAAATTTGCTAAAACGTCAGAGCTTTCGCGCTTCGCGCGGGAAGGGGGAAAGTCCCCGCCTCCCTGCACCCACCCCTGTTAAATACAATGCAGTATTGCGTCCAAAATAACTGATAAGCAGCAAGGGCGTCGAACTAACATTCCGCCTAAAAAAAAGGGTGTTAAAGCGTCCGAGCTTTCGCGCTTCGCGAGGGAAGGGTAACCTCCCCCTCCCTGCACCTACCCATGTTACATACAGTGTAGTATTACGTCAAAATAACTGAAAAGCAGTCAGGGCGTCGAAGTAACTTTCCGCCTTTAAAAAAAAGTATTGTACGAGCCGTTATCTTTCTCTCAAATTTGCTGTAAAACATAAGAGCTTTCGCGCTTCACGCGGGAGGGGGAAACTCCCCATCGCGTGCCCCACAACCGCCCGGCCCCTATAAAATGAAATCCTAGCTATGCGGTTGGATCCTTCATATCATTCTGCCCCCCCCCCCCCCCCTATTGAAACATCCTGGCTACGCCTGTGCCAACTACCCAATACCATCAGGTGCAGATCTCCTGCTCCGGCAGGTCGCTATATGACGGGGGGGGGGGGGGGGGCTTCAAGACAGAAAAAAGAGTGTATTAATATAGAAAGAGGGTCTATATACCTAAAAGGGCGAATTGGACAGCGAGAAGGGAGATGAGGTAAGAGAGTAAAATAGGAGAAAGAAAAGATTATTTTTTATATAAAGTGTATGTTAATTTTTCTTTTCCTTCTTCTTCTTCTTCTTCTTCTTCTTCTTCTAAAGTTATGAAATGTAATGTACATATCTCCCTATGAATATTTTATCTCTTTATCTTATGATTTTTGTATTTATCTTCAATATAATATGCACATTCGCATAAATGGATAAAGATATTGGGTCTATATGAACGATTCTCTTCTCACTCAACGTAAAAAAAGAAGAAAAAAAAAAGAAAGTGGACAGGCCATTGTTCCCCTGCTGTATTTTAATTTAATTTTGTTATTATTATTTTGCCTGAAAAAGTATCTTTCTCCCTTTATACTTTTCCCCTCAGTGGCATTCTAGTAATGTCGAAAATAACCATTTGGGCTTTCTTTCTCTTTTCTCTTCCTCTTCCTTTATTCTTATTTGTATAGTGTTGGGGTTTGTTTGTTTGTGGGTTGTTTTTTGGTGTGTTTTTTTTAGTAGTAGTTTGTTTGTTTGTTGTTGTTGTTGTTGTTTTAGTTGTTGTCCTGTTTTGGTTTGGATTTCTTTTCTGTAACGGGATTTATAACCAGTGCTGCCCAAATCTAGATTTTATTTCGTTTCGATCCTAAGGAGAAGCTAGTGTGACGAGATCTGAGATGAATGAATGAATGATTTCCTAAAATGCTACTGCAGAAATGTGCCATGAACATTACAATTGAAATATAAATAGTTCAAATATCGAATACAGATATTATAATCAATATACAATTCAACAATGTAGGCATCAAGAGTGAAAATTACATTAGTCATGATAGAAAAGGTGCGAGTGAAAATTACATTAGTCATGATAGAAAAGTTGCCCCCCCCCCCCAGAAATTTCAAAATCATACTTTTTTTAAATTGGGTTTTAGACCTTTAAATGATCCAATATTGAAAGCGATCATCTTGCCCCCCCCCCCCCCCCCCCAGGAAAAAATTTCTGCGTACGGCCTTGCAAACGATCATAAGCATGGGCGTTAATCGTTACGTAACTCTATTCATCATGGGGGGACGACACAATAGCCGTCCCCCCCCCCCCCCCCCCCATGATGAATAGAGTTACGTAACGATTAACGCCCATGATCATAAGTACAAAGTCATGCAAGTTCGCCGACATCCCATTGAAACGCGTGTATTAAAATTAACATGCGTTTCAATGGGATGTCGGCGAACTTGTACTTATGACTTATAACAGTTTGATGAACCATGAAGCTACGTGATGAAACGATGCTCCTGATCCTACGATTTACGAATACAATCATATAGATCTGGGATTTCTAGCTATGAATCGTACGCCCTCTACGATCAACATGTGTTTGCCGAGTAACTTTCACCCAATCCCGTTCCGTTTCGAGCTGAAATTCAGAAATCGGAAAGTGAAACACAAGTTACGTTTACAAGGAATGAACAGGGATGATTATAATTCTGTACATATTAGTTTTAAAAAATACTTGTTTGAAATAATCAATAATCCATTCAAAAGTTAACTTGCATCCCTTAAATGTATCATTCAATTTCATCTTCTTGCATTCAAATTAGCAGTATATGTAAGAATCATTCAAATTCATTGGCAACTATCGAAATGACACTTCGGGCATTCAAATTCGCAAACATTTGTGCAGTCATGATTCGGAACATGTTCATTCAAATTGACATGCAATTTATGAATCCACCTGTTTTGTTTATAATTCCCCTGAAATGAGGCTGATTTCGAAATGTCATTTCCTTTTAGTACATAATATAACAGACTATTGTCCGATAGGCTACTTGGAGATTTTAACTTTAATGGATCTAATTTTATAGTTTTCCCCAAACCACCCAAGTTGGAAAAAAATACATGAAGGCAGGGGCGGCGGAGTGTCTTTCAAAGTGGGGGGGGGGGGGGGGTCACCAAAAAGGGGTAATTTGGGGGGGGGGGTTAGAAAAGATTGTCCTCCTTCCTGTGCCCCTCTTGCCCCCTGCTCCACTGCCTCTCATTGTGCTGATATCAGCAGGGGAATCTATTATTATGAAGCCTCTCTGATTATTTGGAGCTAGGTAGGCCTACTATGTGGCTCTTTTGTGGAGTTTAGGGCACAGTTTGTAAGCGACATCGGAGTATACAGGTGCAATATTAAATATATATAGGTATATAGGTAGGGCACTTGTCAGAAGACAAAAGGGGCACTTATCAAGGGGAAAATAATACTATTTGAAAGAAAAAAGGGTACTGATCAGAAGTAAAAGGGGCACTTAAAATTATCAGAGGTGAAAAGGGCACTTATCATAAGAAAATATTGCACTATTAGAACTGGAAATGGGCACAAATCAGACGAAAACAGAGACACTTGTCGAATTTCAAAGGGGAAGGAACACTTATCAGAAGGTGAAAAGTGCACATAATAGAAAGAAGAAGGGGCAGTCATGCGGAGGAAAAGGGTCACTTATCAGAGGTGGAAAAGGGCACTTGTAAGAAGGGAAAATTGTACTATTAGAACGGAAAATGGACACTAATCAGAAGAAAACAGGGACAATTGTCGGATTTCAAAGGGGACACTTATCTGAGGTGAAAAGGGCACTTATTAGAAAGAAGGGGCAGTCATACGGAGAAAAGGGGTCATTTATCAGAGGTGAAAAAGGGCACTTATAAGAAGGGAAACTTGTACTATTATAGAACGGGAAATGGGCACTAATCAGACGAAAACAGGGACACGTGTCGGATTTCAAAGGGGACACTAGTCTGAGCTGAAAAGGAGCACTTATCAGAAGGTGAAAAGAGCACTTATTAGAAAGAAGAAGGGGCAGTCATACAAAGAAAAAGGGTCACTTATCAGAGGTGAAAAGGTCACTTATAAGAATGGAAAATTGTACTATTAGAAAGGAAAATGGACACTAATCAGACGAAAAACAAAGGCACAGATTTCAAAAGGGGCAGTAATGTCTGAAGTTAAAGGGGGCACTTATCAGAAGGTGAAAAGGGCATTTATCAGAAAGAAGAAGGGGCGCAGTTATACGAAGGAAAAGGGGCACTTATCAGAAGAAAAAATTGCACTATTAGAACGGGAAATGGGCACTAATTAAGACGGAAAAGGGCACTGTACGAAGAATTATTATTAGATTTCATAAGGGGCAGTAATGTCTGAGGTTAAAGGGGGCACTTATCAGAAGGTAAAAGGGCACTCATTAGAAAGAAAAAAAGGACACTGTACGAAGAAAAGGGGGCACTTATCAGCTATGAAAAGGGGCTCTTTTCATGGATAAAGAGGTGCACTTTTGGGGTACTTGAAAAAATGTGGGGGCACTGTGCCCCCTAGACCCCCCCCCCCCCCTCGGGAGCGCCGCCTCTGCCTGAAGGGTAATTGAAATTATAGGCCAATTTTGAACGAGGCAATTCATGCACCTATAAGCATGGGCGACAATCTCCCCCGAAGAAAGGGTGGACAACGCAGTGTAACATTATCTTTTTTTTTATTACGTAACTATAGGCAATAGGGTAACTTGATTTTAAAACCGTTTGTTCATATCTATTTAGAACATGAGGTTACTTAATCTTAATCATCTCCTATATAAAATGAACTGCTATTTGTCTTCTAAAATTTAATGTGTCCTCCCTTACAAATAAATTACATATAAGTTCTTTCTCGCCACATGCATTTTCATTCATGTCTCTATCAATCTATAGGCGACAAAAAGTAAATACCTTATTCGCTGAAATGATGGGATCTGTAAAATAGACAATTACCCAAAACATGTAAGCCCTATCTTGTCACGCACGCAATACAAGACAATAAAATGATATCACAAATCTTGTTAGGAATTCGAATGCAGGAAGGGGTTTGCTGCGTGATCACATGACCATGCGATGTTTAAATAGACCGCTTCTGTAATGTATACAAATTTATGCACACAAATTTATGCACATAATGAGCACCTATAGTGACGAGCTATTCCATGAACCTGCTTTTTATAAATGAGCCTCAATGCTTGGACTCCAGTATGCATACATTATTTGTTGCTATGTCCGGCAAGCTTTCAGGTTGTCAAGAACAACCTTGTTTGAAAGGTATGCATAAAAATTTGCATACATTACCGAAGCGGTCTATTGAATGAAGGCTTTCACTATGAACACGATGACAAAGAGAGCGGGCAAAATATACAGCCCCTCATTGTACCCTCCACAATTGCTCTGGTAGACAAAAGAACATCCCTTCATTGCTATTATGTAAAATAAGTAGAACAGGTGAATATCCATGTGACACCTGTTCTACATACTTTTACATAATAACAATCAAGGGATGTTCTTTTGTCTACCAGAGCAATTGTGGAAGGTACAATGAGGAGCTGTATATTTTGTCCGCTTCTTTGTTCGCCATGTTCATAGTGTTTATCGTTTACGTTCGTGACATATGAATTTGAATGAAGAGAGTGTTAATTTGACTGACTGAAATGCAAATTTGAATACATCCGAGATGAATATGAATGCACAGATCATGAATTTGAACTGCCAAATCAGGGGCGGCGCGCCCGGGGGGGGGGGGGGGGGAGGAGGGCAGTTATTAAATTTTGAAAAATGTATTGCTTTCTCAAAAGTAGCCAAAGTGTCAGGATTATGTAAACACACATATTGTCCCTCTTCACCTGTTTGACAATTTAGGATATAATAGAAGAGCTTTTCAGGTATCTGTGGTATGTGACTGTCAGGCTGAAATGTACTATTCATGTGTTAATAACACAGATACCAAGCAAGCTCTTCTATTATGCCTTGTCAAATCGACAATGGGAGTGTTTACATAATCCTGACAATATTTTTGGCTACTTTTGAGAGAGCAATACATTTTTCACAATTTAATAATTTATTAATCAAAAGACAAATTAACACCAAAACGCACCACAAGAAGATTATTATACTCAAAATTATGTTATGAAAGTTTGAAATGAATTGAATAAAACACTGTTGAGTTGTCATAGTCAGAAGGTAAGAAAATGTTTTTTCTTTATATAAAGACCATTTTTTTTGGGGGGGGGCAAAACGTTGTCAAAGGGCACTTTGGGGTTTTCATTTCAGGTGGTCTGACACTCCCTTCCCGATGGACAATTTTGTCGTATTTTATATTTTTGGAATGTACATCCATTGCTCTTTTTTCTGACAAAATTTGGTCCCTGGGCTTTAGGGGAAAAAATACCATAATATTTAGGGGCCGTCTGACACCCCATCCCGACGGACCCTTGTGTCAGTTTTTGTTTTTGTTTTGTAATGTCCAGTTCTACTACTTCCTACTGACAAAGTTTGGTGCATGGGGGAGATAGGGTGAAAATCGACCCGACTTTGGGGCTTCTTTTGGGGGCTCTGGGGCTAAACCCGACAGCTGTGGTCAGGCTGACAACCTTTTTGTTAATGACTTTAGTCTAAGCAACTTTAAGGGGTCAAATCTTATGGGTAAAATGGGGTGACTATTTCGGGACAGGCTCCCAGATTATGATCTCTTTTAATTTTCTCTTGTCATCTGGGAAATTCAGAAAAGCTAATATGATTTAAAATTTGTGATAGAAAGGTTAGTAAACCGTCATCCCACTCTGCCAAGTACCAATGTACCAGCGTTTTAATCTCTCTGTATTAGGTTTTAAAAAACCCTTTAAATAAGTGTGGAAGAGACCGCATTACAGTTTTCATAAATAAGTAGTCTGGGCTGTAATCCATACACGATACCCCTTCACCTATCCAGTTTACATACACGTACATACCGTCCCTTGCTATCACTGTATACCCACAACCCCCCCCCCCCCCTTCCCTCTCTCTCTCTCTCTCTCTCTTACACCCATATTCTACAGGTCCGTAAACCCACTAATCTCTCCCTCTCTCTTTGCTTTCTCCCTCTCTGTATCTCTCCCTCCCTCCCTCCCTCATTCCCCCTCTCTAAATTACAGATAAACAAATAGGACTATATATGTTGGCAAAACACATGTGAAAATTAAAGGGACAGTCCACCCTGGTATTAAGTAAGGAAGAAAATTGAGAGAAACAGATTAGTGAAAGTTTAAGCAAAATCTGATAAAATATTAAAGAGAGTTATGAATGTTTGAAGTTGTAATCAATCAAACACAAATTGGCAACTCTGTGACGTATCTTGCGAGCTCCTTTCCCATTTACTCAGTACAGAAAATCTCATAAATTTTCATTTTCTTAGTTTTTGATGAAGGAATAAATTTGTTTCATAAAAGTTTTGTGCAAAAAATATGTGCAATGATTATATCTGAGGTGCATGCGTGATTGAATAATTTCTTTAGAGAAAATGAAAATTAGTGATTTTGGGGGTACAGGAGCTCGCAAGATACATCACAGAGTTACCAATTTTGTTTGATTACAATTTCAAAAATTCATAACTCTGTTATTTCTTATTGGTTTTTGCTCAAACTTTCATTAATCTGTTTCTCTCATTTTTCTTCTTTTATTCAAATCAACTTACAAGGGTGGACTTTCCCTTTAAAAGGAAAGGATCAAAAGGTGCAGAGAGATGTGATGAAAGATATAAAATAAGTAAAAGAGCACACAGAGAAAGAGAGAGAGAGAGAGAGAGGAAAGAGTTACGTCCCATACACAAAAGAATATCACTACAATTATTTTTTTTTTCCAAATAATTTGTACACATACAATGGTTTATATTCCACATACTTTTGGAGAAATACATATACATGACTATGCCTTACATATTAGCAATGCTTGATAAAAGCTGGTTTTTTCTTAACTCTTTAATGATATATTGTCTGTTGGAGCCAGAAGGGCGGTAACTCATATACTTTAACACAGAGTTAATGCTCTACTGGCTCCAAGCAGACGATATATACAATGAACAACTATTTTTCTCTCCTTCACACACATATAAATACATACAATTGTTCTGCACATTAATTCATATACAAATATATACAATATCATTTGTAAAATAAACGGTAGGAATATAATTAATTAACGCTTCAAAGATGGATTCATTTTGCATTTGTATGACAATCACAAATAAAAAGGAATCAACTTTCGCATATCAAGGTGATATAGTATAATAATCAATAAATATAAGTTTACCAATGCAAATAATTTTAATAGAAATTCATTTGCGTAAGATAAACACAACATTTAATCTGTTGAGTAAGATTTGATTTGAGTGTAACATGCATTTTCCATGGACTCCAGCCCAATTATCTTGGACCTTGAATTCAATGGTTAAATGCATCTTTCTCTTCCATATGCTTGATTTCTCTTTAAGTCACTTTTTCATCTAAGAATGAAAAGGAGGCAGTTCTCTTTTTTGAATCAAAACAAATTGAATACCAATTTACTTTTCTCTTAAATGATGTGTAAAATTTGCAGTATGGTGAATGGGTGTTTCAGAAGCTATTATGTGACATCCAAGCAACATCTTTCCCTGGCAACAAATTCAACGAGGCAGTTTTTGCTCTAAATCCTCATCAATCACCATGCTTTAGACTATCCATTCACACAAAAACACACACAGAGCAATGAGTGCGACTAACAATTTGATTTTTGAACACCAATAAGCTCACATTTTTGTGTGTGTTAATGAAAAAAATCTCACTAATTAGTGAGATTCTGATCACGATTCAAATCTAACTATTAGTGGTTAGGGGTTTTTTGTTGAAAAATAGTGCAGTTATTTGCAGTGCTGTTTGTCTTAAAATGCAAGTTATAGAAGCAGTTATAAACAATGTAAATGAAAGTGAGTCATTAAAATTTAGTTTATGTGTCCCATTTGATTTTATTAATTTTATATGTTTGGTCACCGAAAAAAGGGAGAGATTTGAATTGTTATTCAATTCTCTGATGTGTCAAAGGGCATAAATTGTCAGAGTGCTACTACCCTATCATGCAAGATGTCCCAATCCTTTTACATGTCATCATCAGCTGCACCCCTTGAGCTCAGCACCATCTGGACACGGCGCATGGCCGGCTGGATCTGTGGGAACTCGGTGATGATCCGATCAGCGATGGTGGCAATGGTCTGCATCTTGTCCAGCTGTTTCTGGGACTCGGCCTCGAGGGCAGCCTCCGTCTTGCAGAGCAGGGTGTACTTGCCCTCCTTCAGGGCCTGGTAGTTCTTCACCTTGCGCTGTCTGGACACGATGTCTGACAGATGCTGTTACAACGAAAAGTGAGGAGTAAAATGATTACAATGATGGCAAATAATTCAAGTTCATGTAAGCTGTACAATACGTATCATGATGGGCCCAGCAGAATGGGCCTGAAAGGATGCGCAGACAACGGATATAAATTTTAAAAAAAACCACATTCCACAGTCTTGACTGCTCTGCCTACATCAACAGACCCCATTTTTTATGAGTGGATTTTGTTTAAGATTTCATTATCCCATCACACAATAAAACAAAATAACCTAGTTATCCCTTTTTCTCAGAACTTAGTTTTATGGATGTACATACACTTCAGTATTTTTTCAAACCAAACTCTTCGAATATTGATGTAAGCCAGCCTGGAAATAAATGCTGAGCGAAATTATCTTTACCTGAAGACCCATCTGTTTTCAGAGGCTTTTAAGTAGATTAGTTCTGTTTATATAGTGTAGGCATATAGGAGTCTCCATCAAAGCGCAGTAGAGTATATTCAGATAGTTGCTGCGCTATACAAATTAATCTTATTATTATTACCTTCTGTTTGAGTTCAACCAGTCTCTCAATGTCACCATCCTGTGTATCAGCCATGCTCTGTAGCTCGTGGAACTCTCTCTGTTTATTATCCAGCTGCTGGTTCAACATCTGCTGATGACTGCGCAGCTCAGCAATGTCATTGTCACAACTGTTTGCATCCTGTTTCGATAAGCAAGAACAAGATGGAAAAAATTGAGAGAGAAATCAGAAACCCAATTTTGCGACATTATACATTGTATATAATTGCTGATTTAAAAAAAAAATTGTAATTAGCAGGAATTACAGAACACATGGTTATTGCTCACTGAATAACGTATTTTGTTGACTAAGTCTAAAGGAAGTAATAATAATAATTATGATGATGATGCTGATGATGATAATAAGGATAAATACAGATCAGATAATCAAAGATAACAAAAACAAAAGGTACCATGGTTAAACCAGACTATTGTCACCTACTTGTTGAGTTTCCTTGATCTTCTTCTTGAGTTCTAGAAGCTTCTTCTGGAATGCTCCCTTAGTTTCTACCTTCTTGTTCATCTTAGACTGGGCGTCGCCTCGGGTCACGATGGTGTCACGTCGGGACACAGCCTTCTCCATGTCTTGGATCAGCTTCTCCTGTAGCTTCATCAGCTGGGTGTGGCGTACCTAGGTCATAAATGGGAAGAAAAGAAGATAAAGATAATAACAGCAATAAAACTGCAATATTAAGACTGATTTCTAGCATATTAATTTATATCAGTCACTGAGTGATGCTCCAGCTGCTCCACTGCTACTCCAGCATTAGCATGACTGCCATTTAGGTGCACTAACATGTACAGAATTTCCTCCTTCCAAGTTCCATTCAATGCACTTGGGTAAAGAGACACAACTATCAATAAAATACCTTGTCTATGAACACTGGGCATTGGGCAAAGGCTTCCACTCCTTGCAGTCTGGAAAAAAAAGTCAAATGAATGAAAACATCATGCCCAAAATAAAAAAAAGTACTCTTTAACAGTGAGTATTTGAAATCCACTGATTTGATTTCACTTTTCTTTTTTCTTTCATGCTTCTCTTTTCATCCTTGCACATCATTAACATTGCCTCTCTTCTTTTCCCCCTCTTTCGCTCTTTTCTTCCCTCTCTCTCTCTTCTTTTTCTATCTTTTTATTTTCTTATTTTCTTTTCTTGAGAGAATGAAAGATGTCGTAAAGAAAGAAAGCTCTAAAAACTGATAAACATCAACAATACAAGGAGGAAAGACAGAAAGAGTGAAGAAAGGAGATGAGACAGGAATGAGAATATGGAAGACACAATACGGAAAACACAGGGTGAAACTACACTTGCAAACAATAGTGACAATATACCAAAGAAAACACAGGGCAACACTGCAAGTGCAAATACTTGTATCAAACATGACCTACCTCCATACGGTGTATTTCAGCTGTCATGGCTCTGATCTCGCCCTGACCAACCTCCGAGTCTACAGTAGCCTTGGCTTCCCTGGCTAGCTGAGTCTTCTTCTCCCATAACATGATCTGTCGTCTGGAAAGGAACAAGTGTTAGAAAGAATCACAATGAGTCGACCACAGTGTTTGTGAAGGTACGAGGGGGTTGATCAAATAGATGTCATATAAGTATTTTTTATAGCCCTTTCGAGACAATTGACCATATTTTGCGGTTTGGCTCAATAACTGCTGATTTTGAGCCCAAAAAATATACCAGATGCATGAGTAGAAAGAGCAAAAATTTCTGCACACACTTTGTCCATTTTTTTTCCATGACCATATTGCGTTTGATGCCAGGCATGTTAAAAGGAGAATGAGCTTTAAAATCCTTATATTGGCAACACACTGAGAGTTTCAAAATCATTGTCTTTTTATCGAAATTGGCAATTTTTTCAACTTTTCGACAAAGTTTGTAACCATGTATTTTATTTTCAAAGACATTACATTTTATTAGAACCATGTAGCATTAGATGAAAGATATTATTGTTGCCAATTCAAAGAGCAAAATGTGATCAATTTATCCCTTCAATAATTTCTATCATGAAAGGGTTAATATAGCACATGTACAGAACTAGAAATATCACTGAAGATGATGATTAATACCCCCGCCCCGTGACAACAGCCTTTCTTGACTTTTGGTCGAAAACTGAGGAAGTAGTTCGATCCGCAAGATTTTTCCCTGATTTACTGCCATAGATATGCCGTTTCCATGGCAACGCAGCTTCCGACACATCAAAAAAATATGTTGTACACATCTTCCCAGTAAGACCAATGTGTGTACCAAATTTCATGACTTTCGGTCAAAAACTGAGGAAGTAGTTTGATCCGCAAGGTGTTTCCTTGATTTTCTGCCATAAATATGCCGTTACCATGGCAACGCAGATTCCGACTCATCCGAAAAATATGTTTTGCACATCTTCCCACCAAGACCAATGTGTGTACCAAATTTCATGACTTTCGGTCAAAAACTGAGGAAGTAGTTCGATCCGCAAGATTTTTCCCTGATTTACTGCCATAGATATGCCGTTTCCATGGCAACGCAGCTTCCGACACATCAAAAAAATATGTTGTACACATCTTCCCAGTAAGACCAATGTGTGTACCAAATTTCATGACTTTCGGTCAAAAACTGAGGAAGTAGTTTGATCCGCAATGTGTTTCCTTGATTTTCTGCCATAAATATGCCGTTACCATGGCAACGCAGATTCCGACTTATCTGAAAAATATGTCTTGCACATCTTCCCATCAAGACCAATGTGTGTACCAAATTTCATGACTTTCGGTCAAAAACTGAGGAAGTAGTTCGATCCGCAAGGTGTTTCCTTGATTTTCTGCCATAAATATGCCATTACCATGGCAACGCAGATTCCGACTCATCCGAAAAATATGTCTTGCACATCTTCCCACCAAGACCAATGTGTGTACCAAATTTCATGACTTTCGGTCAAAAACTGAGGAAGTAGTTCGATCCGCAAGATTTGCAACGGACCGACCGACCGCCCGCCCGCCTGCCCGCCCGACCGCCCAACCATCGACTGATTCCTATATACCCCCTTCAAACTTAGTTTGGCGGGGGTATAATGATTGTGAAAAGGGGGGAGGGTTTGTAATCTTTCAACCACAGGGTTGCGGGTTTAAATGCTTGCCTGATAATTTTGGTGTTCTGTAGAAAAGGAAACTTTATCTACATTCCCTTTAATGCAACCCACATGTAGAAAATGAAAGGACAATCTATTTTAAATACCGACTGGTATACTAGTTTTAAATTAAACAGGTGGAATTAAAAGAAACATATTACATCTTGATCTATAAGTGATGTCAGGAAGTGGCATTTGTCCATAATGTTGATCGCTTTTCACAAAAATAAATCAATCGATCTCCTACTCGAATCAAAGATATTGTGATACTTTTAATCAAGATTTGAAGGGGGAAAAGAAGAAAAAAAAGTGACTTTTTAACCTCCAAAAGTGACAAATGCTTTTAGCAACTGTGAGAGTGCATCATACTTACTCTGCCTCTACCAAGCTGTTGAGAAGTCTCTCTTTCTCCTCACCAAGTTCATCTAGCTTGGCCTGCATCTCAAGAGATTCCCTCTCTGCCTCCTGCCAAGATCAAATATGAAGTCAAAAGTCAAATACAGAATACTTAAACAGTGGTTGTAACGACGCATCACTTGAAATGAAAACTTGTTTGCAACATGACTAATATTTAAAAAAGATAAGTTCCAGCTGTCTTTCACAACTCTTTGAATACGATGAATTCTCAGTTCATCAATTAGCAGTGGCAATCTAATGGTATTTAGTTTTGATAATATCTCTAATTGTGGAGTTACTACTTAGGTATGAATAAAATTCTCATTAATCTCACTGAAAACAAACATTACTTTTTCCCTAACTTGATGTCAATTATTTTTCTTAAACCTTTCAAGGATGGTTCTGTCTCAAGACAAATTAATAAGAACATATAAGTCAACTCCTTTGACTCAACGTCAACAAGTGAAATAGTACCTTTAACCAACATTTCAAAGCAGGAAAAAAAAAAAAATCAAAAAAATCAAACCTTTCATAATTCATTAAGGGCTGGTCACATTTGTCCGATAGCGATAACAATAACAAGATTTTTCATTAAAGGTACACCCTAGAGCTGCCCTACTATTAACCCGTTGACTACTGAATTCTCTCTTTCCCATAGGCTTGATACAGGGACGACTCGGTTCCCGTAGCCAGTGGGTTAACAGACACGAGCATACTCACACGAACTCACCATACAGTAAGGTGTACCTTTAATTGAAATCTTGTTATAATATTGTTATCGGACAAATACGACCAGGCCTTTAGTCCGCAAAATGGAACCATGTAAAGCATACCCTGAGGGAGAGCACAAAGTCATTCTCAATGAGAACGTTGTCCTGCTGCAGGTCCTGTCTGATCTTGCCTTCCCGCGTGAGAAGCTGGTTGAGTTTCAGCATGTCGTTCTGCATGTTCTGAATGCTCTTGTCCACCGTCTTGCGATCGTACAGCTGCCCTTCAATTTCACCTAAAGGAAGAGAGAGAAAAAAAACCAATGTCATCTTGCTACTTTTGCATTAACTCTGTGACTTGTTAATGGCAATGCATACAGAACTTTCCTATGTTTTAAATGACAAGCAAAAACTATTATTCACCAGAAGTTCTGCTGTAACTATTAGGGAGAAATAGATTTACAAATCGACATAGATGACTGAGAAAATATTTTTACACAATCAGTTAGTGACCTTTTTGCTTGCTTTAATCTGCAGAAGAATATATTTAGATTTGTGAAAATAAGCTGGTTCACCAGTACTGGAATTTAATATGAAAATCAGAATCATCATTATTACCATCATCTACTTTCACTGAAAATCATTACAAAAAACAAATTTAAAAATGCTACAACAACAAGTGCTCTACCACAAATCACTTGAACTGTAATTCTCATCTTTTCTCACAGCAACATCATTACCATCACTATCACCATGACAACCATATCATCTAATTCTGATCCTCATCTTCTTTCACAGCATACTAATTCAATCACTACCACACTCTATCATTATCACAATCACCAGACATCACCACTTGATCACTTACTTTCAATCCTCATCTCATCACTACCACGGCCTCCACCAATTTTAACCATAAATCTCTGTTCAATAATTCACACCTTTAACATTAATCCCACCACTGATATATCACTGCCATTACTACTGCCATCACTACCACCATAACTTATTTCTAATCCTCATCTTTGTCCCCGATGATTATTAGCATCTGCATCACCAAGATCACCACTTCTGCTATCAAGGCATTGGATACCAACTTTGAATCTTGAGAAACAGTACTATTCAGCATCTTCATCACTACCATTACCGCCACCACCACATCACTTTTTTTACCTTCAATCCTCATCTTCTTCTGATGGAGGATGGTGAGAGCTTTCTTCATCCTGTCCACCTCCATCTGTTGGTTGTCCTTGTCCTGGGTCATCTTCACCAGCTCACCCTGCTGCCTCAGCCAGAACTGCTGGAGGTCAGCGATCTCCTGCGTCCTGGTGTCGATGTTCTTGGTTAGGGCGTTGACCTCCTGCTCCAGAGGGCCCAGCTCTTCACCCTGCACGGAACACAGTCACAGAAATGTATATTTATAAACTGACAGAACAAAACAAGGTAGTAGAAGTATGGTACAGTGAAACCTGTATATAAAGAGCACTGAATGAAGACAAGAAAAATGGTCTTTTATAGGCAGCCCGTCTTTAGGTACAATTTCCTCCAATGCTGGTTTCAATGAGATATTCAGTTCAAGGAATACAAAAATTGTGATCTTCAAAGACAGGTGGTCGCTTATGGAGGTGCGACACCTTATAACAACACTCCTTTATGGTACTTGTAAATTGTCATTTATTAATCATAAATAATTGTTTTGTTTTCACTTTGACTGGACCTCCCTTGTGATTTGCAAGAGGTTGCACTTCCTGACAAAACAAGTGTCATGTAATAGAAATATGAGCTTATGACAGGCACGCTACACAGTTATGATCTCTATATACCTGTATGACCGTGATATGTGACTTACACATCTTAAACATGTGCAAGGACCTACAGAATAACATTTTCACAGGCTGCATCATGACACAAAGAACAAACTTTAAGAATAAAACTGGATTACAGATTACCAGATTGAATTTTCAACAAAAGAACACACACAAAAATGTAGACCTTAAATACTGTACGTCACTAATAATTAGTAGTGTGCATCTTTACACTATGGCCCGTATTCTGAACTCTGGTTTAACTTTTACCGCGGTCTAAGTGTGGTTTAAACTCAGTCTAAAACTGCCCTTTGAACCATAGTATTAGAAAATTACATTCTGAAATCCGGTTTAACTTAAACTCCAGTCTAGTATGGCTTAACTTTGTACAGAAATTTAGACTGGACTTACGGTTTTAGTCAGTTTTGATTAACCCTATCAGGACCAAAGTCAACAATACTATGTACAAAGTGAATAGTATTTTCGTCTTGTGGTAACGAGAGGGTTAAAGCTCTGGCTTAACTTAGACTGGAGTTTAAGTTAAACCAGAGTTCAGAATACGGGCCCATGATTATACAACATTTGAAGATGGTGAAAACACCTTCACTTGCAAAGAAGCCTTACGCATAATGGCAAGATTACTTACACCTTGAGCACTCATCACTGCCTCTATCTTCTTGTTGTACTGGTCGATGAGCCCCTGCTTGCGCTCGATGACGGCATTCCTCTTCACAATCTCACCCTCGCTGCGAGAGATGATCTGGTTCTTCTCATGGATCTCGCCGTCGAGGTCCTTGAGACCCTTACGTAGCTGTTCCACCCTGGTGTTGGTATTGGAGAGGTCTAGGGTGTCCTGGGAGATCTCGTTCTCAACCTTAGCTTTGGCAGCTTCCTGCATTACGAAGGACAGACATGGCGAGTTTATAATTAGGAAAGAATGGAAAAATGTGATGTGAAATCTGAATTTTAATGTCTCTAGAATTTCAGACTGTGTACGATGAAGGCAGTGTATGTCAACATTACTGATTAAAAATTAAATGTTTTCGACAAAAAGCAGATCACTGCCAAAAAAGAACAACCAAATAACGTATTCAAGAGGTTTAATACTCAAGTTTCTGTATCTGAAACAAAATGCTTATGATTCCAAAAGAATCATCTTGTTTTTCTAATGTCTGCCGAGGACGAGAATGATGTTCCCCCACTTTATGATTCTACAAAAATGTGTAGCACACTGATGTGAATCTATGTGACAGTCAAGGCAAACCATTAAGCCAGAGCGCGTTGAAAGAGAGAGTTGTTAATAAGCCTGCACGTACGTGGTCTTTGTTTAAAACATGGCAGATCATGGAGTTCCCAATAGTTCCCTTTCACGTACATTCTCTATGGGAGGGAACTACTTGAAGCTCCATGAAATGACTGACCAATCAGAACCGACTTCCAGTGTCGCAATTCTCTGTATATGTATAGCTCTGCATTAAGCCATCCAGGAAAATCATAAGAAGACTTCATGATTTCTCTGTGCCTTTTCGGCCTGAACCGTACATCATATGATTTCTAAGTACCCCGAGACCTGGTACCCCTGTCACCAACTACTCCTGTAGCCTCGCTCCCAAATACGGTAGAAAAAAAATCTGCAGCAAAATAAAATAACATTCTTTTGCACCTCACATTTATGTATGTTAAAACACAAATATAGGTGAATATGCCTAGGGGGCTTTGTTACGTGCAGATACTTTTTTCTCATCCCCCATCCCCACTTGCTATTTATTTACACATAAAATAGTTCTTATTTTGCAGCAATAGTTCATTACATCATATGTGAATGAGCTTTAACTCTTTATTTGCCATGGATCAAAACCCTGGACTGCCACATTGTTTGGAGTATATTACACATGTACACTGTAGGTGTGCCAAAAGTCAACTGTGGCAGTCTCCTGGTTGTTCCATTGGTTGACTACAGCCAGTAAAGAGTTAACTCCCACATATCCACCAAAGACTGACCTGATCAGCGATCTGCTTGCGGATGTTGCCAGCCATCTTCTTGGCATAGTGAGCAGCCTTGTCCATGGTGAGCTTGTTCCGGAGAGTGTCCATGATGGATTCCTCCAGCCTTAGCTTCTCCTGGTACTCCCTCTCTATCTGCTTCCTCAAGGCGGTCAGTTCGTTGACTCTCAGTGTGCGGTCCTACAAGGAAGAAAAAAAGAGAACATGATGGAGAATAGGAATAAATGTACTAGGCTTGTACAACTATAGAGCTTACACGCATGTTTGGATGGTGGGATCACATTGAACAAATCCTACAGAGTGGGTCATAAACAAACAAACACCAGGGACAATGGGCATTGGTGACAGGGTTTGTACAAGGTTCTCAAACTAATACATGCAGTGGAGACTATGTGGAAGGACCAAAATTAAGCCCAAAACATAAATGAGCATGTGTATATGACCCTTGGTTGCCTTTATCCGAGCATATCATCTAGACTGTTTGTGACCTTTCAAACAGTAGTGTGCAGAATGGTCGATTTGTTGACTGCTCTTTTTGCCTTTGAAGAGAAAGAAACATGAGAAATAAAACATTGACAATGGTAGCATTTACTCCATTCCAAACTCCCAGAAAAATAAGAGATTTCAAAATCACTGACCAGCTGCATGGTAAGCTTCCCAAAGTCGAAGATGAAATTGTTATTTCTATCTGCATATTTCTGAATATGAAAAGCTTGTGAATACAGTACACAGCATACAGTTTGGGGAGTTTTCCCAATTAGCAGGTCAATATTTTTGTTAAAAAGGGCCGGTCAACAAGTAAAGGGGGCGGTTGCTTCAAAATTCCTCACTAAAGTTTTCGTCCCAGTCTGCCCTGACAGCACAGATAACTTTTGCAATTTACATGTATGTTCTATTACATTAAACATTTTGACTTTACTTGGGAAATTGAAATTAGTTCATTAAAGATTTTGATCGAAAGATATTCTCTTGTTCGTTTATAAATAGGAAGGAGGTTCACAAGTACGAACGGTCGAACTAGAACTTACTGTAGTTGCTCTGTTGAGGGCCTGTTCCGTCTCGTGCAGCATACGTGAGTAGGTGCTGTACTCCTGCTTGATCTTCTCCTGACGATCCTGGCTGGTGGCTATCTGCTTCCTAAGAGAGTTGATGTCTATCTCGTTCTTCTGGAGGAGCAGGGTCAATGTCTCGTTGTTCTCCTGTTCTTTCATGATAGACTTCTTGTAGCCTTCGATCTCTGTGGCAAGGGACATGATGTGTTGCTTCTGCTGGCTGTATGGATAAGGAGAGGAATCAGATTGTCTTTGAAATACATGTGATGTAATGAAAATCATGATAATATGGCTTTATACCACAGTTTCTATCACACTTACTAGTATGTACAAATGATACACTGTAATAATAATCATATTAACACAATTTTGAAGAGTAAATTTCAGGATCACAGGGCATCCATGGTTTTTAGCATTAATCAACATTTGATCAGAACAGTCTATTGATTCAATAGAGGTCACAGTTTTTATACATGTACTTCTTGACTTCATCCATATTTAAATCATGAATGCAACTCGACTTCCAATTACTGAAGCAAAGCAAATTCATCCTTCAGCTCTACGTTAATAATATGGTAAGAAAAAGAAGTATCAAGCAGGGACTTATTCCAAAATACTTCTCAATTTACAATAATCAAGTTCTACATCTTCTCTTCTACATGTACCTTACCAGTGATTTGAAAATTGCCTATATCATAATACAATAATTCTTAAAGTTATTGTGTTTGTTACATTATCATCATCATTCTTAAAGTTATTCTTTTTGTTACATTATCATCATCATGTGTCTTAAAGTTAGTGTTTTTCGTTAAATAAATAATACAACCCCTTTTCTATCTGATCATTATTAAAGTTCAAACGTTCTGTAACGCCATTAGGGATGAATCAAGAATAAACTTAAGGTAATCACTGTCACTATCAGCATCATTGACAATGACATTGTCCTTGTGATTATCGATTGTCATCACTATTGCCTTACTTGAGAGCTTCTTGCATAGCAGCATGAGCTTCATCCCTGCGTCTCATTCCTATCAAACTGCTGTTCCACTGCTGAAACAACTGTTTCTTTTCAAGATTGATGGACTGCAAATCGCAAGGGCAAAAACAAATTCAAGATTACACTGAAGAGCATGATCGGTTAGTCAGTTTAGTTAAACATTTGATATATTTTGAAAGTTTGAAGGCCTGTAGAAAATAAGTGTTTAATTGAAGAGAGCTATTTTATGTGTCATTATGAAGGGCGTCAATGAAGGAGTTAAAATTGGATAAAATTTGGATCAACAAAATGCCTACTCTTCACAATCAGGCTCTGATGGCTATTTATACACTTTACCATTTTACTCTAAAGAAGTGGTTTCTGAATATGGGTATTAAAAAGAGAATATGATTATAGTTTTAAATTCTCTGTTCCATTTACCTTCAAACAGTGACTTCTAACATGGAAATGCACTACTTTGTGGATACATGTAGATATCTGCAATGTATTTACAGAATTAACGTCAGTCTTTTGGCTTTTGCACCATCTATTTTCTTTCCAAGTGAATTAAATTAGATACTAAATTATATTAATACTTTTACATAAAGCTTCTTGGCCCTGTTGCATAAAACTTACCATTAACGGTAACTTTGCCATCAATGGTAACTCCCATGGAAACCTTGATTTTGATTGGCTGTCGAGTGATGTTACCATGGTAGTTATCATTCATAGCGGAGTTACCATTAATGGTAATTTTTATACAATGGGGCCCTGATGATTTGAGGAGTAAAACATGTTTTCTTTTCCCATAGAACAGTCAGAAAAAGCAACATCTATTGACTGTATTCCAATGAAGATAAGTATTTTTGCAAAGTTATTCCACAACCCAACGACAACAATTCAGGGTGTACTTGCAAATTGTCAATGCAAGCAAATGGAATTCATCTCTTAAAATTATGCTGTCAATACAGTGGTTAAATCTGATCTGACTTACCTCAATTTCCATCCTTGCTTCCGAAAGGGCCTCCTTAGCTGCTTTCGTCTCCTCTGACTGAGCTGAGCTCTGTGCCTCATAGAGGGCAATCTGTTCCCTTAGTTTGTCTACTGTCTCAGTGAGGCGGTCAACATAGAGATCCTGAAAATAACAGCGATATGGTGGCATTATTTATTGGAATGAGAAAATTTGTGGGGTTTTTTTTGTTGGTATTCAATGGCTTATACCCCTCGACCTTCCCTTTCTCGCTAATCTTTTTAATCTAGTGGTGAAATTGAAGATAGGATTACATAAATATCCAAATTATATTAACGATGATTCTATATGATGTATGATGTCAAATGTGATCAAAGCACTGATAAATGTGATAGTACTCATGGACAATAACTAATAACAATAATAGCTGTTTTTTATATATAGTTATATATTTCTTATGTATTTCTTATATTTTATTATTATTAGTACTGAATCTAGGTGATGTAAGATGTCAAATGTGATCAAAACACTGATAAATGTGATATTACCCATGGACAATAATAATAATAATAGCTGTTTCCTATATATTATTATATATTTCTTATGTATTTGTTATATATTATTATTATTATTACTACTGGATCTAGGTGATGTATGTCAAATGTGATCAAAACACTGATAAATGTGATAGTACTCATGGACAATAATAATAATAGCTGTTTCGTATATATAAAATTATATATTTCTTATGTATTTCTTATATACACTGTATTATTATTATTTCTACTGAATCTAGGTGATGTATAATGTCAAATGTGATCAAACCACTGATAAATGTCATATTAACAATGGACAATAATAATAATAGCAGTTTCCTATATATTATAATATATTTCTTATGTATTTCTTATATATTTCTTATATATTATTATTACTTCTACTGAATCTAGGTGATGTATAATGTCAAATGTGATCAAAACACTGACAGATGTGACACTACCCAAGGGCAATGTACTAGTTGTAATGATGTCAAATCATTTTAAGTGGGATAGTTTTGATGGTTTATTTTACCCGACTGCTAAGAAAGCATGCGTATGCTTGGAAGTAAGCAACCAGGGGACCGACTGTTTCATGTCCTCTCTGAGGAACTTGGTAATGAGGATTAATGCCTCACCAAAGGGCACTAGCGCATCCACTTGGTTCCTCCAGTTACGAGACCACTGATCTGCCATTGAGCCATCGCATTTATATGTACACTTCATTTCAATTTACCTGTTTCTGTTTGTCTTCTTCAGCCTTGGAGACCTCTGTGTCAGCCTTCTCTGCAGCTCTGCGCATCACAGCGATGTCTCCTCTGATATCCTCCTTGGCATTGGTCATGTAGTAGAGATGAAGGGCTAGGTTCTCCACCTCTGTCTGTAGTGCAGAAGCTAAAAACCAAAGTGACACAAGATTAAAATCGGTCATTCTATTAAAGGAGGCTTGGCATCCCTGATGTTGGGAAATGAACGTGATAGATATATTTTTTCTGCTTAAGAGCCAGATGGGATCTTTAACCCTTTTGTGACAAGAATTATTGAAGGGCTAAATTGATCACATTTTGTTCTTCAAATTGGCAACAATAATATTTTTTCTTTCAGTGCTACATGGTTCTACTAAGATGTAATGTCTTGGGAAACAATGTACATGGTTAGGAACTTTGTCGAAAATGGCCAATTTTGATTAAAAAAAAACAATGATTTTGAACCTCTCAATGTGTTGCCAATTTAAAGTAGAACTTTAATGATTTTAAATATTGGCTTAATACTTATTATTGCATAGATGGCATAAATTAAACAAGGTTATCCAAATTCAACGCTTGGAAACATTTGAAGTAATGATTATTATCAATTATAAAACGGTAAAATACAGCCCCCGATATAGCAGCTGAAGAGCTCCTCGAACGCTGCTGAGATATATGACGACACACCATGGACCAGTCCTGTCTAAGCAGATGATGTCCCATAACATCTTACACATTTTCAGAGCCTATTTTGTCATCTCCTCTTCACTTATTTCTCTTCCTTCACTAGCGTCAGTCTTAATGTTAGTCTGTTGCCTCACTCTTAAAGGGGAATAAAAGGCAACAAACATTAGCCTATAATCATGTAGATAATTGTCAGCCTATTACAAATATCTTGAAATTACTCGTTTTTGATTATTTAAGAAGGAGAACAGTGTCTCCAAAAGTTGCAGTTTCCTTGCTTGACATTATCCCATGGGGGCTGCCATTTTCTTTACAAAGTAATGTCAGAACAGTTCTATTTGTGAGATACCCACTGACCTATACACTAGCTACCGTGACACTCATGATCAGCTGTGGAATGCATGACACTGAATTTTCTCATAATAAACCATTTTTGTAGTCATGTACATTCAAATAAAGATACTTTTATCCTGTCATATAACCTATTTGTGTCAAGATATTTGGTTCAGCTGTTTCTTTTGTTAAGCTCGATTTGGCATGCAATTGTAAGTTGCTTGGTCTGACAAAGGTTTGTGAATTCTTTAAAGAAGTGACAAAGATCTACAACTGCTCTTAGATATCACCTGTGGGAGACAATGGGGGTACCAAAATGGCTGCCATTTTGCATGGGTGGCTTTAGTTGTATAATAGCTATTCATTATGCAACATCTTATCCATTGTGTACAGGTAAATGGACATGTACCGCAATGACATCACAGTTTCTTCAAAATGGCAGCCCCCATGGGATAATATCTAGCAAGAAATCTGCAAATTTTAGAGAGACTGTTCTCCTTACTGAGTAATCAAATTAGAGTATTTTCAAGATATTTTGAACAGGCTGACAATTTTCCACATGATTATCAGCTAATGTATGTTGAGTTTCATTCTCCTTTAACTTCGTGTATGGTATTATTTTGATGAAAAATGCAGCGTTAAAAAAATAAAGGAATCAGTCACTTGTAAACAAAATAAGACACCATTGTATTTTCAGCTGCTTGCACCGGGGCATGTTCGGCGTTTCAAGAGGGAACGAATACCATCCTGCTATTATTCGGAGGGCTTTTCAATTTGAAAGTGGGGTTTATTTCATTGATCATTGACCCTTCTCCTGTGTATTTACAATCAAACGGTTTTAGCTATCAGAATCAGTTTCACTTTCCCTTTATAACGGTGTGAAATAAGGTCATGTTTAAATACACCAAACTCTTTATAATTTGATAAATAATTGCATTGCAATTACGTTCATTCATTATAGGACGTCGTCTGCTTAAGCAGGATCGATCCCGAGTGTGACGACATCAAAACATCGCTATATTTCTGGCGAATCCTCGGATATTCCAGATGCTGAGAAGAGCTTTTATTTGTGTTGTTTTTATAATCATCAGATATGCAGTTGACATAAAACTTATACGATTGCCATCTGTAAGCTTCCCAGTTTCTAGTGATACATTAATTGCCATATTTGTGATTTTCTTTGAATAGCTACTTTAAGAATTTTAAAGCTTATTATCCCTTATCAAATTCCTGGCATCAAACACAATATGGTCATGCAACAAAAAAAGGACTTTTTGCTCCTTCTAACCATGCATCTGGTATATTTTTTAGGGCTCTGGATCAAAAGTTATTGAGCCAAACCACAAAATGTGGAGTGATGTCACAAAAGGGTTTAACACAGAGTTTAACACCCTTCTGGCTCTAAAGAGACTATTTGTCAGCATGATTGGACAATTCAGAGAAACAAACGTGTGAATGCATTATGGTAAAATTACTTCCTTATGTTGTCTCCTCCTTCTCTCTACTTCCCTTCTTGTCAATTACCTCCTTTATCTTTTAAATTTCTATTTTCAAAGCTTGTGCACTGTAAATGCAGAAATATTTGCGGTATATTAATTTTCGCGGATTTCGTGCTATTTTCAGCGTGCGATTTCTTATGCTTGTTTTGAATGGACGCTGCATTGCGCGCTTCATCTGATTAATACGTGTTTGCATCCAATTCATTTTAGAGTGCGAGTGAGTAATTGTGCAGCGCAAATTCATGAACCTGCGAATATGCTTTTGGGTCACTCAGCGCGAAAATTTAATCACGCGAAAATAACAGCATATCCCTGTTTTCTATGTTTGAATTCTTTGTAAGCATCATCACTTGACAATATATTGGCTCCTATTCCCCCTACATGTATGCCTCTTTCTCATCCTTTATTCCCCCTCTCTTGTTCTATTTTTCTTTCTTCTTCTCCTTCATGTTTCTTTTCATCTTCTGCTACTGAAAAAAGCATGATCCCTCTGAGTGATCATGATGAACATCCTTTTTGACCTTATTCCACTATAAACTCATCTGCTGAGAGCCCAAAAAGGTGTTAACTCTGTTTTGAAATGTGTGAGTTAGCACACTTCTGGGCCGCATTTCATAAAACTTGTTCAGTAACAACTGCCACATTTCTATTACAAATTTTCTCCCAGCCAATCAGATGCAAGGATTTCAGTAGCTTATAACAGTTATTGCAAGTTGTTATTAATAAGTTTTATGAAATGGGGCCCTGGCTCTCAACAGATGAATTGAACCTGTTGACAATGAAGTACATAAAAGCAGATCGGCCTACTCACATTCTTTTCTCTGGTTATTGACATTCTGCTGGGTCTTCTTGTACATATCCCTGACCTCTCTCAGCTGTTCTTCGCACTGCGCCCTCATCTGTGAGAGCTGTCCCATCTGGTCATGTCTCTTCTCCAGGAGCGTCTGCTGTCGAGCCAGCTCCTGCTGCATGCCGTACAGGTTGACTCCCAGCTCTTCCCTGTCCTTGAGCTTGTCCTTGAGGGCCTCCTTCAGCTCCCGCACCTCCAGCTCCACCTTCTCCAACTGCTTGGTCAGGTGACCCTTCAGGGCACCTTGGAAGCGTCTCATCAGGGGCTACATGTAGGTATTGAGGATAATAAGAGGAAAATGGTTTTAGGATCAGATGCCAAAGTCAGGTTGAGGATGAGTGCTGCATAAGAATATCTCCTCTTTATTAACTTTTTTTTTTTTTTTTGGGGGGGGGGGAGGGGGTATTTATGAACCATACCATGATATTCTTTCTGATACTGAATGATGTGCAAAATGCAAACTAGAAACATTGATATTGATAATCTTTGAGATCAATTTATTTCAAGTTTTCGACTGCCCCCAAAAGAAAAACAGGGAGATCCTCCACAAAATTAAACACATATTTCAGTTCTTGACAAATGCAATAAATGATACTGCAAATGTCGGAAATTGAAAGAAATATGAATATATAGCTCCAACCTGCTCGATTTTCTTAGCTCTTACCTTGATTGCATTTCTATGCAATATAAACCAATTTTAAAAGGTTAAAAGTTAATTTAAATATATCATTACAGGGCTTGCCCTTAACTTTTTTTTTAAGGTGGCCAGCAGGGCCACTTGAGCATGAAATCCAGGTGGCCAAATGGATTTTCAGGTGGCCCGGATGCATTGCTGCATTTTATTCAATTGAAAAATAATGTATCCTACGGCTAGCCTATGCGAAACGAGTTAATAAAACAATTTTGTTATATAATGTGTTTTGGAATCAGTTCATATAATTAAATTTTGGCAAACCCGGAGAATAGGGTTTTACAGTGCGGAGATCGGCAGAGACAAAAATGAACACATGTTACAAGTTCATAATCAAGTTCAAAACAACTTGCAAATATATTTTAAATCAAGTAATTAATGCTGTGATATATCATATTGTCCTCTTGGCTTTCAGATTTGTAGTTGTTTGATGAAAATCATAACGATTTTGGCCAGAAATGGAGTCAAACTCGCAAATATTTCATCGCTGAATCTGGTGCAAGATCGTCGCCGCCGCCGCCGCCGCCGCTGGACTACATTTGCTTGCACACAAATGAATACAGCACGCGCAGACCGCGGCCCCTATTCTCCGGGTTTGCCTAAAGTTTTATAACTAAACTATTTTTTGACTTTATAATGGTTACTTACTCCAGTTTGCATCAAGACAAATCATATCATATTCACTTAGATAATTGACAATTGCGTAACGAAAGTAGCTAGTAGCGGTAGCGGGTTTAAGCAAGATGTATTCGCACATGCGAATGCTGTTTTGGTACACACAGGACCATTCAAAATAATTGTTTGTATCTTGTTGCAATCCGCAGTAAACGAGGAGTTCGACCAGGCGATTTACAGATGAGAATTATCATTAATTTCATAATTTGGAAAATAATGGCTTGATATAAGAATGGAATGTCATATAAATTAAAGGACAGTTCCGGAAAAGATCTAAAGAGCCAGTGCTCTCTTTGTGAATTATTTTAAATCGGATCTTCTATACGTAATTAAGTAAATTATAGAATATTGCTTTTTTATCTGGTCTGTTATATTTTGACATTATTTCATGGAAAAAATGGACGTCACAGGCAACAACATTTTTTTTAATTGGCCTATCGGCGAGCACCAGGCCGGACGACCAACCTGTCAGAGTGAGCGTCTGGAATTTGTCAGCAATAGTCTGTATCACAGACGCTTTCAAAATGTTTTAGATTTTGAGTCAATCTGTTATGATATCATGATTTTATCAATGATGCATTCTTGTTGTTATAGATAAAAGACAGAATAAAGATGGATAAAAAGAGAAGAAAGAGAGGACGAGAATCGTGCAAAGACTGAAACCAGTGAAAGTGCAAACTATCATGACCGTTTCAGATTCACAATAATACATATTTATTTTTCTTTATCAACCAACGTCGGCCTGCGCTTTAGCCTGGTCTAGGGTAGCGTTTGTTATTTCTTAGCATAGTTCAGGCCATCAGCGTCAAGTCAAATCAACTACACCCATTCAAGATTTTAGTCTTGGTTTGAAAATGGGAGTCTTGCAGTGGCGGCACCAGGATTTTTAAAGTGGGGGGGGGGCCAGGGCAGACAAAAACATTTTCCACCCTTTTATTTTTTTTCACTCCGAAAATTATTGGGGGGGGGGGGCAAAGGTTCTGCCCCCCTCCCCCTTGGTGCCGCCACTGGAGTCTTGTTGTTTTATAAACACTCGCAGTGCCCGGGTGATTGTTAAATCATTGTTACTATTGTAGCTATCCTATATATTCTCATACATGCATTATTTTATTGTTCATATGTATCTGATGTTTTCTGAAGAAACAAAGATAAATAAACTTGAAACTTTAAACTTGATTCACATGGTTTCATTTTGAGAAATTGTTAACGCCACCGACAGCTCCGCTGCCTCTGTAAAAGATAAGGCGGCAAAAAATCACATCGCAAGGACAACGCGTACGACGCACATGGTCTTGATCTTAGTGCTAGTTTGAATTCCAATCGTTTACAATAAATCTATTATTTAAAAAACCTGATTGCAACTGTATTTCACAACTAGAACAGACTGATTGGGCATTCCAGTAAAGTGCTCACCGTAGCTGGAGACTCCATGCGGACATGCGATCGGGAGCAGCTGGAGAATGCGTTCTATAGGTGGACTTTATTAAAATAGTTATGGATCATTATGCACTTGACTGGAATACAGACTAACGCTTATAATATGTGGTGGTTGAGTCATATAGAATCGCGCGCGCGGTCGATCGCTGCAGCTGCAAGTATATTGAATTATGTGTACGTACAATACTGTATAGTCGATCCACTGCACTACGTACACCTATACCGGTACGGTATAGGCGTACGTACGTACACGTAGTGCAGTGGATCGACACATAATTCAATGCATGTTTCATTGTGCTAGCGCTGTGACTCCTACTTGATGTAGATCTAGTAGTAGTTAAGATTTTTTTATACATGCGTGATATGTTCGTGTTTCATCGGCAGACTTATTACAGAGTTATAAAAGTAAACAATTTCAAGTACATAAAAGATACACACAGACGTACTACATGTATTTTCACAACATTCAAAACACATTACACTTTACAGTTGCTTATTTTTTAGGTGGCCAGCCGGGCCACCTATCCGGCAGTTTCGGGTGGCCCGACGCCGTTTCAGGTGGCCATTGGCCCCGGGCCAGCCGCTAAGGTCGAGCCCTGCATTAACTGCAGGTCTGTTACATTAAACTCGTTCCTTCTTGCAAATTTGTTTTTATAATGAAATAAAACACAATATAAATATTATTTTGAATATTGAAAGACCAAGTTTCATGACTCTAAAGTCTGACTAATTGAATCACAAAGTAGATTTTTTTTTTGCAATCATGATTATAACTTGTCCATAAATTGACCCCCATTAAAAACTCCCCAACGTTTATAATTTGACAGCTACTATCACAGAGATGTAATACTTACATGTTCTGGATCCAGGACCACCATCTCACTCTCATCATCAGATGCCTCAGAGTCTACATCATAGTCTTCATCTCTGCCTCTACCAAACCTTGGTTGGTATTCCTCCTCCTCCTTCACCTCTCCTCCCATCATCTGGGCCGTATCCATAGGAGGGATGCTGGTGTAGCCCTGGGGGAGGTCATCTATGAGAGAACATAATATTACATATTAGAAATTTGTGATTGATCACATTCACAATGTAGTGTGATTAATTTGTTGTTTAAACATGAATTTAAAGTAATAAACAGTAAAAAAAAACACTAGCATACCTTCATATAAGAGGGGGTAGATTTAATACAATGGGACTATTTCTCATTTTTAAAACAATAAGTTTTTTTTTAATACAACTTCAAACTGAAATTGTCAATAAAACATGACCAATAGTAAAAAAAGTTTGAATTATTTCTAAAAAGCAAGAAATCTCTTTAAATGCAGTATCAAATTTGGGGGCAAAAGTTGTCAATTAATTTGATTCCACTGAGATATATACAAACAAAAATTCACATTTTGAAGAGGAAAGGTGGTGACAGCCGTATTTCAAATTCCCTTCGATACATGGGTGAAATTGAAAGACAAAAAAAGATTTTGGAATAGTCATTCAAACCTTGTTCAGGTATGCCAGCAGGCTCTGGTTCCAGTTGCAGAGGAAGACCCACATCTTCTTCTTCCTGAACACCAGGAGGTGATGCGGGGGGTGAGACGGGGGGAGCAGCGGGGGGTGCAGCAGGGGATCTTCTCTCACCAGACTGGGGCCTCTGGGTACTTGACCCCGATCTTCTGGACCCGGACGCTGGTCTCGCACCTGCTGACGTGGGCCTCCCACCAGCTGAAGGGGGCCTGGTAGCAGACGAGGGCCGACCAGCTGAGAGGGGTCTCCCTGCAGAAGGTGGGCGGGTGGCTGAAGGGGGTCTTTGAGTAGCTGACGGGGACCTTTCGGTGCCAGATGGGGGTCTCTGTGATGCAGAAGGGGGGCGCTGTGTACCTGACGCTGGCCTTTCTTCAGCCTGTGGTGTGGGAGCAGCCTCCTGTAAAGAATTTCAGGATTGTATAAATGATCATGATTGAAACCAAGAATTAAAAAAAAAAAATCTGTCAAAATAAACACAATGACATAAACATTAACCCACAATTCGTCTGAATATATACAATATTTTTTTCCCAGGAGTGAAATAGCACACAAGGTTCAAGGACAGTGCATAACTTATGCACCTATCAATTGTAAGACGCACCCCTCGACCCCCGGGAAAGGTGCGTCATGGTTGGGTAATTTACCAACAAATGAATGACGCAGGGTATGGTCATGGAAGCATTTGGTCAGTCACAGCATGGAGAATGGGGTGCGTCATAGTCGGTCATTTTACATGGGTGCGTCATAATGCCTCGCTATGTTTACAAACGGGTCTGTCCGCGCAATACTCACCGCGTACCGGGCTTTTAAACATGCAAACTCCTTGAATATAAAAAAAAATATATTGACATGGAATCTATACTTTCGCACCGGGCGCCCAAAATCGAGTTTGATGACATCAAATAAAATGGAAACCCCCAAATAATAATAATTGATCTCAAATCCTCTCTCATGCTGTCTTCTGTCTGGGTTCTCAAAAAAGGGAAGAAATAAGGTATTTTTCGTTACTTTGTTTATTTTTACCCCGTTCGTTCCAGCACTGCACTGCGTTGGCTGGTTCGGTTCTTGCCGCGATGATCGCGATCGGTAGCATTTGTGCTAGGCTGGATTGAGACATGAATATTCATGTGTTGACGTCACAAGAATGTCAGCGATTGCACTGTGTGACTTCTGCACATTTTCATATGTCATCGCCGATAATCTTATGACGTCACTTCATGAATATTCATGTCTCAATCCAGCACAGCACCAATGCTACCAATCACGATCATTGCGAGCAGAAACTGAACATAGTCCAGTGCTTGAACGACCGGGGTTGCAAAGTGACGAAAAGTACCTTATTTCTTCGCTTTTCTAAAGAACCTAGACGGAAGATAGCTCGAGAGAGGTTTTGAAACAGGTTTAACGATTATTTGGGGATTTCCGTTTCATTTGATGTCGTCAAACTCGATTTTGGGCGCCCGGTGCGAAAGTATACTAGCGCCGATTTTCTGTCCCGTGCATCATCAGAATTTATTTCCCTTTTCTGTGTAGCATCATAGGGAGATAGCTAGATACGTAAAGAGGGGGAGAGGGAGTCAGAGGGGGGAAAGGGGGTTTATAAAATATGGAAAAGGAGAAAGCCAAAATCGTAATTTTTACGGTTTGTGTGCCCTCGAATTTAAATGAAATAAATTATGATCTCAAGAGTCCAAATTTTGCCAATTTTCAGTTCCCAAGGCCTCGTGGTCCTCGTTTGATTATTAAAGGTTTGAGGAAATATCATCAACGATTTAGATTTTTTTTTTATTTATGGATATGATCTAGCAGCTAGCTCTCCAACACATTGTTTGGTTATAAATTAGTCAAAACAAATAAAATGTAATTTTCTCAATAGATGAATCATTTTCATACCCACTCCTGAAAAAAAAAATAGTCATAACGAACCATTAACAAATTGAAATTTTTAAATGCATTTTATATTACAAGTCAAGTGGCAGCTACTCATATATACGTGTATATATATGACGTCACAAATCAAAAACTTAAAATTCTAGTAACTTTCTTAATCTTTGATGAATTTTCCTAAAACCTTCGCCCGATATTTCCTTTTATTTTTTCTGGCATTGTACAAAGAACTTTTCGTCAGTGTGAACCTCTCCTTCGAAGGGGTTCTATCGCCAGGATGAAAATACTTGTATGTAGATAATTCACTGAGCAAAACACTCAAAATTTCACCAAAATCTGATAGCAAATAACAGTTATTGAATTGTATTTATTTCATTGTTTTGCATGTTTTATTTTAAAAAAAGAAAAAAAAAAGAAAGATGTCATTGAATTTCAAGGATAAGCAATAATTTATGAAAATTTGTATACATGCCGTCATGAATATTCATTAGGTGGGCTGATGATGTCATGTCCCCACTTTTCTTGTTCTAATGTTATTGTATGAAATCATGATTATTTCATATATTCATACATGCACATGTACGCATATATATGTCTCTTTTAATAAAATTGGTTCCTGCAACGAATACCTTTAATATGCATTAAATAAGTTGTCGATTCAACTTTTTCATTTTTGGTAGACAAAATTTGAATAAATATAATTTCATATAATAAAATGCAAAAGAATATTAAAGTGGGGATATGACATCAGCTAGCTCATTGCATATTAATGAAGACATGTACTGTTTCACCGAAAGCAAATGGTTAAAACCTAAAAATATAACTGTTATTCCTTGTCCGATTTTGATGGAATTTCCAGTGTTTATCGGTTCAAATCATATTATGTTCATCCTGAAGTACCCGTCTAAGCTTTAGATCCCTACTATTAAACATGGATTCGGACTGGACATGGACTCATTTCAATATTGGCAATGGCACAGGCCCCTAAGGCTTGACTACTTGAGAATGTGGGGTAAACACGAAATGCTCTATTCATTTATGAAATTATAAGACAAAATGCATTCTTTCTTTTTCTTTAACTGAACTTGTAAAAGTTTAATACAATATACAACAATATGGTATACAGAAAAACATGTTTATGAAGTAAATGATTAACATTTTAACCTCAATCAAATTACTCGACAGCTTTAATTTTGAGAAATAGTGTTACTTTAGTCCTTCTACTGGTTTGCAAAAAGACGCTTCTTTTTTATCTGACATTATTGCTTTGTTATTAAAATTGATTTCTGATGAATGCCACACACATACTTGTATTGCTATGAAAGAAATCCTATATGCTTAAATGATATTTTGCTTTCCTTTTCCACTTTGTAGTTATATTCAAGTCCATGGGAGAGGGAAGTGGCTGTGCAAGTCCCCGTAGTGCAGACAGCACTAGAATTACCAGCTCCAAATAAGAGAAAGTGCCAAGATATTTACAACGGATGAAGAATATACATTTTTATCTTAGTTCTTACTCCACCATATTATGAAATACATTGAATTCATAGTGGAGAATTTTCAAAGCAAATCATGTTTTCGGACATTGCGATGTAGAAAAGTACTTTGAGTTCATCAAATATAAGAGGGAGCACATGCTATATATAATATATGTTTTATAATGAAATTACTAGGATACATGGATACATATATATCACTGTCACCAGAGACTTAAATATATAATTACATATCTGTATTTTACACAATTTGGGGAGGTCTAGGCAATGTCTTGTATAATTTAGAAAGGTTATGCACTCAGGATATAAATGTTTTTTTTCAACTTTATAAACATCATTTTATCTTACAAGTACGAAAGGCACAGATAACCTAAAAGGTATACAACTATGACCATATTAGTAATGTGCCTGAAATCATTTGCTCATGTATTTTTATTGCCTTAAAATATTCTATATTTGTATTGTCCTCTGTAAAATCTGTACTTTTTATGTTTTTGGAACTGAATGAAATTGAGAATAAATCAGTCATAAATTTCAAACTATCAACTGTGTTGTGACACTACATGCATGTCTTTTGTATTTCACAACAAACATAATGATTAATTTATTAATCTTTCCCTGGAGATGGCCAGTGCACATGAGGTTCTTCCACCACCCGTGTATGCAGGTCAACTCTAGGAGAGATGAATAAAATATTCATCTGTGTGTACCTGGTGAACTTAGTAGTTAAAACTTCAAACATTAAGATTCTTCTGAATGCATGATGAGGCAGTCATTATACTCTAATTATTTACTTTGAATAAACTTCCAATGCACAATTTTGTTAAAATACCTTACCATCTATAGTACTTTTGATTTAATTCCAGAAGTTTAATATTTGTATCAAATTGTACACTTATTTGGCTTTCATGTACAACTGTCATGAACACTTTTGGAAAGAAATAAAAAGTACAATGATTGTACAGTTACACACAATTTTGAAATTCTTATTTTGAGTAGATTATTGAAAAATCATCCACAAGAGAGTACATCAGTTAAATGCTATTAACGGTTGTTTTGACTCAACCCTATTTAATTTTGAAACATAAATGTCAGACTTTAAATAAAATGTTGCAACTAATATTAAACACAACAGGATAAACATGGACGGATGTCGTAAAGATTTGGCTGTATTATGGCTTCCCGTATAAACTTTAAGATTATATATATATATATATATATATATATATATACATGTAGGCACACACCTTTTATGAAATAAATTCAGCTGGCTATGAATAGGCACCACTTCATCCATGAATATTGTCCCATTTCATTTGAACAACAAGCAGCATTGATCTTTGGCATCAGTGTTCATATTAAAATGCTGCTGAATTCAGCACATCGAGGAGAAAAAAATGTCACACACAATATCATATTGCCGCGATAAGCATCAGAAAAAGTCACTTCATAATTCTTGGATAATTAAAACCCTGTAAATTCAGCTGGCTATGAATAGGCACCACTACATCCATGAATATTGTCCCGTTTCATTTGAACAACAAGCAGCATTGATCTTTGGCATCAGTGTTCATAAGAACGCTGCTGAATTCAGCACATCGAGGAGAAAAAAATGTCACACACAATATCATATTGTCGCAATAAGCATCAGAAAAAGTCACTTCATATAAATTCTTGGATGATAAAACCCTGTAAATTCAGCTGGCTATGAATAGGCATCACTTCATCCATGAATATTGTCACATTTAATTTGAACAAGCAGCATTGGTCTTTGGCATCAGTATTCATAAGAATGCTGCTGAAAATTACGTCGAGGAATACTTGGCCAATTTGAGAAAAATTGTCACACACACAATCATATTGCTAAGAAAGTCACTTATTGAATCTTGGTTAACGGGTGTCCTCTGTTTACTTCAAATTGCTATTTATTTACCACAGTGAAGCTGTCCATCAGAATGAACTTCGCATAGTCAGTCCTCAGCATAGAACTCGGTATACCGGCAGAAGGACATTCTGGTTATGGTTCCTAGAATAGTCATGCTGAGGAATGTGTTTACCTACAATTAGGGCAGTACCATGACCCCCTTGGTTTGCGTCTAATGCCAACACATTCGTAATGGAACCACTGTTGAATACAAGCAGCGTTGTCACAGCCAATCATTCGCCCATATTCTCCACTGAAAATTAAAAATAGATAATTAACATTAAATAAAATATGAACACACACAAATCTTATAAATGTCACAAAAATCCCTTTTTTTTTTGCATTGTGTATGAATCGGATAAGATTTCTTCTGGGTAGAGCAAATACAAATGAATGAACAAACTGCTAAGTAACATTGTCAGGGAAAATTTGTGATTGATCACAATCCTATACATATGGATATTTCTTACTAAACTATGTGTATGGAAGGCATACATCATACCAAATGCAAAAAAAAAAGATTTCTGTGTCATTTATAACCAGCAAAAATTAACATTTTCTGAGCAGACGTTGGTATTGGGTAGGAGAAACAATATTTTTGGTATACTTACAATACAAATATATTAATTATTAACAAGTTTTGATCCAACAATTTCGCATAATTCATATAATTGAAATGTTCTTATTGTACATTTAGAGGTGCTTGCTCTGATGGGCCATCGGTTTACCAGAAGTAGTAAACATTTTGATATCACATGAATTGCCACATTTGTCTCATTTAATATCGTCCTTTAATTTCAATCTTTTAATTCATTTCGTTCTCATGATATTGACAAAAATCTAGCTGTTTTTCAGCCATCAAAATATCACAGTGAATCGAGCGTTGGACTATGTATTTTATAACGTACATCTAGCATAAAAAGTGCAAGTTCGTTTCCCACGGTACTCATAAAAATAAAGTGTAAACAGTTATAACAAAACAGACAAAATGGGAACAAGCACCTTTAATTCAATTTCACTAACCACCTTAGCAAAAGAAGGAGAATAAAGTATGATTTAATAAAAATTCATCAAAATCCCATTGCGAAAGGTTGTTTTGAAAAGTTATGATTTTGCATTTTTATGGCTATTTTTATCACAAAAACCTAGCAAAGAAACTAGACAGTGCAAACTGAGGATCTGATGTGAATTCAGTGAATCTTACCGATGGCATATACAGTAGTCGTCCTCTTCTGCCTCATCACCACCCTCACTACCGCTATCACCGAAGCCTTCCATTTCTTGATCTTCTGCCTCATTGCTACCAATACTGCCTTCATCTTGCAAGCCTTGGGTTTGTTGAGCTACTAACTCGGCATCCACATCTGGGGTTTCAGTTTGTTGACCTTGTGCTGCAGCCTGTTTTTTTTCCCTCCTGGTTCTTTGGGCTTTGAGTACACCACAGAGCCGTCGCTGTTTCACAGATTCTAGGTGCTCAGTCCACATTTTTACATCTTCTACAGATAACAAATTTTCTCTGGCCAACTCAGTAATGCTCTCCTCTTTGAATTCGCCATTTGGTCGTTCTAATGTTTTGAAAGCATCACCGATAACATCTCGTGGAGGTTGAGACTTACTACCTGTCAAGTTGTCTGGATATTGCTTATAGTGTCCATTGCAGTGTTCACTGCATTTGCTGCATTCTCCACCCCATGGTTGACTTGGGTCAGGAACTGGTGTAGGTACAAATGATAATGGGGGCCCACCATCAAACCAGAAAAGGTCTTCTCTTTCTTTTCTACAAACTGGATGGGGACATGCATCGTCATAACAGGGTAGGAGCTGAAATACATAATGAGGAAGACCCTTTTGCATGTGTCTCTCACGCAAGTCCCACACCATCTGAAAGTGGGCATACAAATCTGGTTGTTTTTGTTTCAGCTCTTGCTTGCTCTTTTTCGATCCTTTCAGGAACGTTTGAAGATGAGGCTTCCTTGCGTGGATTTCAGCTGCACAGTCATCCCTCGATCCTTCTACAAGCTTGATGTTGGACCTACCAGCAGGTGCACCATCGCAGCGATTGATGTAGACCTGTGTTGCCGTCCGCAAGTTTTTCTCTAGAGCAGCTTCATCTATCCCTTGTTCGTTAAAATTAGAGCCATGAATTGTGGATGGGATGAACATATTTGCGTGAGCTCTTGTCAGGCAGCCATTCATAAGCTCTACTCGGTTGAGGTAGCTACCACCTGCATATCGTGCTGTCAACAGCGTGCAATGCTTAGCCATGTTAAGATGCCATTCCGTCCACAAAAACTGTACTTCAAGGTGTGTAGGTCCCTCATCGGATGCCCCATCCACGCGTATGCAGTCGATGGGCTTCTGCATGTCAGTCGCAAATTCGTCCATTTTGCTCATCATGTACATATCAGCCATGTGTTGCGATGGGTCCTTCGGGTAAAGCTGATGAGCCTTCACAACACCAAGCACCTTTTGAGCTGTATTTTCAGTTTCTACAATGAGATTCATGGAGGTCTGTAGCACTGACTTATATTTGTTTACATAATCTGTGCGCGTGGTAAGCTCTGGCTGTTCTTTCAATGAAACCGTTTTATATTGCTTGTGTGTGTATGTGGTGTCAAGGCGGAAACCTGCAGCATCATCTCTGTTAAGCACTAATTTATTACGCCCATCCTGTAATTGTAGTGCGTCCAGGTCCCTGTAGAAGGCGTTACTCCAATGACTGTCGGGGTTGAGTCTAATATTCCAGCCTTTACGGGCTCTCCTGGATGCTATCTGTGCAACACCTTTATATCGTTTGGCAGATATCCGCTTTCTATTGTGGCAGGCACACAACTGAACTATCGTCCCATACGAGAACTTATCCTGGTAGTGATCCTGCAGATACTCCAATATCCTTTTGTATGTGACCCTTTTCCCTCGCTTCAAATTTCCATCAAACGTGAGAACACCTGTTCTTCTCCACGCTTCTGCTCCAACCATGTTATCGTGAACATAGTTCTCCATAACTTTCCCTATGTCAGGATACTTTGTTACTATTCGTGACAAACGCTTTGGTAACTTCCGTTTCAACAGACATTCTTCTGACAACTTCTTAGCAGTAATTCTTTCAGTCCTTCTCAAGATTGTTTCTGATATCTTCTTCACTTTTTCCTTGGCCTTCTTACTGCTTGTATCCTTTATGGTCAAGTACTCCTCTGGGTCATCACTCTCCGACTCAGTTTCTATCATTCTTGTTTGTTCTGATGATTCTGTCATATCCAGGTCACTGTCAGAGCTGTATGTACTTGGGTCTACTTCATCTGTCTCACTGTCAGTGTTTTGTCCTGATGAGGCCTTCAGTTCGGCTGCAGCTTGTGCAGATGCTAGATCCCACATCGTCTCACGGATCTGTTTTTGCTCGACGATGGCATCTTCAACATTTTGTACAAGCATCTTTGGGTTATGAACTCCTAGCCTTTTCCTGCTTTGTTTTGCACTGAGGTTTTGTGATTTAATGGCTACATATTTTATAAGGCTTCTATCTTTTTCACTTGAAGCAAGGGAGCAGATCTCTTTCATCTCTTCTTTGGAGAAGTGTAGCTGTATTTTTGGTGGCACAAGGTTAAGGTGTTGAATCATATTATTGTAGTCAAAGTTTGTCACATACTCGGCGACAAAAAGGCGTTTTTGTCCTGCACCAGCAGCAAACACAACAGCAGGTAGCTGCATGACTTTCCTCACAGCCTTATCACTTTTGTAAGAGGTATCAGTGGTCATATGATACAACTCCTTCAAACTCACAATCCCCCTTTGATCAACTGCTGTTGCCATTTTCACAACTGCTGAGCAGCGGTGACATGGTTGAATGTGCTTTCTGTTACAAATCATTTTCTTTGTGTCTATGAAATTACTCATTGATATACCAGAAATTGCAGAATAGTAAATTCCATCCTTCTTGCTGAAATTGGTCGCTAATGCCTCTGTTTCAATCAATTTTCTTTCATTGACTGGAGCAATGTTGGGAGAGTCATGTCACTCTGATTCTTGCATTTCACTGTTGCTGTGTTCTGTAGCCTCACCTTCATCACAGCTACTGTCTGCTTCTCTCACTTCAGCCTGTTGGGTAAGGTTGGAATAGATGTTCTCAAGCAAGTGTTCTGCCGTCTCTTGATCAGAATCAGCAACCATATCAACGCTGACTTGGTCAATATCTCTGCTCCTCTCTTCCCTTACGGATCCTCCACCTTCCTCATCATCTGTTGCAATGTCATCCATGCTCCTCTCATCAGAACCTTCAGCTATTACACTAGTGCTAGCCTTTTCAATTTCCCCACTCCTTTCCTCCATATTGACCTCTTCCTCATCTGCCTGGGAATCGCCCATCACTTTGACTTTTTTTGACGAAGGTCCATCACTTTCTCCTCCTTTGTTTTTCCTTCTTAATACCCTCCTCTTCTTCAAGGCATGCGTCTTATTTCCTATTTCTGCCTTCTCAAGTTTGAGCTTCCTTAGTTTCAGTTTGAGTTCTGAAATTTGCTGTTCAAAAGATGCCGCTTGCCCGAACTGGTTGGATGTGGCAGCTCTCTCTTTCCCTTTCTCGAGAAATTGTATTTGGGTCTCCATACTCTGGACTGTTTCGGTGATCTCTTCAAGACGGTCTTCTCTTACAGCTTCTTTTGAGTAATTGGATTCCTTCTTCTGTTTCTTACTTCCGAAGACTTTACTTCTGGTCTTTTTTCCATGGCCGTATTCATAACCACTGTTGTGCAGCTGTTCTCTTGCCTTCTCTAGGAGGAGTCCCTTGTTGTAAAGCAAAGTTGGGTTTGCTTTAGCGAGACGGGAGGCAGCTTCATTTATCTTCTTCTGGTATTTGTTCAGATTCTTGCCACTCTTGCCAAATATTTTTGCTCTATCTTCCATTTCTTCATCGGTTACATCACTCACAGATGGAGTTTGACTGGGCCGTTCATGACTGATTGATAGCTTTCCACCTGTGAACTTAAGGGTTGCTTGACTTCTCCTAGGAAGATTATCTTCAAAAGATGTACTGGCTCTCGCTGCATCACCTCCTGGCGAGGAGGATGTTCCCTCACTGCTTGTCATAGAAGGCACTTCGCAATGTACTGCAGAAACTGATGCTTGTTGAGCCGGTGATACAAACAGCAATCTAATCTTATCATTTTCAACTGGTACATGCTCATCATAATCGACGTAATCCTCAAACCCTTTATCGTAAACTAAGGCACGCTGAAGTTGCAGGGCTGCAATTTGGGGGCATGTCTTTACAGCTTCCAGGTGGCATTCGTCAATTGTTCGGGCCCGAACAGCCTTTTGGCCATTTCTTTGCCATCAACCTCGATGATAGCTAAGATGCGAGGAGCAGCCATAGCTGTACAGTGTCAAAAAGTAAAACAAGAAACAATTTGTACACAAGTTCAATATTCAAAACACTTAGATTAAAGAAAATATTAATTTTCCATAATTATTTTAAACTTAAAGGCGACCTGTCATGCACGTTATTGGCAGCGTTCGCATATTTATACTTCAGTGAAATTCAATAAAGTGATCAACCTGTCATGCACGTTATTGGCGGCGTTCGCATATTTATACTTCAGTGAAATTCAATAAAGTGATCAACCTTTCCAGGATTGATTATATCTTCAAATAATTTTGTTTCCATTTGCAAATGTGTCAAAATATAAACAATATTATTATATAAAAAAGACTCATTATTTAAAAAGATGTTTGCATGGTGAATTAACGGTTGCCCTATGTTGAATAGTTTAAACAGTACCACTATTAGCAAGCTTTCGATTCGCGACGGGGAGAGCTCGGTACGGGGGAATTCAACAGACCGTGGTCGAAAATCGATCTGCACATGCGCGAGAGTGCTAAACTCTCCGTCCCGTTGAATCTGGGGACTTTCATCGGGCGAATTAGTGTCCGCTCGGATGAGGGTACGGAGAGAGGGGAAATCGGGCGATCGCACAGCTGTGACGTCATGCACAAGCCTTCCGTCGCGTAAACTAGTGCGAAATGGCTTTAGAACAGGACGGAGAAAGATTACGGACACGGTCCGTTGAATCTCCCCGTACCGAGCGCTCCCCGTCCTGAATCGAAAGCTCGCTATTCTCTGCCTAGGACGACAGATTTCCTTTCTTATTTAAAGGGAACTCCAGGCTTGAAAATATTATTTAACGGATGAAGTAAAATCAGACAAACAAAACAGGGAAAATTTCATGAAATTTGGACAAGGAATAAGAAAGCTTTGAATCATTTTGGTTAAACAGTTATATGTATGTCCTCATGAATATGCAATAAGCACGCTGATGATGGCATCTCCCCACTTTAATATTCTTTTTGTATTTTATTATATGAAATTCATTATACCGCATGTCTCAGAAAAAGCGGAACGGCGGATTAGGTCAATTTATATTTTTGATATATTTAATATTATTTTCTTCTTTGATGGATAGAGCACTCTTTTTCCATCATCATGACCTCGAAATCATCCAATTTGATTGGAAACTTATGATTTTATAAGTTATTTTTTATGGACTGTCATTTTCGGCATTAGCCTTTAATATTTCAAGAGTTTTGAGGCAAGATAAGCAATTAAATTGCACATTACAAAGAATTACATTTCCAACCAAATTTGATAATCTTGGTTTCATTATAATGGGTAGAACATTTTCAAATCATTATGGGGACATATATAACCTGTTGACCAGAGCAAAATCCTAGAACAATAGGCTGATCTGTTTTGGGGGTCAACTCACCAATTCAAAAATAAAGACAAAGCCAAAAAAATGACAGTGCACAAGAGATTTATACTCATAACATCAAAGGTTCTCACCAAATTTGATGTTCTTGGTTTTATTTTAAAGAGAAGAGGACTTTCTATCAAATGGCTTTAAAATAATATAGACCTAAAGTTTAAAGAGAGCAAAGTCCTATCAATTGACTGTTCCACTTTTATTGGAACACCCGTATTTATTCAAATTTTGCCAACCAAGAATGAACATTTTTGCTATCTGATTTAAAGCATGATATTTTAAAGCCTATTTATAATCATGGGTGGCGGAAGCGGGTGGGGGGGGGGGGGGGGGAGGGGCTGGCCCCCCCCAACACTTTTTTTTTGCCTTTAATATACACATAGTCTATGGAGATATTTGTACGTGGGCCCCCACTTTTTCCACCCTTTTTTGATAATAACATCACCCCTCAAAAATGCACAAGAGACCCCCTGGGCTGTTACATTTTTTTAATTAAATGACCATTAAAAAAAATAAAAATGCATGAGTTCCCCCCCCCCCCCCTCTGCTCATCAGCTTTTTTTAAATTACATCACCCCTCAAAAATGCACAAGAGACCCCCTGGGCTGTTACATTTGTTTATTAAATGACCTTTAAAAAAAATAAAAATGCATGAGTCCCCCCCCCCCCCTGCTCATCAGTTTTTTTTTTTTTTTTTTGAAATAACATCACCCCTCAAAAATGCACAAGAGACCCCCTGGGCTGTAATACAATTACTTTTTTAAATGACCATTAGAAAAAAAAAAATGCATGTCCCCCCCCCCCCCCCCCCCCCAACTCCCGCTCATCAGCTTTTTTTGTAAATAACATCACCCCTTAAAATTGCACAAGAGACCCCCTGGGCTGTTACAATTTTTTTTTTTAAATGAATTAAAAAAAAAAAAAAAAATGCATGAGTCGTCCCCCCCCCCCCCCCCCCCTGCTCATCAGCTTTTTTTTTAAATAACATCACCCCTCAAAAATGCACAAGAGACCCCCTGGGCTGTTACAATTTTTTTATTAAATGACCATTAAAAAAAATAAAAATGCATGAGTTTCCCCCCCCCCCCCCCCCCGCTCATCAGCTTTTTTTTAAATTACATCACCCCTCAAAAATGCACAAGAGACCCCCTGGGCTGTTACAATTTTTTTTATTAAATGACCATTAAAAAAAATAAAAATGCATGAGTTTCCCCCCCCCCCC